>CM030368.1:208727345-209070507 GCA_017893485.1 Hemerocallis citrina | reverse complement strand
ACAAAAAATAAGGTAGAATAATCAAGAATTTTATTAGATATGATTAAAAATACAAATATGAGTAATAGGGGTTACAATAATAGAAATCAATCTATGAGGTATATGTTAAAAAATAAAATCTAAAAAACAATATGAGGGTTGGGAGAGAGAAACAAAAAACCAACAAACAAATATGATACAACAAATTAAAACTAGAACAAAATTTAAGACACTAGGAGGGTTGTGAAATTTTGATACCGTACTTCGTGGATAATCAAATATACAGACGAGAGAAAATAAAAGTTGAAAGTAGTCGGTAATCCTGTAGTGGTTGAAACTTGAAAGAGAGAGAGCTTTGTCGGAGGAGTTGAATTAGACGTTGTTGAGAGTTGAATCAACACAATTCGATACGATCGAAAATTTATACTTTTTTGTTGCTTGCTAATTTGTTGAAAAACTTGATTGAATTGAGATTTAATTTAGTATTAGTAAAGAGTACGGGAGTAAGGCGTGAAAATTTTTAGATTGAATTAAGGGGGTATTTATAAAGGAAAATAAATTAAAAAAAAAGCAGACAACGGTCTCTGAACTGTTCGACCCGCGGGTTGAACGTTTGACCCGCGTGTGTCGAACGTTTGACCCGTTCGGGTCCAACGAATCCAAACCCGCGGGTCGACCCGCAAGTTGGCGGGCGGGTTTCACTCGGTCAACGGGTCGAGCGGGCCGGGTTCAACGGGTTTGGTTTGCGAATTGTTCGACCCGGGTCGACCCGCAGATTCGACCCGGACCCGAATTGCATTGTGGCGGGTCGGGTTCATGTGCGCGGGTTGCGTGTCAACCCGACCCGGTTACCATCCCTACACTTTCAATCGTTTTCATGAAATTAGGGATTTCACAAATTTTCCATATTTTGTGGGCTATAGTCCCCACATTTCTTGTCCGATTTTTAGAAATTCGAGATTTCATAGTTTTGGTCACATTTTGTGGGCTGTAGTCCACTGTTTTTTGCCGATTTCGAAAACATTTTGAATTTTACTATTTTAGCCACATTTGGTTCGCTACAATCCAATCTACTATTTTCGGTTATTTTCATAAAATTCGAGATTTCACTAATTCGACCACATTTTCTGGCCTATTATTCACAAAGGGTAATGATACACATACTACCAAATTTACTACCTTTTCCTTTACTACCTTAGGTGGCACATTACTATTGAATGCTCCTCCCACCTACTCTACAATAACCTCCACTAATAGTGTGCCACTTAAGGTAGTAAAGGGAAAGGTAGTAGATTTGGTAGTAGGTGTAGCATTACCTATTCACAAATTTCAATTGTTTTCATGATATTCAAGATTCACTAATTTTCTCACATTTTGTCGGCTGTCCACAGTTTTCGATCGATTTCAAGAAATTCGAGATTTCACTATTTTAGCAATACTTTGCGGCCTATAATCCACTGCGGCCTATAATCCACAATTTTTAGTTGTTTTTCTGAATTTCGAAATTTCACCGAGTTTCTCACATTGTGGCATTCCACAATTTTCAGCAATTTTTTTTCTTCTGAAATTCAAAATCTCATTGATTTTTTACATTTTGTGGGCTACAGTCCACTTTTTTTGGCTAATTTCAAGAAATTCGAGATTTAATTGTTTTGGTAATTTTTTGCCTATATAGTCCACGATTTTTAGTCGTTTTTTTGAAATTCGAGATTTCAATGATTTTTTCACATTTTCGTTCTGTAGTCCATAGTCTGTCTGTTTTCAAGTTTTGGACTCATTTTGTGGGCAATAGTCCATTTTTTACACCTGATTTAGTGAAGTTTTGAGTTTCACTGGTTTGACTACATATTGTGTGCTGTATAGTTCACTGTTTTTGGTCTTCTTCGTGAAATTTGAAATTTCCTGATTTGGCTGTATTTGTGGCCCACAGTCCATAATTTTCAGTTGTTTCTTGAAATTATAGATTTCACTAATTTTCCCCATCTTGTGGGGTTATATAATATATAGTCCCCAGTTTTTATTTGATTTCAGGAAATTCGAGAATTCACTGTTTGAGCAAACATTTTCGAGCTATAAGCCACTGTTTTTGGTCGATCTCGAGAAATTTTGAATTTCATTGTTTTGGTCACATTTGGTTGCCTCTAGTCAACAGTTTTCGTTTGATTTCAAGACATTTTAGAATTTAGTGGCTTTCTTACATTTTGTAGGCTACAAGTTCACAGTTTTCGGCCGATTTGGAGAAGTTTTGAATTTCAATGTTATGGCCCTTAATCCTCAATTTCCAGTCATTTTCATGAAATTCGAGATTCACTATTTTTTCCCACATTTTGTGTGCTTATATTCCACAGTTTTCGTCCGATAACAAGAAATTTGAGATTTCACTATTGCGGATTACGAGTTATATTCCACTAATTTCGTTCGACTTCGAGAAAGTTTTGAATTTCACTATTTTGGATAAATTTGGTGGGTTATACTCTACAGTTTCTGTCAAGTTTTAAGAATTCCGAGATTCCACTATTTTGGTCAAAATTTTTGGGCTATGGTTTACCGTCTTCTGCTGATTTCGAGAAGTTTTTGAATTTCACTATTTTTAATCCATTGTTTTCGGTAATTTTTGTGAAATTTTAGTTTTCACTGATTTGGCCACATTATCTGGCCTATTGTTCAAAAGTTTTTGTTGTTTTCTTGAAATTCGAGATACATTGATTTTGTCACATTTTGTGGGCTATAGTCCCCACTGCTTCCGGTCGTTTGAAGACATTCGATGTAGCGCCCCGAGTTCCACACACTGGGAGCTCGTGACACTTACCCAGAATCTTTACTTCAATGAGTACACAACACACAAAAATTACAGAAAATTAGAAACTTACATTGCACAAGGAAGCTATATCCTATACTCGGATACTTTCCGCAGCTCGAGTTTCCTGCTCCACGATCAGCGATCCTGTAATTAGCAAACTGTGGGTACGTCAGTTGAATACAACTGATGCAATGCGGATGAAAACCACGATCTCCAAAATCCTCAACAATCAATATTTGATGCAGAAGAAAAGAAACGTGAAAATCATACAAACATAAATGTCGGTGTATGTTATGATCTAGATTCTAATGCACAACTCATATGCACACCATGCTCTTAATCTAATGCAAACTTGATTTGGAAACGTATGCATCCCATACTACATACTTCCCAAATCGGGTTCGTATTCTCCAGATGATAGGGTTCTATCCCTCACCCTGCATCCTACTCTTGTATTCCTTCCTGTTTCTGACATTCATCTAGTGACTGGTAGAGTCTGCAGCACATGCAGTCCATTTTCGCTCCTGTAGTCGGATCGTGGTCCTTCTCCACTCTGAACGGCAGTGATCACCCTGTTCGTTCAGATCATGGTCCTTCTCTACTCTGACAGGATCGTGGTCCCTCTCCACTCCCGGTCAGGCCGGTGATCATCAGCTCTGCCGGAATCATGGTCCTTCTCCACTCCTGCCCCTACTAAAGTTATCATGAACATAAGACGAATCGATAAGGCCACCCCTACTCCGTCCAGAGACTTAGAGTTACACTCTTGCTCCTTGTTCGTATTGATAACCCAGAACATAGACAAAAACTTAAGAGTTCTCCACTCTGAACGACAGTGATCACCATGTTCGTTCAGATCATGGTCCTTCTCCACTCCGACAGGATCGTGGTCCCTCTCCACTCCCGGTCAGGCCGGTGATCATCAGTTCTGCCGGAATCATAGTCCTACTCCACTTCTGCCCCTACCAAAGTTATCATGAACATAAGACGAATCGATAGGGCCACCCCTACTCCGCCCAGAGACTTAGAGTTACACTCTTGCTTCTTGTTCGTATTGATAACCCAGAACATAGACGAAAACTTAAGAGTCCATCTTCTAAGTTTTGACAGGACTTGTGACTTACGTCTGCATCCCGTTCTTATCACTAAATCCCAGAAGTTAACAGTCGAGACGACTCCGCACGTGTCCCCTTGATAGGTGAGTAGTACACGCCCAACTAGTGTCTGTCCTTACCAATCATCCTAGTTTAATTTCTCAATTCACCAACTCAACAAGTCTCATCTTGATTTAGTTTGGGTTCAACTTAGCTTTCAAATCATGCTAAGAGTTGACCCACACATGCACCAAACTAGTGCACTCAGTGTGCACCACACTTCACAACAAGTACGCATATAAGCATGCATTGGTTATATACATACCCATGCATAACTGTATTTCATCTAACACCGCATTCCATGCTTATAAAAGATTATTTCCATACTAGGTTATTGCACACAATGTTCTACCTCACATCCACATAATGGTAAATACCTTAGTGTAATCAACCTATTTCACATACACACATACAACAATTGCATGAACATCTTTCATACATATTTCTCAACTACCTTTCCATATTATGTTTAGGCAAGCACAAGTGTGAACTTGTATTCATGGAACAACCAAATACCCATTTACTTAATTTCAAAATTGTGTAATTATCTACACAAACATATCTTTTCTATCCTTTCTACTTTGTTCCTTTTTCGTTTTCTTTGTTTTCTTAATCCGGCAATTATAAACATACACACAAGCATGTATATAAACCCATCGTATTTAATCTCTTAACAATTACTACAATAACCATTAACACTTTAATACTTTTCCATCACTACTATTAATGATTACAACTGATAACAATTCAAGCTATCAATTTTAATTCATCAAGCAATCTATATCATCTACCAAAACAATCTATTATCAACAATTTTCTTTTTGCTACAAATAAACTACTACATAATCATTTATAAATAATAAAGTACATGAGGTATGAAGAATACCCACTTTGATTGTTTGCAAGCTTGAAGTTGCTATTTCTCCTCCTTGCACCTTTAGTGTTCTTGACTTCTTGCTCCAATCCAAAAGTAGTAGTAGAGTGGTATAGTAGTAGTAGTAGGAGTTGTAAGTAGTAGTGAAGTAGTTGTAGCTAAGTAGTAGGAATAGTAGTAGTAGAAGTGGTAGTAGTAATAATAGTAGTAGTTGAAGAAGTAGTAGGTAGTAGTAGTTGTTGAAGAAGTAGTAAAGTAGAGAGATGGAAAGAAAAGTTGTTGCTGCTGTTGCTGTCGACAGTAAAGAGAGAAAAGGAAGGAGAGAAGTGTAGTAGTAAGTAGTAGTAAAAGGTAGTAAGTAGTAGTAGTAGTTAACACACATATATATGGAAAAGAAGGGGACAAAACTGATGTTGCTGCTGGCTGTCTGCAGAAAGAAAGAATAAAAGAGAAGGAGAGGAGTGTGGAGAAGTGTAGAAGGCCTAGGTGTCCTCACCTTTTACACTTAACCCCTTAAACTTTATGTAATTGCACTTAAGCCCTAAATCTTATTGGACTGGGCCTAAGAAAGAAGGTGTTGGGCTTTATAAAAGAAAACATATTAGGCTCTTTTAAAAAAAATTAACCATACTTACATAAAAATAATAGTGTAGTGTATGGAAAAAAATAATAATGTCAATGCATATATATATATATATATATATATATATATATATATATAACAATATGTTATATATATATATTGTAAGAATTTAGGGGTATTACATTTGAGATTTTACTGTTTTGGCAAACATTTTGCGGCCTATAATCCAACAATTTCAGTCATTTTTTTGAACTTCGAAATTTCACTGATTTCTCACATTTTGTGGCCTATTGTCCTCAGTTTTCTGTTGCTTTTATGAAATTCAAGATTTCACTGATTATTTCACATTTTGTGGGCATCCACAATTTTCCTCCGATTTCAAGAAATTCAAGATTTCACTGTTCTGAGCACATTTTGTGGGCTATTTTATGCTAACTTCGAAAATTTTGAATTTCGCAGTTTTGGCCACATTTTGTGGGCTACAGTCCCCAGTCTTCATCTGATTTTCCACAGTTTTACTCATTTTTCTGAATTTTGAAATTTCACTCATTTTTTCACATTTTCAGGCTAATAATTTGGTAAATTTAGTGAAATTCGAAATTGTCACAAAATCGGCCGAAAACGGTGAATAGCCCACAAAATCTATAGCCATAACAGTGACATGCAGGATTTCTTAAAATCAGCTAAAAACGGTGAACTAACCTAAAAAATGTCCAAAATAGTGAAATTCGTAATCTGACCTGGTTGGCCAAAAACAATGGATGTACATCTCACGAATTCTGACCAAAATAGTAACGTTTGGAATTTTCACCAATTTAGATGAAGGCGATGGACTATATAGGGAAATGCATAATTTGACCAAATTAGCCAAAAAGGTGGACGATCACCAAATTTGGCAACAAATGTGAAATTCGGAATTTTCATCAAATCAGCTTGTACGGTGGATTAAAGCCCACAAATTCTAAAATAATGAAATGCAGAATTGTTCAAAATCAGCAAAAAAAACTAGCTCACCAAATTTGTCCAAAATAGTGAAATTTAGAATTTTAGTAAATCGGCAAAAAATAGTTGACTGTGTGGCCCACAAATTATGGTGAAAACAGTGAAATTCTGAATTTCTTTAAATCGGCAAAAAACGGTGGACTAGCCCACAAAATTTTACAAATAATTACTAATAGCAGCAAAAGTGAAAATGTTTCTTATTTTCCCCATTGTAAGCAATGGGTTGTATTTAACATTGAATTTCACTTAACCACCCCCGGTTTAGGTGGTTTGACACAAAACCCACCTATTCTTTTTTCGTCATCAATGATCCACCCTACTGGAATTTTTGTGAAAAACCACCCTCTACTGTTATAATTCCCTTAATTTTTGAGTGAAAAGTCTCAAATACCCCCATCTTAATTTTGGTCCTTCCCGAACCAAATTAGACCTGAAATCCATCTACTATTCACCGTCTTCTCCAACCAAATAAAATCCTAAACCCATTAACTCTCTCCACCTTCTCCAACCAAATCAAATCTAAAAACTCATTAACACTCAGCCTTCTTCTCTAACCAAATCAAACCCGAAATCCATCAACTCTCATCCTTCTTCTCCACCCAAATCAAATCCAAAGCCCATTAACTCTCATCCTCCTTCTCCAACTAAATGAAATCCACCACCTTATTCTCCAGCCAAATCAAATCTGAAACCCATTAACTCTCCATCATCTTCTCCAACCAAATCAAATCTAAAACCCAAGATCTAATAAGATAATTAGAATTAATCAAGGGTATTCCTAGCAGAAAAAAACCTTATCAATCAACTGACATAATGTGACCAATTTAAGTATGAGAGGGTGGTTTATTGATTAATGGTACTAATGGAGGGTGGGTGTTTGATGACGGAAAACGAATAGGTGAGTTTTGTGTCAAACCACCTAAATTGATGGTGGTTAAGTGAAATTTATCCTTCAACATTAATAATTCATTTGTTGAAGACAACCCATGATTTTTAGAAAGGGGACACAAACTGGGATAGAAATTGAAACAAATTTTCAATTATTACTCTTGGAGCGCACTATCGCTATAGTTAAATATAAAATTTTAAATGAAATCAAACCATGAAACATGGAGTTTATTACCCATTAAAAGCTGTTCGAGTGTTGGAGTAGTTGGTGGTTGAATAAGTGAGTACATGGTGATGTTCAATTCAAGAGCTAGTTTAATGTAATGAGTTTCACCAATCTCATTCCTAAGGGTAATATGGAAACCAATAATTAAATGTTTAGTAAAATATGTTAAAATTACCCAATCTATCAGCCATCTCTAGTCATACTATTTGTCTTCATTATGTGTAGGATTCTTGGCATGGTGATAGGTGTCAAACAATCAGCATCAATAAAGGACCTTTTGATTTCCGTACAACAAAACAACGTAAAGTAAGGGATATTTCATAATCCCGTTCTCTCCTTATAAAGTGGGCTTAATCAAGATTGGTTTTATATTACCTCTGCGAATTAACCCCGCATCCTATTTCTGAACCTAGTCACTACCAGAAACCGAGCTGAAGTAATGACAATGCTAAAGTACTAGTTTGGTACTACTTCTGAATTAATTCAAGCATTTTATAATGGTTTACCGGGAGAAAGGAAAAAATACTAATAAGAGAAAAAAGCCAATAATAAATATACCCAATTTAGAATGGAAGTATTATTTAATGTTTGAATAAATAAAATCTGCACCATTGACAGAAGAATGACAAATTCGGTCGATTCATTAGCTCCTATTATCCTGTCATCTGGTATCGCCTATTCGCATGATTTCTCCCTCTTCCAATTTCCTCAATGCCTTCTTTGTCTTACATTTTCAATTCTATTTGGGTTTTGAGTTGGGGCTGGACTCAAATGTCTTATCATAGTTTTTGGTGTAGATATGAGGATTTTTTTCTTCTTTTGGTTGTTGTATAATCATGATTTCCTTTGGATATTTCTAGAAGGATTAAGGATGGTCATGGATTTGAGGGTAGGACTGGATGAAGAAGATGGAGGAAGAGATCGAATCTTTTCTTTTTTCCTTTATTTTATTTATTTGTTTTATTGCAGGGCCGGTCCTGAGTTTCGGGGGGCCCTAGGCGAACTTCCGAAATGGGCCCCCCCTGCCCCATATAAAAATTAAAAAAAAAATTTACGCGCGAAACGCGTGCCTATATTTACAAGGAAAGTTTGAAATCGGGGGCCCCAAAAATGGCGAATTCCGCGGGGGCCCGAGGCGGCCGCCTTGCCCGCCTACATATCAGGGCCGGCCCTGTTTTATTGAGAAGTGGGGAGAGGATGAATAGAGAAAAGGTAGCTAATGACAACTGTTAGCATATATCTGGAATTGAATCCTCTCTAGTGATATTATTCACATGCAACATGTGTGGTTGGATGAAGTTACTGGACCTCTTTAGTGAATAAATGACTGGAGAGGATTCAAATTTCATATTTCTCTCCGTATCCAGATCACCATTATAAAAATATTCCACATTATTGCCAACTCATACTAGTACCAAACTAAGGAAACTCAGTCGGAACGATAAAACACACAAAATTTGGCCAAAACTGTGAAATGTAGAATTTCTCAAAATTGGCCAAAAACAGTGGACAATAACCCCATAAAATCTAGACAAAATAATGAAATACAGAATTTTTCAAAATTAGTAAAAAACGGTGGGCTATATAGCTCACAAAATTTGTCCAAAATAGTGAATTCAGAATTTTCACCTAATCAACCGAAAATAGTGGACTGTATAACCCACAAAACATGATCAAAACAGTGAAATTCAAAATTTCTCAAATCGGCAAGCGGACTAGTCCACATGTGCAGAATTTTCCAGGCAAGCGGACTAGTCCACGTGCAGAATTTTTCACTCACCTAAGAAGGTAGAATATTGCTCGCAGATTTATAGTCTGTCGCTTTTGACCACTCGGCCACTCCCCCCTTCCCGAGCCGTCCATGCTTTGCTTTCGATGCAAAAGAATCTCTTTCGGATACTGAGCCAGCCTCTCATACTAAGGAAACTCGCTCTTCGTCTTATTCATCCTCTATCTTCTTTCTATACGAAATAAGATGCTTTACCTTCTGTTGAATCAGGCTTTATGCTGAATAGTCCCATGGGTCCGGAGTAGTCAAAGCTAGAGCCATCAGTTGATAGACCGAGGGAGTGGCTCTGAATAACCAGCCTAGCAATAAGCTAAATTATTCCATAACATAACGGGAGCTAAATCATTCCTGCACAAGTGATAAATTAACCGTAATTGGTAGGTAAAATGTCCCCCTCCTAATGCGCTGGCCATAAGCTATGGCAGTTACAACTCGCACCCACTCTAGCCCGCCATGCGAGGGTAGAGTGTTTTATCATGTGGACCCATAGAAGGAATTCAATCACTATACGTCGGGGATGCCTCCATTGATTGTGTATGAACAAAATACGAGTACGCCAAAAAGTTCCTTTGAAACTCGTCGGTCAGAGGCCAGTCCCTTCATTCTCCAAAGCCTGGTGAGGAACTCTTTCTCGCTTTGGTGTATCAGTAGTAGAAAACCCTTTGTCCGCTCTTTCTTATATAACTTAAAATCCATTCATCTTCTAATAGTGATGATGAAGAACAACACTGTGTTTTCGCGAATTATAGGGCTCAAAATGGTGCATTTTCTTGTTGGGTCACGTGTGGATCACCACCTTAAAGTAAGTGCTCTTTCCACTCACTGTAAAATGGCAGTTTCATGAAAAAACAGGGTTCGGCTCGTTGATGAGCTTATCAAACAGATCCAGATGTGCTCTTTCTCGTGCTGATCGGACCTGCTAGTGGAACTTTTTAGATATCCCAGTTGTGCTAGTTATAGCACAAGCCCGATTGCAGGGAGCAACCAAGACCAAGTAAGTGAGTGAATGGTTCCTGGGGGCGACCACGAACCGAGTAAGCAATGACTAGTTTCATGAAGATGATGCTATAATTCTCGCCCGGGGGGGGGGGGGGGGGAGGGGAACCATTGAGTTAGTCTTGTCCTTCAAAATCACATTCCTACAGGCTCTGTTTAGGTGATGTCTTCGTCTGTTTGTGACTCTTGGTCTTGATGGTACCATTAAAGACCAGAGAAAGGCAGTGAAAACCCTAAAGAATCTAATAAAATATGGCAAAAATAGTGAACTTTGAAATCTCACTAAATCGGCAAAAAATATTAACTTATAGGTCACAAAATATGGCTGAAAGTGTGAAATACAGAATTTTCACTAAATTAGTCAAAAACGATGGACTAGAGACCATACAGTCTATAGCCATAACCTAGGCAGTTAAAATCGGTTTCTGGAACTAATCGGTCTATAAGCGATTAATGATTAATCGGTTAATCGGAAAATAATCGGGGATTAAATCGGAAAAATTGTTATATATAAAATTAAAAAAAGATATATCCTCATTATGTAGCAATCCTAAATCCTAACATAAAACTATTATGAGATTATCAGGTAGGAACATATAGTTATAGAAAAAAAAAAGAATACTTGGTTTGAGCTGAGTTTGGATTCTGGATGTGGATATGGTCGGGTTTGTTGGTTGGTTCCACCAAACAAAATAATCGGGAAGGAGCAGTGCGAGCAACAAGAGGAGGAGGTACAGATGCGGGCCGGGTCAAATATGCGACGGTACAGGGGGAGCGACGACGGATCGGATTTAGGTTTGCTCGAGAAAGAAGAGAAGTAATTTGGATTTGGGTTTGAAGATAATCAGTTTGAGTTTGGGTTTGCACGAGGAAGAAGAAAACGGTGATGTCGGGTTTGGGTTTGTGCGGGGACCAGAAGGGGTTTGAATTTGAATTTTGGATTTTGGCTGGATTGAGCCCAAATAATGCAAACGAGCATGAAAATTAGAGGAGATTTAATTGGTTAATCGGCCACTTAAAATCGGCCGATGAACCACTAATCAGCCGATTATTCTCGATTAAATCGCTAACTATTGAAATATTATAAATCGCTAAAAAAATAATCGCTTAGCCTCCGATTAGCGATTAATCGGGGATTAATCGGACGT
Organism: Hemerocallis citrina; assembly: GCA_017893485.1. NCBI lineage: Eukaryota > Viridiplantae > Streptophyta > Magnoliopsida > Asparagales > Asphodelaceae > Hemerocallis > Hemerocallis citrina. The sequence goes on along the minus strand of CM030368.1, from coordinate 209,059,068 downwards.
AATCGGGGATTTTAACTGCGTAGGCCATAACATGAAATGCACAATTTCTAAATATCAGTTAAAGATGGATTACATCAGAATTTTCACCAAATGACCTGAAAACAATGGACTATAACTCATAGAATCTGACCAAAATAGTACAATTCAAAACTTTTTGCAAATCCGTCGAAAATCATGGACCCAAAAAAACTGGCCCAAACCGTGGAATGCTAATTTCTCAAAATCTGTAAAAATGGACTATAGCCCAAAACATCTTGTTAAAACAGTGAATTTAAGACTTTCTCAAAATCAGCAAAAAAGGTAGCCCACAAAATTTGGCCCAAAAAGTGAAATTCGGAAACTCACCGAATCTACCAAAAAGGGACTTAATCGACAAAATTTGACCAAAACTATGAAATGCAGAATTTAACCAAATTGGTCAAAAGCGTTGGACTAGCTCACAAAATATGATCGAAATAATGAAATTCGGAATTTTCACTAGATGAGCCAAAAACGATGGACTAAAGCCCTTAAAATCTGGCAACAAACAGTGAAATTCAGAATTTCTCACAGTCAGCTAAAAACAGTGAAATATTGCCTAGAAAATCTTGCTAAAATACTGAAATTCGATATCTCACCAAATAAGCAAAACATGGTGGATTATAACTCACAAAATCTGGCCAAAATTGTGAAATACAGAATTTTCACTAAACCAGTAAAAAACGGTGGATATATAGCCCCATAAAATCTATCCAAAGTGGTGAGCCAAAGAACGCTAGACTATTGCTCACAAAAATTGGGCAAAATAGTTAAATTTGAAATTTTCATCAAATGAACCGAAAACGGTTTACTATATAGCTTAATTTTTTTTTGCCAAAATAGCACAATTTAGAATTTTCACCAAATCTATAAAAAATGGTGGACCCACAATATCTAGCTAAAACCGTAGAATAAAAAAAACGGTGGATTAGACTAAAAAATCTGGTTAAAATTACTCGGAATCTCATCAAAATTGACCCAAAATAGTGGATTATAGCTCATTGGTCAAAATTGTGAAATTTAGAATTTTCACATAATCATCCGAAAACGGTGGTCCATGACATAAAATGTGGCCAAAAGAATGATATTCAGAATTTCTTAAAATCGGCCAAAAAAGGTAATATGGCCCACAAAATCCGGCCAAAATTGTGAAATTCGGAATCTCGCCAAATCAGCCCAAAACGGTGGACGTAGTGAAATCTCGCCAAATCAGCTCACAAAATCTGGCTAAATTAGTGAAATTTAAAATTTTCATCAAATCAGTCTGAAACGGTTGATTATATAGCCCACAGTGTAGACAAAACTATGCAGTTTATGGTTTCTCATAATTCATTTAAAACGGTGGATTATAACACTTAAAATCTAGACAAAACAGCGAAATACAGATTTTCTCAAAATCAGCCAAAACAGTGGACCTGTCACAAAATCTATCTAAAATTGAAAAATTCTGAAATTTACCAAACCAGCCGAATAATGTGGAGTATAGCCCACAAAATCTGGCATTGCAAAATTTAGAATCATGGCGAATCGGCCAAAAAAGTGGAATATCTAACCAAATTTGACCGAAATAGTGAAATTCGAAATTTGACCATACGAGCCGAATACAACTAACTAGTCTTGCTAAAATATTGAAATGTAGAATTTTTCTCAATCAGCTAAAAACAGTGTAATATAGCCCACAAATTCTGGCAAAAATAGTGAAATTCGGAATCACACCAAATCGGCAAAAAATAGTGGACTAGCTCACAAAATATAGCCAAAAATGTAAAGTATATATTTTCGGTAAACCAGCCGAAAACGATGGACTATATAGCCCATCAAATTTAGGAGGAATAGTGAAATACCGAATTTTTAAAAATTATCCAAAAAAGGCGGAGTAGCCCATAAAATATAGCAAAAACAGTGAGATTCAGAATCTCACCAAATCAGCCAAAAATGGTGGACAACTCACAAAAACTGGCCTGAGTAGTGAAATTCGGAATTTCCACCAAATTAGATGAAAACGGTAGACTATAGCTTACAAAATCTGACAAAAAGTAGTACAAATCAAAATTTTCACCAAATCTGTTGAAAATGGACCCACAAAATTTGGCCAAAACTGTGGATTGCAGAATTTCTCAAATCAGCCTAAAATGGTTGACTACATCCCAAAAAATCTGGTCAAAATAGTGAAATCGGAATCTCACAAAATCGGCAAAAACCGGTGGCTTATTGCTCACTACCCAAAATAGTGAAATCGAGAATTTTCATCTAATTATCCAAAAATGGTGGACCGACCCATAAAATTTTGTCGAAATAGTGAAATTCAGAATTTCTTATAATCAACAAAAAAATGGACTACAGGAAAAAAAAAATCTAGTTGAAATAGTGAAATGCATAATTATTCGAAATCGGCAAAAAAGGCATAAAATTTGTACAAAAATTTTGAATTACAGAATTTATCAAAATCAGCTAAAAACGGTACTTACCAAATCTGGCCAAAATAGTAAAATTCGGAAATACCGAATCGGTCGAAAACAGTGGACTATAATCAACAAAATATGGTCAAAACTGTGAAATTTAGAATTTCTGAAAATCAGTAAAAAATGGTGGATTATAGCCCACAAAATCTGGCAAAATTAGTGAAATGCATAATTTAACCAAATCGGCCAAAAGAGTTGAACTAGCTCACACAATCTGATCGTAATAGTGAAATTCACAAATTTCGAAGGACTAGTAAAAACAATGGACTATAGTTGGGCAAAAATTTCTCACAATCAGCTAAAAACAGTGGAATTTATCCCACAAAATCTGACTAAATTAGACTAATTCGGAACCTAACCAAATCTGCAAAAGACGATGTACTATATAGCTCAGAAAATCATTACCAAAACCATGAAATATTGAATTTTCACTAAATCAACCGAAAATTGTGGACTATAGCCCCTTAAATCTAGCCGGAGTAGTAGAATGCAGAATTTTAAAAAAATCAGCCAAAAAGATTCTATAGCCCTGAAAATTTCTCCAAAATAGTGAAATTTGGAATCTCACAACATTTGCTAAAAACGGTGGACTTACAAAAATGGGCCAAAATAGTGAAATTTAAAAAAAAAGAGCCGAAAACAAAAACTCACTCACTAAATCCGGCGAAAATAGTACAATTCAGAATTTTCTTTAAATTTGTCGAAAAATGGTGAACCCACATAATCTAGTCAAAACCATGCAATGCAAAATTTTCAAAATGGTGGATTGTATAGCTCACAAAATCTGGCAAGAATAGTGAAATTCCGAAAGCTTACAAAATCCGGCCAAAACAGTGAATTTCTGAATTTCTTTCACAAAATCAGCTGAAAAGGTTTTTGTTCGATTTCAATAAATTCAAAATTTCACTATTTTAGGCACATTTTGTTTGCAAAAGTCTGTGTTTTCAGCTAATTTAGAGAAGATTTGAATTTCACGATTTGGCCACATTTTGTGGACTAGAGGCCATTTTCTTTTTCGTTTTTTCAAAATATGGTAATGTGTTTCTTGACCGGTAAAAGTTTGTATTCGAATTTGTAATCGGACTACAAAAACAAATATGAAATGTAGAATTACTACCATTTGCTTCCTACCCAATCCGTTTGCAGTCCTACTTTTCGGCCATTTTTGTGAAATTCAAGATTTCATTGATTTGGCCGTATTTTGTGGCCCATAGTCCATAAATTTCAGTCGTTTTCATTAAATTCGAGATTTCACTGATTTTTTTTCACATTTTGTGTGCTGTCCTCTGTTTTTGTCCGATTCCATGAAATTCGAGATTTCACTGTTTTGAGCACTAAAGTCCCGCTATTTCCAGCCAATTTCGAGAAATTTTGAATTTCACTGTTTTGATCACATTTGGTCGACTATAGCTCACAATTCTTGTCTAATTTCAAAAAAATTGAGATTTCAGTGATTCTCACATTTTGTAGGCTTAAAAAGTCCACTGTTTTTTTTACCGATTTAAAGAAATTATAAGTTTCACCGGCCACTCACAACTCACATATTTTCAGCCATTTTTGTGAAATTTGAGATTTCACCGATTTGACCATATTTTCTAGCCCACTGTCCACAGATTTTGGTTCTTTTGTGGAATTCGAGATTCACCAAATTTCTCACATTTTGTGGATTTTTAGTCCACTCCATAGGGTGTGATTATTTCCAAACGCACTCGAGCTTTTAGATGGTTCTTATATACTTCCCGTGAGCATATCTATGAATAGTTTGCTATGATTCTCCAAATTCTAGTAATGACGATTCGGCCTCCTAGATCATTGTCATATAATTAGATAGGTCCTTTGTTTTAGCTATTTCATTGGATGAATGGCTGAACCTGAACCGGAAGGCTCAGAGATATTTGAGCTTGCCCAACTGCTGTTGTTAACAGTCCGTCTCTTAGATGTTATCACATCTGTAACATGTGTTCTCATTCAATAGGATCTTTTCAAGCATGATGAATAGCTGAGTAACCAATAATTTGAATTGATTATTTACCTGAATTCCTCCAGGTTAAGAAGTCTATGGTTGGATCAAATGATGGGGGCTCTGCGAGGAACTTCATCTCTGGCGGTGGACAAGCTGCTGCGAACCCAAAGGGTCACCCTTCCTAAACCGTCTTAATGGAAGGCCTGATATGTACAGTGTTTATGGCTTGTTGCTGGCTTGTGATTTAAAAGCTGGTTCCCTGTGGAGACGAAGTGATTCTGGGATTGTACAGAACAAATGGAAATGTGATGCGGTCGGTTGGTTATATTTGCCAACAGGAGGAAAGAAAGTCGCCTTGTTACTGATGCAGCAATAAAACATAAGGTTTTCATTTTGTTAACTGAAAAGGAAAATGAAGAATTGCTGTTGCATTATGCTCAGGCACATAGGAAAGAATTTTTTTTATTACATAGAGACTGGTATATTTTACTTAGGCCAAGACAATTTTGAATGTCTGATGGAAAACCCCAACACTTGAAGCATTTAGATGCCGAAGTAAAGATTTTCATTTCTTTTATGTTCGTCTTTGCCAATCTTCTGAAATCAGGTGCAAAATCACTTTGGTCAATTTTCTTTGCTCGTATGTTATTGCTTATGGCTACTTGTGCTACCGTAATCAAGTTAAATTTGATGTGTATCCCATGGTCCTCAAAGCGTCCAATCTCATGATAAATTTTATGACAAGTTTATTAATTTTATATTATTTTCCCATTTTCCCCCTTGTTCGGTATACGCTGCAGTAAATACCGCCACCTGCTTCATTAATAAGAGTACTGAGAAAAAGTACAAAGCAGAAAATAAAACATAAACTTTCAATAGTTCCTTGGAGGGTGGCACAAGTTCAAAATAATGTATCAAAGCAAGTATGAAAGCAAACAAGTACATATATAGCGTTCCTTCCAACAAAAATCTGGAAGGCGAGTATCAAGAAGCCGTCTCTCCGCTCAGTCGAGAGTAGGTCCAAACTCCACCTCCTCGTCATTGTACTCGTCTACTTGGAAGGTTCTGATGATCTTCTCCCTCTGTCTGTAGCAGCAGTTGTAGTCCAAAAGGAAATCAAATGCATGATATGAGTTAGAATACCAGAAGTACTAATATTGATCCTTTAAACGTTATTTTTGTCAAACCACAAAACCCAGGTCATAGCAGTGATAGTGATGTACCACGCCTCCTTAGACTGACATGTTCGTCTTAGTTATGCTACCTTTTAGTGAGTAGGTAATGCACGAAGGTCCCAAATGACGATATAACAAGCCAAAATGAGAAAGCTAGCGGGAACAAACCCATAACATCAACAAACCGAAACATGAAGGTCCCAAATGACGATATATAACAAGCCAAAATGAGAAAGCTAGCGGGAACAAACCCATAACATCAACAAACCGAAACATGCCTCAACTAAGATCAAAATGCAGCCCCTAAGGAAGAAGCCCTGCAGATCGAAAGCCATCAAAATTGGCATAGTAGTAACTAAACCTAAAGAAGGCGAGGTGGTTACCTACAAGGATTAATTTTAGCTTGCTGTTAACAATCCTGAATATTTTCTCATTTGTGAGATCATTCTTCACAAATTGCAATATCAGATGTTTCCAACAGGTAGAAATGCTTGGTAACAACACGGCAATACACCCCCATTCGACGATGAGAGCCATCATCATATTTGGTTTTGTAACTGTACCTACTATTTTATGTGTGATCACAATCCTCAATGTACGATTGCGCTTTGTGGAGCTAAATGCATAAACATCTTTAGTATACAACAACAACAAAACATTTTTCCAACTAGTTGGGATCGGCCACATGAATCATGGTTTTCCATTCTGCTCGGTTTAGCGCAATATCTTTTGTAAGGTCATAAGCTATCATATCTTTTTTCACTGTTTCCACCCAAGTTAGTTTAACTCTACTCTCAATACTTATCAAATCACTCTTTCTAACGGGGTACTACTAGGTCTACGTGTGACATGTCCAAACCACCTAGCCGATTCTCTCTTAACTTATCTTGAATTTGAGTTACCTTTAGCATGTCTCGTATATACTCATTTCTAATTCTACCTTTCCTTATTTTACTATACATCCATCTTAGCGTTCTTATCTCCGCTACACTGTTTCTTTTGAACATGTTGGTTTATTAGTTGCTCATAAAGTGCATGTATGGGACCAAGCCAAAGAGTTGTGGTCACTCTTGGTGTGAACACGGTAACATTTTTTCACTTTTGCGAGGCTAAAAAATGAGTTTTCGATTTTTTTTAAAGCTATGGGTGAAGCGGTGAGTATTCGCAAAGCCGCGATGTCGACTGGGCCGATATTGGACAAAGGCCCATATGCAGTATGTAGTAGGCTCATACAAGAGAAGTCAATAAGGTAAAAATGGATCCAGCCCGTTAAGGAAAACGAAAGTTGTGGATGCGGTCACTCGCGATGAAAACAAATTAACAAATTTCCGCTATTCAGAGATTCAAAATTGGGTTTCTGATTTTTTATTTTTTAGGACTAAATATAAAAAAAAGACACAGTTTTGGGCCAGTTTAAAAAAATAACACTAAGTTTTTTTTTATTTAAAAAAAAGACACAATGTTTCAAAAAACTTCACTGGGTTAGTTAGGGTTAGGGTTAGTTCGGGGGTTTATTTAAACATCTGATTAGTTCAGTGATGTTTTTTTAAACACAAATAAAAAATGAATGTGATTTTTTTAAATACAGATGAAAAATGTAAGTAATTATTTTAAACCCTGCCCTAACCCTAATCCTAACCCTAACTAACTCAGAGGAGTTTTTTTTTTGAAACTTTGTGTTCTCCTTTTAAACAAAAAAATCTTAGTGTCCTTTTCTTAAACTGGTCCTAAACTTTGTTTATATATATATATATATATATCGCCTATCCATCCTATGGATAATCTGAACCGTTCACATTGTTTAACATAACTAAATTAGTATAGAAGCATAAAATCAAGTCATTTGATATTCATTTGTCCATGCATCATGTCATTATAAAAAATAACGATTTTACAGCCACACAATTTGTAACACTTCAATGCATGGGGAAACGAATCTCAAATCACTTGATTTCTCATCCATAGACTAATTTAATCGTGTAGATCAAAATGAACGGTTCAGATCTTTCAACTAATATCCCAAACAAAAGTTCTCACGTGGTTCTCACCAAAAGAGTTCTCACTAGATCATTTCCTATATATATATATATATATATATATATATATATATATATATATATATATATATATCCTTTTTTGAGCCTGATGAATGATATGGTGACGGATGCGTTACGTACCGACTCGAATTCGAAGGTTGGGCCGAGATAGAAGGAATGGATTGTAACCTGTTTTTCTCTCTCTCTCTCTCTTCCTCCGTTTTTGGGATTTTATAGTACAAACAGAATTTGAAATTCCAACCTCTTGCTCACTTACCACTTACCACTTACCAGTGAAATTGGGTCACTTTTTGAAACACAATCTTTTTGAAAAACTTAGTAGCATACAACTTAACATCAACTTTATTTTTTATATAAGGTTTTTTTTTTTTTTTTTTTCATCAACATTTGGATCTCTTTCAGGCTTTGAAACGCTCTTATAAAATATGGATTTCATCTGCATCTGCTGATACTATTACGCATCGGAGAACTAAAGGAAATTGGGATGGAACTGGAGCTTTAAGGAGGGGGAGAATATGCACCACTAATAGCCTTCATGCGCTGAAGGGGCGTCAATGCCTCGTAGTCCTTGGCATGCTGATTCATTCATTAATATATCGAGTTAGGACTTCTCTTCAAACTTAGTTCGAACCAAGCCCAAAAGAGCATCTGGCGAACCATTCCCAAGTCAAGCTCAAGCTTTTCGAGCTAATTTATAGCCCTATATCTCTATAATTAATAAAACACAAAGAAAGCTATCAAGTGCCTCTTCTTCAATCCCTCCAAAATAAAAGGTCCAGATCTAATCTCACAAAACACATCATCCCCTCCCCCACAAAAAACAACTCATTTATTCTCTCTCTCTCTCTCTCTCTCTCCCTCTCTATATATCTCTAATATTATAATGGGAGAAGGGCTTGGTGTCATTTGTCATTGTGTCATTTTGTCAACACGTGCAGCGCACGTGTTGGAATTTTTTTTTTTTTTTTTTGTTCTTTTCATTCTCCCTTCCCATTTTTCCCACATGCAATGCACGTGTATAATACTATATATATATATATTTTTTGTCCTTTTCATTCTCCTCTCCCCATTTTCCCCACGTGCAACGCACGTGTATAATACTAGTATATATATATACTAGATTTGTCCGTGGGTACGTGCCGTAGGCACGTCTTCGTAACGATACAAAACACGAAAAGTCTGTAAACAGTAAACCAATAATTATGTAGCTCAAGTTTGATTAGTATGACAATAATTAGTTGTAAATAAAAGTTCATGTTTCCTTTAGTATATGTTGAAAAATAATTATAAATGGGGGTATAAAATCTAATTTATTAGAACTTTAAGTGTGGAGTTGAAGAGATATTTACTATTTTCAATATAACATGTGCAAAAAAAAACATTAAAATTCTGAAAATCTAAATTTCCAAGTAAATATAGAAAGAATGAAAGAGAGAGAGAGAAATATGAAAAAGTGAAGAGAGAGACAGTAATACAGTAACAAGTTTTTTAGTTTTAGGGGGAAAAATTTAGTTTTGGGGTATAAAATTTTGGAAGAAAAATATGTTTTGTGAGATTTGATCTAGGCCATTGATTTTAGGGAGGATTGATTGTGAGCCACTTGATAGCTTTCTTTGTAATTTATTATATATATATATATATATATATATATATATATAGAAACATGGACTTTTATACCCCAATTTATAATTATTTTTCACCATATACTAATGAAAACATGGTCTTTTATTTACAACTAATTATTGTCATACTATTCAAACTTGAAACTTCAGCTACATAATTGTTGATTTACTGTTTACAAGACTTTTCATATGCTGTATCGTTTTGAAGAGTGGCCCCAGGCAAATCTAGTATATGAATAACATAGAACCAGCAAAGGATCTTCACATGTCGTAGGTCACAAATTCAACCAAAATCCAACCAAGATAACTAGATTAGTAAACTTAAAGCTGACCCAGATATACAAGAAAAAATATGCCACAAACATTAGATCCAGCTTCCTCTGTTCACATACTCGCAAAAATGCAGCCGATGAAAAAGAAACATAATGAATCTTTTAACCTGTATGTTCTTCTTCAATTTGCCTGCTAATTGAATGCCAAATAGCATGAAAACCAATCAACTCTCAACAAAGAACTTATCAAGAGAGTTGCCAAGAAAAACTTGCTTCGGTGGCAGGCAAATGGAACGGTTGATAGAAAAAGGACAGCATAATGAATCTTTTGATCTGAACATAAATCTTCATTTTGCCTGTGAAGTTGTAGGATTTAAGATACCTCACAATGCAGATTGCTAAATATGAAAGACAAACACATGCAAATATGCAGTACAACAAACAAAGAATGTGTCACTACACTCCAATAAGATGAATAGATGATACACAATAACTAGTCATCCATGATAGGCTCCGAGTGAACGAGCAAGGCCGTGGACATGAATTTTGATCCATGATCACTTGCAGCAACCTGCCCTTTTCAATCTCTCACCCTTGGAGTGAATAACAATCTTTAAAATTTCAAGTTGGCAATTTTTCGTACATCTCCTGCCCAGCCCTCAAAGGGCCCCAGGTTTATGTCTATACGCTCCCAAAATAAAGGGCCTTGACTACTAGAAGAATAGTACCTAGACCTACCAGAATAGCTACATTGGAAATGACGTCTCGGTCATGATTTGGACTTCTTCATCTTTACGCTCTTCTGACATTTAGGGGTTTGTGCGATCTGCAATGACCAGGAGGTAAGCCTAGATTTAGGTAATCAATGAAAAAACAAAATGAAAATGAGTTACCTTCTTCTCTTTCTTCTTTTTCTCTTTCTTTTTCTTTTTCTTGACCTTTTTCTTCAGTTTTATCTCCTCTTCGGGCTTATTTTGGCCATCATCAGACTCCTACAAGAACCAAATGACCATGAATTCACGACGAAAGCATTATAACAATTGACCAGTCAGAGATATCAGATATGTTGTAATTGGTTACCTCGGAATTATCACCAAAAGAAGCAACATGCCGTACTATTCTTCCAGAACTTGAAGCCCCACCTATAATGAATTGCAATGTGTGAGAACCTCATTGCTCATAGCCTTACGGAAGGTCAGCCGTTCATGAATAATACTAATAAATCATACAAAGCCTTTTTTTTGTCCCTTTTATAATTCAGAGAAGCATTGAAATGCGTCTTTGTCATTACTTTCGTTCTGTTAACACTTTCAGTTGAGTCCTCTGATTTACACATGAAACGTTACGCCGGGGAAATATAGTTAAGGCCAAAAGTCACAGTTTTTGTGATAAAGAACAATTATAACGAAGAATGAACATTACTGTCAAGATCATAACTTCTCTAGTAGGAAGGGCATAATTAAATAATTGCTTTTCAGACACTTAAAAAAACTCATACATATAATGTTTGAGTATTCAAATTATCAGGATTATAAACAACCAGATTCAGCACCATCGCGATTCTACAATGTTGCTTGCCTAAAGTTAGTTAAGTTAATCGTCTCTAACAAGTAGAAGAAGAAATGGAACCCCATACTTGTAGGAGGAAATTTTCCTCATAAAGAGTAGTAGTATCCTTATGGGGGAATTTCATATGGACGATCCATACCATTCAACCATTCATTATGTTTCCAATGTCGTAAGATACATGTGTACAAAAAATCAAAAAGTTTGGAGGCTTTAACCGTGCAACACAGTACCAATTAGTTATAATATTGAAAAGAGGTTCATTTTGCAAGTTTGCAACCACTTAAAACATGGATAAATGATGTCCAAATGCCTCGATATTTTACACATGTACATATTATCACATTAAAAACAAAGTGAAGGCTTCTGATTATTCATGGAGTCCCACCAAGTAACTACTAGACTACTAGTAGTACTCTACATGAGAAAACCACCTGCTATAACTATATGCACTGTTTTTTTATAAAGTACGCTTTTTACACTTAAGTGGCCAAAAAAGCAAAAGCGATGTGATTATTTTACGCTAAAAGAGAAGCCAAGCAGGCCTATTTAGCGGTCCACCAATTTTAATTGTGCTTTTTTAATTAAGCGGGCCGCTTAATTGGCCAAATCTACTTAATTGGTCGCTTAAGCGAGTCCAAGTGGGAAAAATAAATAAATAACACAACTTAAAACCCTTTTAAACCCGAATCAACCTGAAATCCAAATTTATAAGTTGTTTCAGCCTGAAGAAGATATGATAGTTTCTCAAACCCTAACCCCAATCCTCCTTTGCAAGCAACCCTTAACTTGCGGAATGTGCAATCGTAGACTCTCCTCTCCTTCGCATGTAATTTCATCAATTTATGTTTTAATTGTGTGCATACTATTAGTTCTATCCAATTTTAATAGTGCTTTTTAAATTAAGTGGGCCGCTTAATTGGCCAAATCTGCTTAATTGGTCGCTTAAGCGAGTCCAAATGGGAAAAATAAATAAATAACACAACTTAAAACCCTTTTATACCCGAATCAACCCAAAATCCAAATTTATAAGTTGTTTCAGCCTGAAGATATAATAGTTTTCGGCCACTTTCCTGAGATTTTTTATTTCACTCATTTTAATGGCTATAGTGCACTGTTTTTTATCACTCTCTTGAGATTTCGTATTTTACTGCTTTAGCCTTATTTTGTGGGTTAGTCCACAATTTCCAGCCGTTTTCGTGAAATTTAGTATTTGAATGTTTTAGCCTCATTTGTGAGCCATAGTGCACAGTTTCCGGCCACTTTCCTGAGATTTTTTATTTCCCTCATTTTGTGGGCTATAGTGCACCGTTTTCGATCACTTTCTTGATATTTCGTAATTTACTGTTTTGGCCTCATTTTGTGGGTTATAGTCCACAGTTTTTTGGTGAGATTTTTTATTTCCCTCATTTTTGGGCTATAGTACAATGTTTTCGATCACTTTCAGGAGATTTCGTATTTTTTTGTTTTGGCCTCATTTTGTGGGTTATAGTCCACAGTTTCCGACCGTTGTCGCGAAATTTTGTATTTGCATGTTTTAGCCTCATTTGCATGCCATAGTCCACAGTTTTCGGCCACTTTCCTGAGATTTATTATTTCACTCATTTTGTTGGCTATAGTGCACTGTTTTTTATCACTTTCATGAGTCTTCGTATTTTATTGTTTTGACCTCATTTTGTGGGTTGTAGTCCACAGTTTCCGACCGTTTTCGCAAAATTTTGTATTTGAATGTTTTAGCCTCATTTGTGGCCATAGTCCACTGTTTCCGTCCACTTTCCTGAGATGTTTTATTTTCCTCATTTTGTAGTACACTGTTTTCGATCACATTCATGATATTTCGTATTTTACTGTTTTGGCCTTCTTTTGTGGGTTATATAGTCCACAGTATCTGATCGTTTTCGTGCAATTTTTTATTTGACTGTTTTAGCCACAAGTGTTGGCTATAGTCCACAGTTTTTGAGAACTTTCGTGAGATTTTTTATTTCCCTCGATTTGTGGGCTATAGTACAATATTTTCTATCACTTCCATGAGATTTCGTATTTTACTGTTTTGGCCTCATTTTGTGGGTTATAGTCCACAATTTCCGATTATTTTTGTGAAATTTTGTAGTTCACTGTTTTTGCCGCATTTGTGGGATATTGTCCACAGTTTTCCTGCACTTTCGTCAGAATTTTTATTTCCCTCAATTTGTGGGCTATAGTACACTGTTTTCGATCACTTTCATGAGATTTCGTATTTTACTGTTTTGGCTCATTTTGTGGGTTATAATCCACAATTTCTGATCATTTTTGTGAAATTTTGTAGTTGACTGTTTTAGCCCCATTTGTGGGTTATATAGTCCACAGATTTCTGTCACTTTCGTGAGATTTTTTATTTCCATCATTTTGTGGGCTATAGTACACTGTTTTCGATAATTTTCATGAGATTTCGTCTTTTACAAAATTTGGCCTCATTTTGTTTCTAGCCATTTTCGCGAAATTTTGTATTTGAATGTTTTAGCATCTTTTGCGGGCCATAATCCACAGTTTTCGGTCACTTTCCTGAGATTTTTTATTTCACTCATTTTGTTGGCAATAGTGCATTGTTTTTTTATCACTTTCATGAGATTTCGTATTTTACTGTTTTGGCCTGATTTTGTGGGTTATAGTCCACAGTTTCCGACCGTTTTCGTGAAATTTTGTATTTGAATGTTTTAGCCTCATTTGTTGGCCACAGTAGTTTCCGTCCACTTTCCTGAGACTTTTTTCCCCTCATTTTGTGGGCAATAGTGCACCGTTTTCGATCACTTTCTTGATATTTCGTATTTTACTGTTTTGGCCTCATTTTGTGGATTATAGTCCACAGTTTCCGGCCGTTTTCGCGAAAGAATGTATTTGAATGTTTTAGCCTTATTTGTGGGCTATAGTCCACAATTTTCGGCTACTTTCGTGAGATTTTTTTTCCCTTCATTTTGTATGCTATAGTACACTGTTTCGATCACTTTCAGGATATTTCATATTTTACTGTTTTGGGCTCCATTGGTGGGTTATAGTCCACTGTTTCCGGCCGTTTTCGCAAAATTTTGTATTTGAATGTTTTAGCCTCTTTTTGTGGGCTATAGTCCACAAATTTTGGCCACAAATGAGACTAAAGAAGACAAATACAAAATTTCGCTGAGAAACTGTGGACTATAACCCATTGTACTATAGATCACCGTTGTTGTGAAATTTTGTATTTGACTGTTTTAGCCTCATTTGTGGGCTATAGTGGGCAGATTTCGGCCACTTTCGTGAGATTTTTTTATTTCCCTCATTTTGTGCGCTATATAGTACACTATTTTCGATCATTTTCTTGAGATTTCGTCTTTTACTGTTTTTGCCTCATTTTGTGGGTTATTTCGTATTTGTATTTGAATGTTTTCGTGAAATTGTGTACTATAGCCCACAAATTTTGTATACTGTTTTCACGAATATGGACGGAAACTGTGTACTATGGCCCACAAATAACGGCCAAAACATTCAAATACAAAATTTCACGAAAACGGCCGGAAAATGTGGGCTATAATGCACCATTTTCGATCACTTTCTTGATATTTCGTATTTTACTATTTTGGCCTCATTTTGTGGGTTATAGTCCACAGTTTCCGGCCGTTTTCGCGAAAGAATGTATTTGAATGTTTTAGCCTCATTTGTGGGCTATAGTTCACAGTTTTCGGCTACTTTCGTGAGATTTTTTATTTCCCTCATTTTGTATACTGTTTTCGATCACTTTCAGGATATTTCGTATTTTACTATTTTAGTCCACTGTTTCCGGCCATTTAGCAAAATTTTGTATGTCTTCTTTAGCCTCATTTGTGGGCTAGAGTCCACAGTTTTCAATTTCGTGAGTTTTTTTATTTCCCTCATTTTGTGGGCTATAGTACACTGTTTTCGATCACATTCATGATATTTCGTATTTTATTGTTTTGGCCTCCTATTGTAAGTTATATAGTCCACAGTTTCCGACCGTTTTCGTGCAATTTTTATTTGACTGTTTTAGCCTCATGTGTGGGCTATAGTCCACAGTTTTTGGGCACTTTCGTGAGATTTTTATTTCCCTCAATTTGTAGGCTATAGTGCAATGTTTCCGATCACTTTCATGAGATTTCGTATTTTACAGTTTTGGCCTCATTTTGTGGATTCTATAGTCCACAGTTTCCGACAGTTTTCGTGCAATTTTTTATTTGACTGTTTTAGCCTCGTGTATAGGCTATAGTCCACAGTTTTCGGGCACTTTCGTGAGATTTTTTATTTCCCTCAATTTGTGGGATATAGTGCAACGTTTTCGATCACTTTCATGAGATTTCGTATTTTACTGTTTTGGCCTCATTTCGTGAGTTATAGTCCAAAGTTTCCGACCGTTGTCGTGAAATTTTGTATTTGACTGTTTTAGCCCCATTTGTGTGCTATAGTCCACAGAATTCTGCCACTTTCGTGAGATTTTTTGTTTCCCTCTTTTTGTGGGCTATAGTACACTGTTTTCGATGATTTTTATGTGATTTCGTATTTTACTGTTTTGACCTAATTTTGTGGGTTATCCACAGTTTCCGACCGTTGTCGTGAAATTTTGTATTTAACTGTTTTAGCCCCATTTGTGGGCTATAGTCCACAGATTTCTGCCACTTTCCTGAGATTTTTTTATCTCACTCATTTTGTTGGATATAGTGCACTGTTTTTGATCTCTTTCATGTGATTTCGTATTTTACTGTTTGTGCCTCATTTTGTGGGTTATAGTCCAAAGTTTCCGACCATTTTAGTGAAATTTTGTATTTGAATGTTTTAGCCTCATTTGTGGGCCATAGTCCACATTTTCCGTCCACTTTCCTGAGACATTATTTCTCACATTTTGTGGGCAATAGTGCACCATTTTCGATCACTTTCTTAATATTTTGTATTTTACAGTTTTGTCTCATTTTGTGGGTTATAGTCCACAGTTTCTGGCCGTTTTCGCGAAATAATGTATGTGATTGTTTTAGCCTGATTTGTGGGCTATAGTCCACAGTTTTCGGTTACTTTCGTGAGATTTTTAATTTCCCTCATTTTGTGGGCTTTAGTACACTATTAGTGCTATTCAACTCAGTATGTTCCTTCGCTTTATAGCAATTTTATTGCACACTCCACAATTGTAGCATTTTTCATGCATTTTTATATCATTTATTCTCCATTACACATCAACTTCTACCATTTTCTACAATTTCTAGTACTCATTAGTCATTATAATGTTCATGCATTTTAAGAATTATCCTAAAATTTTAAAAAATAAAATAAAATAAAATATTTAAAAAAACGGAGTGCTTAATTGGCGCTTAATCACGCTTACGCACTAAAAGCGATAAGCAGTCCTTGAGCACTTAAGTATGTTTTACGCTTTTAAAAACAATGTTGTAAGTATGATGTTCCCTTTTCTCCAAGAAGAATGAGTTAATTATAATTTATCTGAATATTCTCTTCAACGGAATGCCTTCTTAATATTTTCAGTAAGAACATAAACTGTGCTTAAAAGTAGCACTGTCACATTTACCTGATACCCGAACCGGATCCGGCATTGGACCGGAACCGACCCGATCTATACGGATCCGGGTCCAGGTCCTAAAATAAGACCCGATGCACTTTCGGGTTCGGATCCGGGTCAGCTCAAAATAGAACCGACCCGGACTCATTAAAAAATACCACAAAAAATATGGAATTTGAATAATAGGGTTATGGGGATATACATGTAAATAGTAATTATTGAAGATAGATACGAAAATATAATATTTATTCATGTACTTAAGTGCAAAAATTGTTGGAATCGTAGGGTATCGGGTGCAAAAATACTTAGTGAAAATATTTATTCTCCGCTGCCGGATCCGACGGGTAGATTTTTTTAAATAGGACCCGGTCCCAGGTCCGGACCCGATTCTCGCAAGTCCGGGTCTGGGTACAATTTTTGGACCCGTGAGGTACCGGATCCAGGTCCGAAAAGTGGAGGACCCAACCCGATAGGACCCGATAGATTAAAAGTTGAGTCATATCTTTGCATGCACTATATTTGTTGAGTTCCTAATAGGAATGCATGATATGATCCCATATCCCCAAGATATTGTTCAATACTCCTACCAAATACAATCCCGATATTCGATATTTAAAACTTTACTTGACGTAGAGAGCATAACACTCAGCAATGTGCAATGAGTTGATACTTCATGTTTGACAAGTATAAAAGCAAGCACTATCCGTGTCTATGATCCCCATAGACAATACACAAATATGCCATGAAGCATACAACATCACAATGTCTAACAAACAAGGAAACTAGTACCTAAACATACATATCGCTAGGGCTTGTTTGATAGTTAAATAAACCATGCTTGGACATAAATTTGCATTCAGTAGATTAAATAACAGACATGAACAGATCTTGTTTGAGCTTCATTCATATTCGAGCTTGGATCGTTTGGAGCTCGAGTACGCTCAATTCTCAAATTGTTTAGGCTCGTTCTCCCAAGGCACGACTCATGTATAATAATTACCTCTATAGACTATGAGATCCAAATGGTGTGAATCAAATTCCGCTACGATTATACTAGTTATTTAACAATAATATCACATCTATAGCATTGTACTAAACTGAAAACTACAAATTTCGAAATTCATATTTTTGCTATCAAAATCACTCTTTTCCACAAAAAAAATTCTAATTTAAACAAACGGAATAAATTAGAGAGAAAAAAAAGAAGAAAATTATAGCTACCGTGGCTAGCAATTACAGTCTCCTTGGCATTTCTGACGGCAACTTCGAGAATACGAGGATCGATAGACTCGATTCCACCAGGTTGATGAAGCTTCCTTTCCAGAAACTTGGCTAAAGCCGCCGCCTTGTTGGTCGCCATCGGACCGCCGGGATGCGCCAACCTCCGCGCCGGTGGCGGCGGCGGCGGCGCCGGTAGTGGGGCGAATTTGCTGCCTCGTAACGCGCGCTTCTCATCTTCGCTGAGGGTTTCCCCCTTCATTTTTCGCCCCCAATTTTCCCCCTTTACTTTTTTTGGGTTATTTTCAAACCCTAGGGATTTTTTAGGCAGGCCCGAAACAAAATTTACGTACCTATACGTATTTTTTTAAGGTGGCCTAAGAGCATTTTTACTCAAAATTTTCAAATTTGGGATTTTTAAATAAGAATTTTGAGTTCAAGTTGCACTTGTTTGAATTCAAAATTTGAGTTTTTTTTTTATAAAAATGTATGGGAGATGAAACCTCCGTCGGAAAGTTTTTTATAAGAGTAAAAGGGATATGAGCAACTTGCTCATTTAGTAAATGAGCAATTGATTATGTGGCACGCATGTGATACATTGGACAACTAATCCTTTTAAGGCTTTTCCAATCACATGTATACCACATCATCAATTGCTTATTTACTAAATGAGCAAGTTGCTCATACCCCTTTTTCCCTTTTTATAATTAAAAATCTTAATTACATCTTAATCTATAATTAAATATTAATTAAATCCTAAAATTTATCCATAATAAATGTTATAGGCCTGGTTCTATGAAAAACTATTATGCAAATTGAGAAGAAAAGGCCCGTTCGATCCCATTTTTTTTTTGGGCGACAAATTATTTATCGTCCGATACTTTAAATATAAAAAAAATTGGGACGAAAAAATATTTATCGTCCAATCATTTTCTCAGAAAAAATTGTACACGCACGAAACTTGATCTTTCGATTGCTATATTTCTGCAATTTCTATTTCTACTCTCAATTATAGAAGGGCAATGTTCCGCAAAACCCAAATTATGGAAATTTAGAGAACGAGGAATCGAAGTTTAGATATGATGCAGGATTTACACATCTCTACTATTATAATGGGAGAAGGACGGCTTGAGTTTTAACTTTTAAAAAATTATATATTTATTAAAACAAATTACTAGTAACTATTATAAATTTACA
Source organism: Hemerocallis citrina (assembly GCA_017893485.1). NCBI lineage: Eukaryota > Viridiplantae > Streptophyta > Magnoliopsida > Asparagales > Asphodelaceae > Hemerocallis > Hemerocallis citrina. Next base: position 209,039,988 of record CM030368.1, on the reverse strand, counting down.
TACCTATGCGTGTTTTTTTCAGGCGTCCTTAGTTTCTGCAGCGAGCATTTGGCTTTAGAGGAAAGATGACTTAAGGCGCCATTTGGAATCGAAGTTTAGATATGAGGCAGGATTTACACATCTCTAATATTATAATTGAAGAATGATGAGTTGTCATTTATAAATCTATCAACTTAGATGCATTGCCGTGCACTATTTACCATCTTTTAATAAAATTTTCCCAACCTACTTCTCTCTCACCATTTTTATTAATTTTCCCCCCCACCCATTCTCTCTCTTTTTTTTTTTTTTTTTTTTTTTTTGTTTTTAGGGAAAAGGTGGAAACCCATTCTCTCTTCTTCTTAACTTCTTTGGCCAGCTTTCTTTGGAACATAATTATATTTGAACCCTATGCCGATGTGAAACTATCACCACTGGGTTTGGCATTTTTTTTTTTTTCCCTGAACTAACTTTGTGCTTGGGATTTTTTGGGGTTTGGTTTTTTTGGTTCGGTTTTTTGGGTTTAATTTAATTAAGATTAAGTGACTGTTAATTGGGTTTCCATTTTTTTTTTTTGTTTAATTTAATTAAGATCAATTTAATTTAAACTTGTTAGGTTTTGGAGAATATAACTCATGTAATTCATCACATAATTATGCACCTTTTCTCCAGCAACGGAAGCGATAATTTGAACCAGTTCATGTTCCACTTTTCTCTAATTGATGCTCTTCGTCCAAAGCAAGTTACGGGAACTTGATCTATGTTTTCACAACACAATTTTGCCTTTTTTGCATTATATCTGTTTTAGTTTGTATTTATATTTCTTGTGTATTCTGTTTTTCTTGTTAAAGTTGCCGATCCATAACCACATATATATATATATATGTATCTGATGTAGCAGTTATGGTAACTGTTATAAAGCAGTTACCAAAACTGCTCTATAACAGTTTTGGTAACTGTTATAAAGCAGTTACCAAAACTGCTTTATAGCAGTTTTGGTAACTCCATATCTTATTCAAACTCATCATGTGGATTAATATATATAACCATATTTATATATATATATTAACATCTCCCACTCACATATGAGTGTTGAATTCTCGGCCATACACAAAAAAATTGAACTCCTTGTTCAGTATACACAATAATAATAATACTGCATCATACAGGCAAATGTGTCGTGTGACCCACGAGCATATGAGCTTTCTGTGCTAAAAAACTGGTTAAGGTTATATAGCAGCTCAATCAATTAACATGAGGATTTTACAACTCGCTATATTCCCCAGAATAAATTTAATTTACACAAATTAACATATCTCTTATCCCTCATAAGAGCATATTTAATATTCATATTCATTTGTATCTATAATCATGTCCTTGACATAATTGACCGGTCAATAGAACAAATAATAGTGTAAACACAAATATTCTTCCTTTCTACTAGCATCTCTAGATTTTATCATGACCGCTTTCCTAGACATGTACCGCATGACCGTATCAATCTTGGCTATTGGCACAATGCTAAAGTAGCGACATTATGACAAAAGTTCAAAACCTAGCAAAAGTCTTAAGGGAAAATAAAGGCTAAAGCCTTAAAGTCTCACATAAATGAGAAAACAGGGAAAAAAGTTCTCATTACCAGAATGGTCATCTTAGCACGCATGGTATGAAAAATGCGTTACGATACTTTTCTTTCTCAATGAGAGTGTATGTCATACTAATCTTAGTATCGTACAAATCTTAGTTCAAGTATTTCTTAATACTTAACTTAGGGTTTTTCACAACTTCCTCATTGAAATCCCTTGATTTGGCTTATAACAAGTCACATACTTTGATTATTAAATCTTATTTAATAATACAATTTCTGCACATCCTCGATGTCAGAATGACTGTTCATGTGAGTGAACCAATCTTGACTTGTTGACATACTTTTATTTGGACAAAATAAGCTGGTCTCATAAACGAGCTTTTAAGTACATAAACAATTATTCCATAAATATTAGCATTAACAATAATATTTGTCCAATAACATTACATTTCTATCAAATCATACGTAGCCCTAGAGTCTTGATATGTCCCAAGAATACATCTCTGGGAATAGGTTTAGTGAACGGATCAGCAACCATTTGATGTGTAGAAATGTACTTTATGATCACTTTCTTTTTCTCGACAATATCTCTTACAAACTTCAACTTTGTATCTATATACTTGGTTTTTCCATGATATTTGGGATCTTTCGTATAAGCAATGGCTGCTTGATTATCACAATGAACTGTTACAGCTCCCACTGAAGAAGTGCATGTGATTCCCAAATGTTTCAGAAAACTTCTTAACCAAATAGATTCTTGTACAGCTGACGCACAGGCTACAAATTCTGCTTCCATTGTTGATAATGCGACGCAGGTTTGTTTCTTGCTACTCCATGAGATAGCTCCATTATTTAGTAAGAAAACATAGCCTGAAGTGGATTTTCGTTCATCAACGTCACCACCCCAATCAGAATCTGTATATCCTTGGAGTTTGAAGTTATTTCCTTGATAACAAAGGAAATATCCCGCAGTACCTTTGAGATATCGAAAAACTCTTTTTACTGCTTTCCAATGTCTTTTTCCCGGATTAGACTGGAACCTGCTAATCAGACCTACGGCATAGCAAATGTCTGGACGTGTACACAACATTGCATACATCAGACTTCTAACGGCATTAGCATATGGTATCTTTGACATTTTCCCTTTTTCAGAATTAGTCTGTGGACACATATCACGACTTAGTGATTCTTTGACAACTGGAGTATCCACAGGTTTGCAGTTTTCCATTCTGAATCGTTCTAGAAGTTTCTTAATGTAAGTTTCTTGTGAAAGACCAAGTAACCTTCTAGATCGATCTCTATGGATTTTTACACCGAGAATGTATTCTGCTTCACCCATATCCTTCATTTCAAAATTTGAGGATAACCATTTCTTAATGGTATTTAGGAACTTTATGTCATTTCCAGCCAATAGTATATCATCAACATATAGAGATAAAATCACAAATTTATTATTGGATTTCTTCACATAGACACAATGATCTTCATCAATCATGACGAAATCATATGAGATGACAGTAGTATGAAATCTCAAGTACCATTGTCTTGAAGATTGCTTAAGTCCATAAATCGAACGTTTCAATTTACAAACTTTATTCTCTTGACCAGAAAGAACGAAACCTGATGGCTGTTGCATATAGATTTCTTCTTCTAATTCGCCATTGAGAAATGCAGTTTTAACATCCATTTGATGTAATTCCAAATCTAAATTTGCTACTATTGCTAAAAGTAGGCGAATAGAGGCAAATCTTACTACCGGTGAAAAGGTTTCTTCATAATCAATACCCTCTTGTTGAGTATAACCTTTTGCAACCAATCGAGCTTTATGCCTTTCGACAGATCCATCTGCCTTCCTTTTTATTTTAAGAACCCATTTGTTCCCAATCGCCTTACGTCCACATGGAAGATCAACAAGTTCCCAGACTTTATTTGATTCCATTGACTTCAATTCTTCTTCTATTGCACTTCTCCATTTGTCCTTTGATGGACAACTTAGAGCCTCTTTCAATGATTTGGGCTCTTCCTCGTCTATGGGAGATGTCAAGAATGCATACGATAAAGCGTTCTTAAACACTTCACGTTGATCCATATTTTCTGTTGAAAAGAATAGTGCATGTCCCTCTATGTCATAATGACGTTTAGGTACATGTTTCCTAGTAGTTTTTCGTAATAGTGATTCATTTGGAACAGAATTATTCCCAGTTAGATCCATATTATCAATCTCAGGTAAAACACTCCCACTTAGATCATATGGGGTATTTACTGGGTTCTGGTCCAAAGACTCATGTTGAATATGACCTTGTGTTGAATCACTGACTTCGAATAAAGGTTCAATATTCCGAATATTACCTTTACCAGGAAATTCATTTTCTAGAAAAGTTGCATTTCTTGACACTAATTCTGTTATACTTGCGTCCTCATTTTCTCCAATGAACACGTAACCTTTAGATTCCTGACTATATCTTATAAAGATACATTTCTTTCCACGAGGACCAAGCTTACCATACTGACTGGAAGTGTCAAGTATATAAGCTGCACAACCCCATGTTCTAAGGTTACTTAAATCAGGTTTTCTACCTGTCCAAAGTTCATAAGGAGTTGTTTTTACAGATTTTGAGGGCACCCTATTCAAAACATAGGTAGCAGTTAATAACGCATCTCCCCAAAAGGAAATTGGTAGATTCGTTTGTGCCATCATGGATCTAATCATTTCCATCAACGTGCGATTCCTTCTCTCAGCAACACCATTTTGTTGAGGAGTATAAGGAGTTGTTAATTGTCTGATTATACCCTTTTCACTACATAGTTCCTTGAACTGATCAGATAAATATTCACGTCCTCGGTTAGTTCTAAGAACTTTCACTGTTCTATCTTTTTGATTCTCTACTTCATTTAAGTATTGTCTAAAACAATTAATTGCTTCAGATTTGTGAGAAATCAAATAGATATGACCAAAACGTGAATAGTCATCAATGAAAGTAATAAAATAGGTAGCTCCATGTCGTGCTCTCACATTCATAGGACCACAAATATCAGAGTGAATTAATTGCAAAGGAAATTCTGCTCGGAAAGCTTTTCCGAATGGTTTTCTAGTCATTTTTCCAGCAAGACAACTTTCACAAGTATTAAGAACAACTTTTGAAAGTGAACCCAAAAGTCCTTCTTTCACAAGTCTATTTATTCTTTCTTGCCCAATGTGACCCAATCTAGCATGCCAAATGATATCATCTATACGAGCATTACTAGAAGAACTAACATTATAACACAAATTATTTTCATAATAATTAAATGTAGTTCGATCACAATCCATAACCATAAAACCATCGAAAAGATGTCCAGTACCAAAACAAACACCATTATAAGTAATACAAACGAAATCTTTAGAAAACAACAATTCATAACCCACACTTAAAAGAACAGTTACTGAAATTAGATTCCGACTAATTTCAGGAGCAAAAAGGACGTCATGTAGGAGAAGTGTTCGCCCATTAGCTAACTCGAGTTTGCAAGTACCCATTCCTTTGACTTCAACTCGAGAATTATTTCCCACATAAATCCATCTTGTTCCTCCAGGAATTCGACGGAAATCTACAAAAGCTCCTCGATCTCTAGTTACATGATCGGTGGCCCCTGAGTCTACAATCCACAAAGGAAAAGATTCAGTGAGTAATACCGTACTAGAGACTAATATAGTGCTTTTATAAGAGTTTGAAAGATTAACCTTGTCCCTCCTGGGCTCAGGGCATTCACGTGCAAAATGACCAACATTACCACAGTTGAAACATTTCATCTTGCTTTTATCTTTCTTTCTTTTGACGTGTCTTTTGTTTTTGTTCTTTTTAGGATACGGTTTCGGACCCCCTGTTCCAGCATTCTTACCCTTCTTTCCCTTATTCCAGTTCTTTTTACGCTTAAAGCCCGAAGCTTGTTTTGAACTAGATTCAGCAACGAAAGCATTTGAAGAGGGTCTAGCAGCTCCAAGCCGCTCATCCTCCAACTCAACATGTCGAGCAGCATCAGCAAAAGATTTGATACCCTCGTTATGAGTCAAATTCACTTTCAAGTGCTCCCACTTGTCAGGGAGAGAACGAATAAGAGCCTGGATTTGTTGCTCTTCGGAAAGTTGATGACCAGCTGTCTTAAGCTCCCTAATCATATTAGACATCACTCGAATGTGTTGTTTAATATTATGATCAGCTTGCTTCTTGTACGTATCGAATTTTATAGTGAGCTGTCTCAGACGAGTGAGTGAAGTTCCACCAAATTTCTCTTTGAGGTATGCCCAGATATCATGAGAATTAAGGTGTTGTTCACACTCGAGGATTAAATCATCAACGACCGAGCTTACAAGAATACCACGAGCGGTGGAATCTTTCTTTTTCCAAGTAGTGTAAGCATCTTGGTCTCTCTTTCCTTGAGGTCCAGTACCAACTCCAGGGTCTTCCATGACTTGGTGGATTGCATCCAATGCATTTTGTTCGTCAAGAACATACCAAATCTTATGACGCCATGTCTCATAGTTGTCTCCATTCAGTTTGTCACCTTTGTTCAGATCAGCAATGATTGATTTTGATGCTATAGTCTAATTATTGAGAAAAAAGGAAAAAGATTAATGCTTGTTTATGTACTAATATGTTTTACGTGAATCTAGATTGATCCAACAATAATTTTGATACAAAATTAAACGTCGAAAAAATGACTTGAAGTTATCAATCATCGGTTTAATAAAGTATTTTCATCATCTTGATTCAATCAATAAACATAAAACATGATGAGTTAAAAAAATAACAAACTCCCACTTAGTTAGCAATATTTCCAAAATAAAGCTTACTAAAATGTCAAATAAATACAATATTTATATGACAAAACAAGACAAAAATAGTTAAAAAAAAACAAAAGAACAGAACATAAACAACAACATTCGATTACACATGTCAAACCATCCAATAGCCCGTCTTAAGTACACTCCTTTTTTTGTCTTGAAATAAATTCAAATTTCTCAATATCTTCTAAAATTTCTTTTTCATGTTTCAAATGAGCATTGAACTTAATCCGGGCTAGTCGTTCGAATTGATGATGAGGCTTGCGTTTTGTTGTCATTTTTAGGCGGAAGATATCATTTCCCAACTTAGAGCTTGTTCCCAGAACAGCCGATCTTCCCGCCGATCTTTGATTGTTCTTTTGTTCCTCTTCAACTATTCTTTTTAGTATCATTGGGCCTTTGACTATCATTCCATTAAATGATTCCAATACTCTCACAGCGTAAGGAATGTCTTCATTTCTCAAGCTATCTATCCAAAGGAATTTATTGGATAATGTGGCGTAAGTCACATGACTTAATGTGGTGAGTCCATGAGCTTTCAAAAATAGTAGATGCACCCACATTTTCAACATTTCCAGATAGTGTTCTGCATACGAATGATGCTCTTTCATTTTGTAAAATAGAAAATCCCAATGTCGAGAATATGAACTATTTATATCAGTCGTTGTTGGAGTCCTTCTTCTATTAACCATCTTTTAAAAAAATGAAAACAGGAAATTATTAATGCCCAGAAAAATAAAGTTTATAACATACGAACACATAAGTTTACTTGTTTTCGTGAAAGCCCTGTTTCTCGAATAACTCTTGTATTCCGAAATGAAATAAACAATCATTTAATTTCCAATTTCCAATAAGAAGTATTTTTCTTTTTTAAAATTTTTTTTTTTGAAGAAGACAACAAACAACCGATTATGCAAGGTCAGATTATTAGGAGAGTGAGGGGTCTTAACTATAAAAAAAAGAACCTTTCTTTTCAAAAAAAACCCCAAACTATTCTGTAAAAAATCAGAACAGTCCTCGTTTTTCCAAAAAACATATCAAATCTATTTTAACTCCGATTTGTACAAAACCAACGGCAATAGAAAGATAATTGAACAAGCTTTCTAATTATATATCGAAGTTTGCAGGAACTTGTCATTTGGCGTCGACTTGCAGATGTATATAGCTCAATATTGATAATCAGTTGTTCCACAAGACTGTCTGAGTACTCTGTTATTGTTCCACAGTGTTCTGTTAGTGTGCATTTATACTTAAACCAGGTGTTCCACAGTTATGGGTGGTGTCGACTTACAGATGCATACATCCCTGTCCCATTTGTGGTTGTGTACATATGTGGTATCAGATGTATACATGGCAGGTCAAGTCGTCTTAATGAGAGTGATAAGTAAATCAATTGAGGTGCTATCACAGATTGCATCTTCAGTATTGATAGGGGGAAGTAAGCAGATAATGTATTACTTGGTACATATAAACAGAATTACATCATGATTCTTGGTTTGCAGGATTCAATATACACAGAAAATTACAGACAGTCAAAACATTTAATTAAAAATTAAAGACTGAGCAATTACTCCTAAACGGTGCATCCAAAAAATTCCAAATTTTGCAGATCAATGCATACGACCCCTCACTGATTTAAACTTGTGAGTCTGAGTAATAGGCATGTCCGGTAAGTCAACATAGATACACAGGATCAAGTTGGACAGTCTACTTCACTGAACATTTGACCTACCCCTCTTCTGACTTGGCAATCGACTAACTCACTAAAAGGAGCAAGTTCATGGCTCAGGTCTGGTTTGTACATTTGGCCATGGTGTTAATCATGATGGTGTTTTGATACAGGTCGACATACTTTAAAAATTTCATTCAAAAATACCAATTTTTGAGTAATACGAATTTTTTTGAACAATTTTAACACAGTTTTTCATTAATCCGTATCAGAAAAAGGAAAATCAACTAACAATTGGCTCTGATACCATTGTTAGGTTTTGGAGAATATAACTCATGTAATTCATCACATAATTATGCACCTTTTCTCCAGCAACGGAAGCGATAATTTGAACCAGTTGATGTTCCACTTTTCTCTAATTGATGCTCTTCGTCCAAAGCAAGTTACGGGAACTTGATCTATGTTTTCACAACACAATTTTGCCTTTTTTGCATTATATCTGTTTTAGTTTGTATTTATATTTCTTGTGTATTCTGTTTTTCTTGTTAAAGTTGCCGATCCATAACCACATATATATATATGTATCTGATGTAACAGTTATGGTAACTGTTATAAAGCAGTTACCAAAACTGCTTTATAACAGTTTTGGTAACTGTTATAAAGCAGTTACCAAAACTGCTTTATAGCAGTTTTGGTAACTCCATATCTTATTCAAACTCATCATGTGGATTAATATATATAGCCATATTTATATATATATTAACAAAACTATAATTAATTTTAAATAAAACAAAAAGTTAAAAAACTACTTTAAATTAATTTCGCTACAGTGTTCTTACAATTCAACCATAACTAATCTTTCATGGATAACCAGTAAATCTATATCCAACCAACGCTATTTCAAGAAATCAAATTCAAGCATTTACTTTCGCTACAGTATTTTTTCCTCTCTTGAATTCTTTTACATCCACCAAACCACCCCTCAAAGACAATGGTAAAGTTGGAGATCAACAGGCGATGGCAGTGAAATCCAATGGACTCCAAAGTGTCAAATCTCCTACTAAACTTTATGAAATGTTTTCCCTCCCAATTAGATATAGGAAATAAAAGCTAATGTTGTTTAATACTCAGTGAGTTCTGAACTTCTATATATAAGCAGCGAAAAATCATGCTCCGCAAGTTCTGCAATAGCAGGATATGATGAATAATATCATCTCTGCTCAACGGCAGATAACACACAGAAAAAAGAACGTTACTATGAACAACATGAAAATTGTTCTCTGTATCGTTACTGTTCACTGTTTCGGCAACTAAAAGATGAGCTAAAATAGGTTGATGTTTATTACACTATATATCCTTGAATTTAATAGCTATAAACGGCAAAGGTAGATCGTAGATCTCCAAATAATTCCTTCCAGTTTCATGACAAGCAACGCAAGAAAACAGTTACAGGCCAAAAATGCAAATTACAAACGCAAGGTGAACAAACAAGAAACGAAGGTCAAAACAAATGAATCAAAATTTCAGTTGGCAAGTGCCTTTGTAGGTGAAGGAGATCTCTCTTTCCTTTTTCCAGTTGAAGGCATTGATTTATTATTGTGTGACTCCAGTGGGGACAATCCCTTCACTCCATTTATTTTATCAGCCTGAAATGTATCTATTGTACAGTTGAGTTGGCCAGAAGGATAATCAACCTTGTTATTTTTGCCAGGCCTTGGTCTCGATATACAAAGCCACACCCTCATTTTCTCGTCATTATTTTTGTCGGCTATTGGGACATGCCATGCCCCAGTCTCGGACTCCTAAAAATGCAAGATATCAATTAGTATTGGAGCAAACATTATCACGACAGACGAGTAGTTGAAGCAGAGTTCAAGTATAACAAATATTATACGCGTACCTGAATGACTACAGAATATGGGGGTGGCATCATGAGCTTCAGATCACTTTTGACAAATGTGTAATGAACCTGTGATAGAATATTAGCAGAAGGTGAAAATGTGTCTCTATGCTCCATCAGTTTACAATCGTCATAAAGTAATCACAAATGCAGAAAGTGATATCATCACTGTTTTTTAAAAAAATTACGCTTTTTCCGCTTAAGCAACCAAAAAAGCGAAAACGGTTGGATTCACGCTAAAAGAGAAGCAAAGTGGACCTATTTAGCGGTCCACATAATTTATTGAGCGTTTTAATTAAGCGGGCCGCTTAATCGGCTCAATCCCCTTAATCTGTCGGTCAAGCAGATCCAAGTGTGAAAAAAATTATAATAATAACACAACTTCAAACCCTTTTGAACCTGATACCCAATATCCAATTTATAAGTTGTCTCAGCCTGATAAATTCTCAAACCCTAACCCTAATCCTCATATGCAAGCAACCCTCGACTTGCAAAATGTGAACTCCTTGGCTCACATCTCCTTGCTTGGTAATTTTTCATCAATTTATGTTTTAATCGTATATATACTTTTAATGCTATGTATCTCAGAATGTTCCTTCACTTTATATCATTTTTATTCCATACACCTGCATTTCTACCATCACTGCACAAAAAATGCTACCATGTTCCTACATTTTCTTGCACTCCCTCCATTTCAAAATATAAGTCATTCTAGGTTTCTACACACCTATTAAGAAAAAACCTAGGATTGACAAAAAATACTAACATTCTTGATTTTTAGAGCTCATAAATGAGCTATCAATTATAAAATGTCCAATTTGCCCTTCTCTATAATTTAATATTACTATTATTATAAAAAAGATAATGGTAAAATTGGAAATCTCATAAAAAAGTAATTGATGGACATTAAAGAATGACTAAGACATTTGCCTCGTAAACCTAAAGTGACTTATATTTTCAAACAAAATAAAAATGCTAGAAAGACTTATATATTGAAACGGAGGGAGTACTTGTTATAATTTTCATAAAATTTTAGAATTATCCTAAAATTTAAAATTTAAATAAAGTAAATCAAAAAAGCGGAGCACTTAATCAGGCTTAAGCGCTAAAAACGATAAGCGTCCTTGAGCGCTTAAGTACGTTTTACTCTTTAAAAACCTTGGATATCATCCTTCAACTCAATTTAAGTGTATGGAGAGACTGCAGATATCTATTTGCTTTCAAAAGGAAATGAGCAAAGCTAAGACAAATTACAACCACTCTTTTGTGTGTATCTGTTTTTTTGTTGGGGGTTTCTTGCGGGTGGGGGCCGGGGGACAGGAAATCAAAATATTGATACAGTTATAAAATTTTAAGAATATCTGTATAAAACTCCAGAAGGACGGGGGTACAGTTGTGTGGATATGTGACCAGTATATATATTGCTCGAGTTTCATTTCTATATTACTCTCCACTAATTTGATGCCATATTGGAAGTTGGTAAACTTTATGATGCACTGAGAATAATTGAGAACATTGCAAAATATTAATAAATGAGGCTCTTAATAACAAGTATTCGGTGGAAAAACTTGTGGCATTGCAAGTTTTGAAAATTTTAGTGATCATATCATGACTGTTCTTGGTTCGATGGAGCCAACCCGACACCAAGTTGCACCAATACATTTTGTGGGATATAGTCTATAGTATTCGGTCGATTTCGCGAAATTCCATATTTCACCATTTTGGCCACATTTTGTGGGTTAGTCCACATATTTTGGCCATTTTAGGAAATTCCGTATTTCACTATTTTGGCCACAATCTTTATGCTAGTCCACGATTTTCGGACAATCTTGGGGAATGGTATTTCACTGTTTTAGGCACATTCTGTGAACTATAGTCTATAGTTTTCGGCCAAAATTTCGTATTTCACTGTTTTGACAATATTTTGTGGGCTATTCGCCATAGTTTTCCGCTAGTTTCACAATATTGCGTACTTTACTGTTTTGGCTGCATTTTGTGAGCTATAGTATAAAGTTTTCGGTTGTGGTCGCTGAAGTCCGTATTTCACTTTTTGGTCAAATTTTGTGTGCAATTGTCCACAGTTTTTTGCCAATTTCTCGAAATTTCATATTTCACTATTTTGGCAATATTTTGTGAGCTATATTCCATGGTTTTCAGTCATTTTCATGAAATTCGTCACTTCACTATTTTGGCCTAATTTTGTGGGCTATAAGCCTATAATCCACAGCTTTCGGTTGTTATTTCAAAAGTTCTGGCAAATTTTGTGCGCTATAGTCCAAAGTTCTGACTAATTTCGTGAATTCCGTATTTCTATATTTTGACCACATTTTATGGGCTATAATCCACTGTTTTTGGTTGTTTTCGTGAAATTTTGTATTTCATTGTTTAGGGCACATCTGTGGGATATATTCCACAATTATAGGTCAATTTCTTGAAATTTTGTATTTCACCATTTTGGCGACATTCTATGGGTTATATAGTCCACAATTTTCGGCCGTTTTTGTGAAATTTTGTATTTCACTATTGTGGTCGGGTAAAAATGGCCTGGGGGCCCAACCAGGGCCCAATACAACTCTCACTCAAGAAAGGTAAAAATAGCAATCTAGTTCGGCATCGAACCACTGCAGGGTCGGCGCCGAACCTCAAGTTCACCCCCACAGAACTGGCCTCCTCGTATCCGACGAGCCTCAGTGGTCCTCGGCATCCGATCCGTGACAGCCCCACGGGCCGTCCCCCCTTTCTGGCGAAGCATGGGGATGACCTGGAACAGCCTAAGCCCTCCGATGCTCCCAGAAGCACAGGAGACCTACGATCAGCCATGTCAGCTCCAAATACCACCAAGGGTTTTGCCACGTCAGCCCTATACCGTTCCTGGTATTGCCACGTCTGCCCTAAACCCCCTGGGCCTTCTGCCACGTCAGGCCCATGGGCTTTCGGATCCAGACCCGGCCCCCAAGCAGAACCAAACCCGGTTGGGATTCTCTATAAATACTAGACCCTCACCCACCTTTTGAGGTAATCAATCTTTTACCACTTAAATTCACCTAGTTATTGCTACTCTCTCACAGAGACTGACTAGATCGTCGGAGGGTCCGCCACCGGGACAAACCCCGGTGTTTCAGGACCGTCTGCAGGTACACAAGACCTCGGATCCGAACCCTCTGATCCGAGCCCAGATCCCCGCCTTATTCCGAGGTCGCCGCAGGTTCCGCCCGGTCAGCCGAGGGTCGTCAGACGAGCAGCTTTCTCCTTCAAATACAAATTGAGTCCGAACTCACACCTGGTGCATCCACACGTCTCCCAGAAACAAACCGCATCAACTATTTTGGCCATATTTTGTATGTTGCGGTCTACATTTTTTGCCAATTTTGTGAAATAGTATTTTGGCCATATTTTGTGAGCTGCAGTTCATAGTTTTCGGCTAATTTTGCGAAATTCTGTACGTCACTATTTCGGAAACATTTTGTGGGCACACAATTTTTGTTATTATTGCGAAATTCCATATTTCATTATTTTGAGAACATTTTATGCGCTACAATCCATAGTTTTCGGTCAATTTTGCAAAATTCCGCATTTCACTATTTTGGCTACATTTTTTGGGTTATAGTCCACAGTTTTCGACGAATTTCGTGAAATTTCCTATTTCACCTTTTTGACAACATTTTGTGGGCTAGTCCAAAGTTTTAAGAAAATTTTGTGAAATTTTATATTTCAAATGCAGTTCTAGACTGATAGAAACCATGTCACGAGCTTACTTGATCAACTAGTATATTAGTTGATGTATCTGATAATATCATCAAAAACATTTGGACATGTAAATGATAAAAGTACGAGACTAAGTGTAGTCATAATTCAAAAATTGTCTTATAGACTAATTAAAAGTCCAAACCATCCATCTTCACAAGTCTCATATCTGCACAGTATCTAATTTTCAGTTGGCAGATTACAAATTCTCTTTGACAAAACTACTTAGCTATTAGACACATTGATATTTCTCCACAGGTTGCAAAAGCAATTTGAATATGAAGAAATGAAAACCACCATCCATTAAAAGCATTGATTATATTATAGAAAAGACAAATTTAAGAGAACTAACAGCATATGCCCTTTTATGTGGTTTAAATTTTTTAGCTCTGTTAGAAAAGAACGAGTACATACCTGATGCCGCTCTTTCCACTTCGGAAAAAAGCTCCTGCCTAGCAGCTCAAATATATGATCTCTCATTTCATCATTTGTCACAAGCAAACACTTTAGTTTAACTGCTGCGTACAACCAATACCTGAAATATACAGTTGTCTGTTACAGTCGGATTGATTTAGAATACCTTAAAAATGCTGGTACTATAGAAAGAGTAAATAGGTTGGAGATACAAAATATTTTGAGATAATGGAAACGACCTCAGAGGAATATTTGAGAGAACTGTAACAAAGAATTTGCAACCCTAATTTGTTGAGGTAATAATATCTTAACCCATGGAATTCTACCAGCTCAAGACTATGTAATGTTTAGAATCAACTTTCACAATCTATCATCTATTAAGAGTCTAAATTGGAAGACAGATCACACATTAGGATTTCAGTTAAGCGAGTAAACCTCTGCTCAACCTTTTGATGCTAAATGTATTATAGGTTACTAAACAGAAAATCCACGTAGAAAAGACGGCATAATTTTAAGACGAAAGACACTACAAAGCTGACATATTATAGTGCACCAAATTTGAACATTCACCGAATTTTTGAACCATATATGCACCATGCATGTGAAATGTGCACTTACCTTGATCAGGATTCTGGAATCAGATTTTCAATCTCCAATGTGCCATACAAATTAATCACTAAATACAGATCCGTTACATTTAACAGGCAAAGAGATTAATTTCAACTATCCAGAATTTCCAAAGTGGCATACTTTCTCGTCTTGATTGACAAGGAACAAACCAGAAGCAAAAGGCATAAACTCAAAACAGGAGCACATAAATGCATAGTAAATGTAATAAAACCAAGCATCAAATGCAACTAACCCTCTCTTGATTCTGTTACCAGTATAATTTCTGTGTCTTAAATCACCATTATGTTACTTATAAAACATGCCTAAATATAAGCTGAATTCTCCCATCTTTAAAATTTGTAAATGTAATAGTTTCTCATATAAACATTTCGAGTTTACCGTCAAAACCACAATAAAATTACAAATTAGTTGATCTGACCTCTTACTGGAATTAAGTGTTATTTTCTGACTCAGGCGCAAATGAAAGATTTGACAGTATTCGATTTCAATATCTTTTTCTATTATAACAACACCAATCTCTTTTAACGTATCTGCCCAGACCAAATCTGGACCGCAGATCTCTCTTTTCTTAGTGTATGCTAGATACAATCATGGCCATACAAATACTTAACGTATTTTTCGATCTAAAATCCCCTTTTCTTATGTCTTCTCTATTTCTATTTATATTTCTCCAAATTCTGCCTGTCTCCTCGTCTATCATCTTCTCCAGATTACTTTCACTCAAACACTAGAACAGAATCATTCATATAGACCAGCGTCGTTACTACATCAACAACAAAAGAGCAGTCCTACTCCAATCTCTTTCTTCTCGAGCTAATCAATTGCCGACCTGATCTCTGACCTGATCTCTCTTCGATTCGATCTCCTCATTCCTGTTTAGGGGCTAAATTAGGGTTTCTTGAACTTCTTCAGGTGCAAAAAGATTAAGCAATTAATTTGAATTTTTTTCCATCCCTAAATGAATGCTAAAACCCCAGTCCAAAATCCCAATTTTTCTTATAAGAAAATTGAATACCTTAGTTCAATTTCGTAATTTTCGATAATTAGTTTTCTTCTTCCTGTAGATTGATAGATAACCAAATAATTGAACTAAGATTTATGAATCTGAAGATAAATTTACATGGGTAGCAAGTGAACTAAGATTTAACCAAAATGCGGCCTAGGCGGCCGCCTAGCCTAGGCCCTGGGCCTTTAAAAAAAATGGGTCGCGGGTTTGGGCAGGTCTGGGCCGGGCCGGGCCTGGGTATGTCTAGGAGTTTAATATATAAAAAACAATATTATTAACATTAATATCTCTCTCTCTCTCATAATTCCCAAATTGACTAGGGTTTCCTCTCAAAACGTTAATCTCTCTCTCTCTCTCTCTCTCTAAATCCCGAATTCGACTCAGCTCCTTCCTCCTTTGTCTCCCTCCTCAATCTCAATCTTCGTTGCCGTCGCTGCCAACAATCTCTCTCAAAAATCCCAAAATCACCGTTGTCATCAATCTCTCTCTCTCTGAGTTGCTTGCTTGTTGTTGCTGCTGACTTGCTGTTTTCAACCTCTCTCTCTCAAAAATCCCCAAATCATCGCTGCCATCAATCTCTCTTTCTAAACTCTGCATTGTCTCTCTCAGATTTGCTGTTGTTGCTGACTTGTTCCCGTTGCGTACCTGCTGCCGTCTCGTATGTACGTGTGCTTTAAATTAGTTGTTATTATATCAGATTCAGATTTATTTGTGTCAACTTTTTTTTTACCACACATCATTATTTGAAGTATAAACAGTCCCACTTTTGCCAGATCATGGCTAATAAGTTTATCTAGTAAATGTATGAATATATTTTTTTTGTTTTCAACTCATCACAGTCACAGTTCTTGTTAGTTGTCCCAAAATCTTTTCTTTCGACCAGATTTTCTGCATTAATCAGAAGAGGTTCAACGTCATATCAACTATGGTCGCAATACTGTGTTCTAATGGATTTGTAATTCCAAACAAAACCCTATTTTGATGGACAATGGCGATAATTATGATTAGCTGTAATTAATAGAAATTGCTTAGGAAACAAACATATTTACAATTTCTTTCTTTGCTTCCATTAGAGTGCCCCATGTAACAAAGAAAGAATTATCATAAATATGAAACAAGTAGAGTTGTATGGCGGACCTCTCTTTATTACGCATTTATGATTTATTTGTGTGTTATTTCAATTTTACAATAAAATGGTTGAAAAAGCTTCTTCTGCAGCATCTAATGCCATGATTGATTCCAACGGCTCAGTGCTAAAACGTGATTCCGAATATGTTGGGTGAGAGTACGGCGTCTTAGTGAATCTCAATAACTTAGACAAGATTCAATGCAAGTTCATTCCATGCAAGTTAGGTAGAAAAGAGAATAGTTGAGGGGTTTATCGATTGAAGCATCATATAGCGAACATTAGAGGGTGCGTGGCCCCGTGCTGAAAGTCCACTGATGAAGATAAAGCCAAGTGTAAAGCCGCGATCAAAGAAGAAAAACAAGCAAAAGCACTTAGAGAAAGTTAGAGGAGAAGTTAAAACAAGCAAAAGCACTTAGAGAAAGTTAGAGGAGAAGTTAATATTATTGATGGAGGGCTTCAAGAAGAAACCGAAGAGGATGGTTTAAGGAAAAGGTCACGCATTCTTGGGCTTATGGATAGGTTTACATCGGGTATCAATCTCGATTCTTCAAGTTCAATGGAGGCAAGCAAGAAGACACGACAACGAAGTATCCATGATGCAATTTCTAAAGAAATATCACACTATGTGCATCGATATTTGGCTCAATGGTTGTATGAAGCGGCCATTCCTTTCAATGCCATTGATAATGATAGCTTCAAAAGATTTTGTGAAGCGGTCAGTCAATTTGGACCAGGTTACCAACCTCCTAGCCAACACCTATTGAAAGAGTCTTTGCTAAAGGAAGACTATGCTCGAACAAAAAGTTTACTTAAGTAAGAAGAATGGGCAAAGCATGGTTGCTCAATCATGACCGATGCTTGGACCAATCAGAAAAGAAGAAGCATCATGAACTTATGTACATAGAAATGCGGGTACTGCTTTTCTTTTTTCCAAAGAAGCTTCCGAAGACGCTCACACCGGTGAATACATATTTCAATATGTTGAAGAGTGTGTAAAAGATGTTGGGCCACAAAATGTGGTTCAAATTATGACGGACAATGCGGCAAATAATATGGCAGCAAAGGATTTGTTACTGGCGGAGACCAAACATGTGTTGGAGTTCATGTGGCACACACCTTGAACCTAATGCTTGAAGCACACACCTTGAACCTAATGCTTGAAGCAATTGGCAAGGAACCTAAATTCAAAGGAGTAATTGATAAAGCAAAAGCATTCACTATCTATATATATTCACATCATTGGACATTGTCCGCATGATGAGGAAGTGCACAAATAAAAGAGATATTGTGAGGCCGGTGATCATTAGATTTGCAACTTCTTTCTTAACCTTGCAAAGTTTGATGGTCAAAAAAGATAAGTTGAGAACTATGGCTACAAATAATAAGTGGGAAGCTTGCAAATTCTCAAAGACTATTAAAGGAAAAAACGGCATATGCTACGGTGTTGAGTATGTCCTTTTGGAATGGTGTAACACTATGCTTGAGAGTGTTCGCTCCTTTAGTGAAGGTGCTTCGACTTGACAGGGATAAAAAGCCATCAATGGGCTTTTTATATGGGGAACTAAAGCAAGCAAAAAAAACATATCAAAAAGGCATTCAAACATATTGAGGCTAACTATCGGTCTATTCTAGATAATAGTGATAAAAAAAGCTTAAGGTAGACTTGATAGCCCTTTACATTTGGCCGCCTACGTATTGAATCCCTACCACTTTTACAAAGATGCAACCATAGGAGAAGATCCTCGTCATGAATGGGATCTTTACTTGTGTTGAGAAATTCTTCCCCGATGATTTTGATATGCAAAACGTTGTCGTAAATGTGGAGTTGTTGAAGTATAAAAACAAAGAGGGTGGGTTCGGAAGAACCTCAGCCGCGGCCGGATGCTCCAAAAATGATGACAACTATGATCCGAGTATGAATTGTTTCTTACTTTTCTTAGTAAGCATTGAGTTTTTTTTATTACTTACAGTTTCCATTACTCATTCTGGCATTTGTGCTTCTTTAATAATTAATCAGATGGTGATCCAATTATGGCAATCATACACCTAATTTGCAAAGGATGGCAACAAGGATTCTCTCATTAATTACGAGTCCATCTAGATGTGAAAGGAATTGGAGTACCTTTGAGGGGGTAAGTTCCAACAAGAGATATAGTTACTAAGAGCATCCACACTCGTTTTTGCTATTTTGCCAATTTGACAAAATGAGAAATGGCAAAATGACTGTTTTTTTGCACTTGTCGTTTGCTATAATTTGATAAAACAATAAAAAAAAAAAGATGAACGGACGAAACAACATTTGTCGTTTGATAGATTTTTTTTTTACATAAATGTGAGACGGATCATGTTGTTCCGTCCCACTCATTTTTTTTAAAAAAAAATTGCATCGGACATTTGATGTTGTACCGTCCAAGATGATTTTTTTAAAAAAAAAGTGGGACAGAACATGTTGTTCCATCCTCTGTTTGTGGCTTTATTTTTTTGGATTTTAAGCTTCGGACAAAAGAGGTTGTCTCGTCTCGTCCTAGGCTTGCTTTTGTGCAAAATTTATTGCGTAATTGGCGGGATGATAAATGATTATTCGTCTCTACTGAATCGGAGTAGAAATTCCTCATTTACCCCTTCCCGACCTCATTACAAATCAAAGCATCGAGCCCTTTGAGATTATACCATATCAAACATCTCTTCTCTGCTTAAACTAATTCTATTTCTGATGTAAAACCAACCCTAAAATAGAGAATTTCCAAGAATTTTAATGGGTTAATTTTACCAACATGAAAGTGCTGATCTAAGTTAGAAATTTTTAACAGTTAACGGGTTTGATGGGTTTTCAAGAATTGAATCAAATGTAACAGTCCCAATTAATAATTCAACCTTAATCAATAAGTAAATCCCTACGTGTTTTAGCAAGTAAAAAGTGCAATACCGATTCGTACTCTAATCTAGCATGTGGATCACTCAATCTCAGTATTTTGTGGTCGACAGGCAAATTAGATAATATGCTAGATAATATGGCAGTAAAACACAAATATGTAAGAATGGAAAGAGTATACCGAATGCGAAGAAATCCCACGTAGATCTCGGAGTTGGGCAGCAACTTGGATCTCAGCAACGCAGCGAGCAAAGGCAGCAACGACCCACGTGGTTGGCAGATCTGATCACCGGCGATGAGGGGTGGCGGCGAGCGGGGCGGCGACGGCCGGATGCGACGGCGCCGGCGAGGTTGGCTCCGGCGAGGACAGGAGAAGGGGGGTTTGGCTGGGCTTCGGGAAAATAGGGAGAGAGGAGAATATGGTAGCGGGAATTGAGGAGGAGGGTGACGATGGTGTGGAGGCTGGCAGTAGTGGTGGATTCGACGGAGGGGAAGGGTTGCGATTCTGATGGTGGGATTTAGGGGAAGGTAGTGGCCGACGATGGGTCGCCGGAGATTGGGGTGCGGGATTGGGTGGCGACGGAGGTTGAAGGAGTCGGGGTATGTGGAGTTGGGTTCTTTTGGTGGAGATCGGCTGGGAGTTTGGTGGGTTTGGGAAAACGAAGAAGTGGGTAGTGATGGGTTCAAGGAGAAGGGACCTGAGGAAGAAGATGAAAGAAGTAGGGGACGGCTGCTGTTGTAGGAGATGGTAGGATTAGGGTTTTTATTAGTGGATTAGGAAAATTAGGGTAGAGATTTGTATTGGGAATTTTAATTTGGGGATAGGTTTTAGAATTAATCACTAATTCTAAAATTGATTAGGATTTATCACAAACCCTAATTTTAGATCTCAGTTGTATCACACAAAAGAGAAGGAGGAAGAGCAAAAACTCAACACAGGTTTTTTTAATCAATAATGGCATACTTTCTCATTCATCTCAGGGCCTTTAAATAGGCTCAATTACATCTTGAAACATATCTCCAAAATATTCTCAGAATCTAAAAATTACAAAAAGAGTACATATGGCTATAATTGCCAGAAATAAAAATGGTAATAAAATAAAAATCCTAAACTGTAAAGATGTCCTCATCATTCTCTCCGGGTGGGAGAGAGCTCGACCCAGTCGAGTCAAAACCAGTGATCATGTCGTCGTGCTCCAAAAGATCTGGATCCAGTTGCGGGAGCCCCTCACGACCACTGCAAGTGTCATCCGACTTCGGCTTATTTTTCCACCTTACCAAATACTTGTGCATACCACCATCTCTAGTAGAGATTATCTGATCATCTAAAATATTATCCAATTCTTCTGTCGATGGGTAAGTAATATATGGTAGTGGAGGTAATGGGAAAATCTCACCATTAGGCTGCAGGGTAGGCTCATCTATAAGAAAATTTCTAGGGTTGAATTTTGAGCCTTCATAAAGTACTAGATCCTCAATATTGAAAATTTTACTTATGCCAAAACCTTCAGGAAGGTCAACGACATAGGTACTATTATTGATTGCATGTAGAATCTTAAATGGGCCTGCAGCACGTATGTTCAAGTTCTTAATGGGTCCAACAGGAAACCGTTCCGGATGAATCCGAACCATCACTTCGTCACCAATATCAAAAGTTATAAATTTCCTTCTAGTATCTGCTATTAACTTGTAGTTAAAATTATTCTCATTAAGTTTCTTGGAAATTTCTCTATGCAGGTCATGAATATTATATGCAAATGTGGGTGCAGACTCTGTGACTTTGTGATGTTCTAATACATGAGTAGAATCTATGGGTTGCCAAGTGACTTGGGAAGGAATGGGTGTCTCGGGTATACTCAATAGAGGTGACTGGATAGGCTGAATACAATTGAGAGACTGGTCATCCTCTTTTTCATCAAAGTCATCACTTATATTAGGTTCATAGGTAAACTCATTGACGGGCACATCAGTGATGACTGCGGTACCCTCTACTATATTAATCCTACTTGGACTAGGACAGTTGCCAGCAACATGACCGTATCCCTTACATTTATAGCATTTAGTGAGAGGGTCAATCTTACTGTAATCTCTTTCGGTGTTCTTACCCTTATATTCATCTCTATGTGAATTAAAATTTGAATTAGATTTGCTGGGGTAAGACTTGTTAGGGTACTGAGAAGATTGAGTGCTCAGGTCTAAAGGGGTCAGGAGGATTCATTCTAGAGGAATGATCCATCGAATCGCTGGACTTGTAATGGAAACTAGCTTTAAGAGAATCCATATCAAGGACTAGAGCGTAGGCTGCCGCTATTGAGTCCACATTTCTATAGATTAGCTCGTTCCTAAGGTCAGCTCGTAGTCCAGCTCTGAACCTAGAGAGAGTTTGTTCTTCACTCTCTTTACCTAACGCATTGCACCGAATAAGGAAGTCATCGAATTTATCGACATATTCTTGTGTGGATTTACTTCCTTGATACAATAGGTTCCACGAATCTAGCAATCGGGTGTGGAACGATAACGGTACATACCTCTCAGTTCTCTTTCATGGCCTCCCAAGTGGCTATGGGTGCCAGGCCTCGGCCTCTGCGGGCATGTTCAAGATTGGTCTAATGTTGTTGAGCATTACCCGTTAATTTCATAGTGGCAAATTTAACTTTAAGAGTTTCGCTCATGTCGAACCACACAAAGTAATGGTCCATGGCACGGATCCAATCAAGGTAAGCTTGGGGTTCCATGTGGCCTTCAAACTGGGGAACGTCAGCCTTAACGTTCTTTTTATAATGTTCGTCAGGGTCACGTTCTTGACGTCGATCGTCATGAACATTCCCTTGAGGGATCTGACGATGGCCATGAAGCTCAGGGACAATGGTTTGATTTAGCTCCACTTTCTCAAGCATCTGATTGATATTGGCAAGAGTTGCTTGGATGGCAGCTAGGGTAGTGGAGATATCAGGGTTGTCCATTTCTGGTCTGGGGAGTCTAGGGTTCCTAATTGGATGATTGGGAAGGGATAGAAAAGGCTTCTCAGGGTCTGTGATGGTGCTGCGAAGACGCATTCACCAAAAGTGTGAAATAGGGTGTGTCCTAATTTTATTATTTTTTTTTAAATGATTCTGAAATAAACTAAAATAAAATAAAAATAAAATAAAATAAAATAAAAGACTACACGATACTAAATGAATGCAAAAATGATGCCTACGATGCAAGAACTAAGGTTTTAAGAACTTTTGCTCTGATACCAAAATGATGTAAAACCAACCCTAAAATAGAGAATTTCCAAGAATTTTAATGGGTTAATTTTACCAACATGAAAGTGATGATCTAAGTTAGAAATTTTTAACAGTTAACGGGTTTGATGGGTTTTCAAGAATTGAATCAAATGTAACAGTCCCAATTAATAATTCAACCTTAATCAATAAGTAAATCCCTACGTGTTTTAGCAAGTAAAAAGTGCAATACCGATTCGTACTCTAATCTAGCATGTGGATCACTCAATCTCAGTATTTTGTGGTCGACAGGCAAATTAGATAATATGCTAGATAATATGGCAGTAAAACACAAATATGTAAGAATGGAAAGAGTATACCGAATGCGAAGAAATCCCACGTAGATCTCGGAGTTGGGCAGCAACTTGGATCTCAGCAACGCAGCGAGCAAAGGCAGCAACGACCCACGTGGTTGGCAGATCTGATCGCCGGCGATGAGGGGTGGCGGCGAGCGGGGCGGCGACGGCCGGATGCGACGGCGCCGGCGAGGTTGGCTCCGGCGAGGACAGGAGAAGGGGGGTTTGGCTGGGCTTCGGGAAAATAGGGAGAGAGGAGAATATGGTAGCGGGAATTGAGGAGGAGGGTGACGATGGTGTGGAGGCTGGCAGTAGTGGTGGATTCGACGGAGGGGAAGGGTTGCGATTCTGATGGTGGGATTTAGGGGAAGGTAGTGGCCGACGATGGGTCGCCGGAGATTGGGGTGCGGGATTGGGTGGCGACGGAGGTTGAAGGAGTCGGGGTATGTGGAGTTGGGTTCTTTTGGTGGAGATCGGCTGGGAGTTTGGTGGGTTTGGGAAAACGAAGAAGTGGGTAGTGATGGGTTCAAGGAGAAGGGACCTGAGGAAGAAGATGAAAGAAGTAGGGGACGGCGGCTGTTGTAGGAGATGGTAGGATTAGGGTTTTTATTAGTGGATTAGGAAAATTAGGGTAGAGATTTGTATTGGGAATTTTAATTTGGGGATAGGTTTTAGAATTAATCACTAATTCTAAAATTGATTAGGATTTATCACAAACCCTAATTTTAGATCTCAGTTGTATCACACAAAAGAGAAGGAGGAAGAGCAAAAACTCAACACAGGTTTTTTTAATCAATAATGGCATACTTTCTCATTCATCTCAGGGCCTTTAAATAGGCTCAATTACATCTTGAAACATATCTCCAAAATATTCTCAGAATCTAAAAATTACAAAAAGAGTACATATGGCTATAATTGCCAGAAATAAAAATGGTAATAAAATAAAAATCCTAAACTGTAAAGATGTCCTCATCAATTTCTTCTCTGCTTATCAAACTGAAAGCCATATTCTAATTCTCTTCTCTGCTTCTTATAACGGTCATGTTGTCTACAATCAAGCGATTCCTAAAGAGAGCAAAATCAAGGCATCACGCTGGGTCTGAACAAACAAATACAAGAAGCAAAGCAGAAGCGGAGAATACAACTGTGAATTATAGCAATGCATCTGAGTGGAACAGAGTTGTCGACGATCGCCAACACGTACATCAGCGTATTATCAAGCATCTTATTGAGAAATATGTTACATTTAAGGAAAATTGGAAGGGTCGGATCAAGGCTTATAAAAAATTGTGCATTGTCCCACTAATTAAGCACTTGATCGAGCAGGTGGGGTGACACCGTTTTCTAACTACTGATACGGAGAAGTCGTCGATGCAGCTGGTCGATGCATTGATTGACGAATACGTCAGAATCGGAGAAACTACAGTACTGAAAATGGTGCGTCGATTTTGTATTACAACTGTTAACATATTTGGGCCTCAATACACAAGGAAACCAAATGCACATGATGTTCATAGATTTCTCGAAGAAAATAAATCTCGGGGTTTTCCTAGTATGTTGGGTAGTGTAGATTGCATGCATTGGGCATGGAAAAATTGTCCTGCAGCATGTCATGGCCAGTATACAGATCATGCTCAGGAGCCTACAATTATTCTCGAAGCAGTGGCTTCGTATGATCTCTGGCTTTGTCATTTATTTTTTGGAATGTCCGAATGCAATAATGATTTGAACGTACTGAACCAGTCCACCTTATTTAATGATATTCTTGATGGTTGTGCACGACCATCTAATTTTGTTATCAACAATCATAATTACAACATGGGGTACTATTTAGTAGATGGTATATACCCTACGTTGGCTACTATATTCCAAACATACACTGATCTGGACATTCAAACAACAACAACAAAGCCTTTTTCCCAACTAGTTGGAGTCGGCTACATGAATCCTGGTTTTCCATTCTGCTCGGTTTAGTGCAATATCTTCTGTAAGCTCACAAGCTATCATATCTTTTTTCACCGTTTTCATCCAAGTTAATTTAGGTCTTCCTCTACCCCTAACTCTACCCTCAATACTTATCAAATCACTCTTTCTAACAGGGGCACTACTAGGTCTACGTGTGACATGTCCAAACCACCTGAGGCGATTCTCTCTTAACTTATCTTGGATTGGAGCTGCCTTTAGCATGTCTCGTATATGCTCGTTTCTAATTCTATCATTCCTTGTTTTACCACACATTCATCTTAGCATCCTCATCTCCGCTACACTCATTTTTTGGACATGTTTCTTTGTTGCCTAACACTCTGCTCCATACATAATTGTTGGTCTAACAGTCGTCCTATAAAATTTTTCCTTCAACTTCACACGTTTGTCACACAAAACACCACTGGCACTTCTCTACTTAAGCCACCCTGCTTGGATCCTATGTGTAGCATCTTCACAAATCTCCCCATCTCTTTGTATAATCGAGCCTAAATATCGGAAACGATCTCTCTTAGGTATCTTTTGGCCATCAAGCTTCACTACTTCCTCAGTTGTGTTCCGAATATCACTAAAATTACACTCCATATACTTTGTTTTAGTTCTGCTTATTTTAAAGCCTCTCGCTTCCAAAGTTTCTCTCCACAATTCTAATTTAGCATTGACTCCTGCTCTAATCTCGTCAACTAAGACGATGTCATCGGCAAAAAGCATACACCAAGGCACCTCATCTTGTATTCCTTGCGTCAATTCATCCATAACCAAAGTAAAAAGGTAGGGGCTTAAAGCCGAACCTTTGTGTAAACCTACTGTAACAAGAAAATCGCTGGTCTCTCCTGTGGTTGTTCTAATTGTGGTTGTTGCCCCTTCATACATATCCTTAATTACCTCAATATACCGAATAGTTACTCTTTTATTATTTAGCACTCACCATACTATGTCTCTAGGGACTTTATCATATGCTTTTTCTAGATCTATAAAAACTATATGTAGATCTTTCTTATTCTCCCTATATTTTTTCATAAGTCTCCTCAGTACATAAATTGTTTCCATTGTTGACCTCCCCGACATAAACCCAAACTGATTCTCAGACACTGTAGTTTCTAGTCTCAGTCTATGTTCGATCACTCTCTCCCAAATTTTCATCGTATCACTCATTAATTTAATTCCTAGGTAGTTTGAGCAACTTTATATATCTCCTTTATTTTTATATATAGGTACTAAAATACCATTTCTCCATTCATTCTTAGTCCTAAAATTTCATTAAATAATTTTGTTAGCCAACTCACTCCTACATCCCCAAAACACTTCCAAACTTCAATGGGTATATTATCCGGCCCTATTCCTATTTTCATCCTTCCTAAAGCATTTCGAACCTCCGATGAACTAATTTTACGGAAAAATATATGCTCTCGACTTTCCCTCGAGTCCTCTAAAATTAAGTTGCCCACAACCTTTTCATTTAATAACTTCTCAAAGTAATTTCGCCATCTTTTCTTAATTTGCTCATCTTTTATTAGGACTCTTGAATCATCGCTCTTAATACACTTAATTGTATTCAGGTCTTTTATTTTTCTATCCCTTTGTTTAACAAGCTTATAAATATTATTTTCTCCTTTTGTTTCTAATTTTGTGTATAAATCATCATAAACTTTTTGTTCTGCATCACTTACTGCTTTTTTAACTTCTTTTCTAACGGTCTTATCTCTCTCTAAATCCCCTTCATTTCTACTCTTTTGCCACATTTTGAAGGTTGATCTTTTTCTCTCACAATATTTTGGAGTTCTTCTTGCCACCATTATGTTCTTTATTTAGCAACCCTCTACCTTTAGACTCTCCAAGTACTTCCTTTGAAATTGCTCTTATGTACTTAGCCATTGTAGTCCACATCATATTTGTCTCCCCTTTCAAATTCCATGATGCTCCTTTAAGGACTTTATCTTTTAAAACTTCTAGTTTATCTCCTTTCAAATTCCATCACCTAATTCTTGGATTCCTAGTCTTCTTCCTTGCACATGTGTTTCCCAATCTTCACATCCAATACCATTAATCTATGTTGTGAGGTTAAATACTCTCCCGGTATAACTTTACAATCTTTACATGTCAAGTGATCTATCTTTCTAGTGATGAAAAAATCAATCTGACTCCTATTTGCCCCACTTTTAAAGGTTATCAAATGTTCATCTCTCTTCCTAAAATAAGTATTTGCTAGTATAAGATCATACGAAGCTGCAAAATCTAATAGAGCCACACCACCATCGTTCTTATTTCCAAATCCATATCCTCCATGCACCATCTCATATCTCATGTTATCATCTCCTATATGTCCATTAAAATCTCCTCCTATAAATAGTTTCTCACCTAAGGGTACTTCTTGAATTATCTCATCCATATCTTCCCACAATTTATTTTTAGCTTGTGCATCTAATTCTACTTGGGGTGCATAAGCACTAATGATATTAATCATGTTTTTCCCTAATACAAACTTAATTTGTATTATTCTATCTCTTTCCTATTAATACCTACTACATCTCTTTTGAATTTTTTATCTACTAAAAATCCTACTCCATTTCTATTTCTAATTTTACCAGTATAATATAATTTAAAACAATCTATCTCTTTAGCTTTCTCCCCTGCCCACTTTGTTTCTTGTAAACAAGCAATATTAATATTTCTTCTAATCATGGTATCTACTAGTTTTATGCTTTTTCCTGTCAATGTTCCTATATTCCAAGTCGCTAACCTAAGCCTATTCTCCTGGACTAGCTTCTTTACCCGCACACGTCCAGATTGGTGCAGGAACCCTTGCCCATTTTTCACTGCACCGGGGCGCCGGTGCGACGCCCCTTGCACATTTTTCGAAGCACCCGAAGGCAGGCATAACGCATCGCTTCCAGGAAATGCCTTAGCATTTGCACGTATATTATTAGGATTCATGTTCATAAGATTGGACAAAATTTTATGCTGGTTGTCAACTGCCTAACTCAACCCTCCTCCTTACCCGGTTTGTGATTCGGAGATTCAACAGAAAAAGAAATTTGCCTAAATGCAAGAAGGTGCTAGAAAAGACGTTGAACGCGCATTCAGCATCTTACAGGCTAGATTTGCGACAGAAGAGGTCTAACAAGATTGTGGGATAATGATAGTCTATCTTATATCATGAAGACATGTATTATTTTATACAATATGATTGTTGAGGACGAACGAGAAGAAGGAATTGGGGATGATGATTACGACCAATGTTCTTCCTCTACAACCGTCATACCTAATAAAGCTTCCCTAACTGAACAGATAGCTCGATGGCATGCAATGTTGTTTTACATGACAGACAAAAACATCAACTTCGACAAGATCTGGTGGACCATATTTGGAACGAATATGGAGATGACGATTAGCAAAACATGTCATAATTAAGTGATTGGCAGTATGTTGTATAATTAAATTAAGTGATTTTCCATATTTGCATTTAGTATATGTCTGACTTTGTATTGAGCATTTGTTGTTTTAATTAAATTTATGTGATCAAAGGATATTTTGTCTTCATATTAAATTGTTAAAGCACACATGTACAATCATGAAAGGATATAATGGATTCAGGATGCAATGGAGAATCCTATCCAAAAATAAAGGATACAGATACATTTGCAAAATAATAAAGGATACAATGGGTAATTCTCTCTAATAAATAATGCTCTACTTCTCGTTACCCCCTATTGTAACCTCGTTTTTGCATAATTTTGTTTTGTCTACACAAAATAATAGTGTTGATGATCAGCTAATGTAGTTAGGTCCATAGCCATAATGAGATCTTCATCCATTCGCTCTTTCAGTTCGTGATCTTTTTGTTTAATTGCAAACTTCATTTCTGTCGCCTGAATCTTCCATTTTTGTCTCTTTGTAGAAAGAGTTAAAAATTTTAGTCTCTTCAAGCATTTCAGCAAACTCTGATGATTCAGCTATTTTCCCCCTTTCATATAAATTAATATCGCATTAATAATACATACCTTATCAGCCTCATTTGTTCCGCTTGCAGCTCTATTATTTACACCGGCTAACTTTGCAATAAATAGAGTAACTTCTTTCGAGATTATGTGGAATCGACTTGGCAGAGAAGTTGTCGTTCGGTCGGTTGGAGTACCTAAAAGAACCTTAAATGTGGAAAATACGGGATCCCAAAACTGCGTCCCCGATTGATCGCCACCGATCAAAGGATCTTGAGTTATAGAAATCCAAGATTGGGAAAGAGTGACGTCTTCAACTGTTGTGCAAGCTCTACCCCTGAAATCACGATTCGCCATTATTTTCGATAATAATTTCATTTCAGAATCAGATAGATTGTGGAAAATTAAATTTTGGTGAGACGTAGTTGTCAAAACATATATATTGAGAGTGGACGTTGAAATTGGTATAAGTCGTTGAAATAGCCATTGGAGGTAAAAATAGTCCAAAAAAAGTAGTTTGCACACTCTTAAGAGCATCCACACTCGTTTCCTATTTTGCCAAATTTGCCAAATTTTGAGAAAAAGAACACTGCACTCGTTTGCTATTTTGCCAAATTTTAGCAAATGAGGAGCGGTAGCTTCTCATATTTGAGAAACGGATTTGGCAATTGCCAAATATAAAAGACGGTACACCACGTTTCGTCTCATTTTTTTAATATTATTTTACGAAGATCGGACGCATCTTCATGTTTCGTCTAAGGGTATGTTTTTATTTAAATAAAAAAATATCGGACGATACATGATGTACCGTCCCAAAAAAAACTTAGGAGATCAGACACAACATGTTCTCGTCCGAAGATTTTTTTTTTTTGCTTGGACAAGACAACATGTTCCGTCCCAGATTTAAGGGGTATTTATTTCTGAATTTTTTTGGGACTATTTTAACCTCCAACGGCTATCAAGAATAAATTGTCCCTAACGGCTATTTCAACGATACCAATTCCAACGTTCACTCTCTCTATATATTGTTTGAATTAACAACTACGTCTCACCAAAATTTAATTTTCCTAAATCATATCAACCGATTCTGAAGTGAAATTATTATCAGAAATAATGGTGAATCGTGGTTTCAGGGGTAGAGCTTACACAACACTTGAAGACGTCACTCTTTCCCAATCTTGGATTTCTATAACTCAAGATCCTTTGATCGATGGCAATCAATCCGGGACACAGTTTTGGGATCGAGTATTTCCATATTTAAGGCTTTTTTAGGTACTGTAACGACCGAACGACAACCTCTCTTTCAAGTCGATTCCACATAGTCTCGAAAGAAGTCGCTCTATTTATTGCAAAGTTGGCTAGTGTAAATAATAGAGCTGCAAGTGGAACAAATGAGGCTGATAAGGTAGGTATAATTAATGCAATATTAATTTATATAAAAATTTTGATTAATTATAACATATGTATTTTTAAAATTTTGATAGATACGTGAAGCTAGAAGTGAATACATGCATTCAGGTGGAAAAGCCTTTAGATATGAAGAATGTTATAAATTACTTCAAAGATTTGCCGAAATTTTCGTTACTACAACCAATGTGTTCAACTATGCCCCATGTTCTCAATCTGAGGAAGGTGGCAGTAGTCAACGATTCAGATGTACCGCCTGACATGGATTCGTCTACACCCCTCCCCCGTCCACCTGGTCGGAAAGCAGTGAAG
Source organism: Hemerocallis citrina (assembly GCA_017893485.1). Taxonomy (NCBI): domain Eukaryota; kingdom Viridiplantae; phylum Streptophyta; class Magnoliopsida; order Asparagales; family Asphodelaceae; genus Hemerocallis; species Hemerocallis citrina. The sequence continues at coordinate 209,009,033 of CM030368.1, read as the reverse complement.
AGGAAAGGGGAAAAAATAGCGGAATCATCAGAGTTGGCTGAAATGATTGAAAAGAGTCAAAGGACTAAAAAAATTAACTCTCTCTACAAAGAGACGCAAGAACGGAGGATCCAGGAGACAAAAATGAAGCTTGCGATTAAACAAAAAGATCATGAATTGAAAGAGCGAATGGTGGAAGTTCGCATTATGGATATAAACCTAACTATATAAGCTGATAATCAACGCTATTATTTCAAGTGTAGAGAAAACAAAATTATGCAAAAAAGAGGTTACAGTAGGGGGTAACGAGAAGTAGATTATTATTTACTGTAAAGAATTACCCATTGTATCCTTTATTATTTCGCACATGTATTTGTATCCTTTATTTTTGAACAGGATTCTCCATTGTATCCTCCTTTATTGTATCCTGAATCCATTGTATCCTTTCATGATTGCATCTATGTGCTTTAACAATTCAACATGAAGACAAAATGTCCTTGATCACATAAAAACAACAAATGCTCAATACAAAGTAAGACATACTAGATGCAAATATAAAAAACCACTTAATATAATTATACAACACACTGTCAATCACTTAATTATGACATGTTTGCTAATCGTTATCTCCATATTCGTTCCAAATATGGTCCACCAAATCTTGTTGAAGTTGATGTTTTTGTCTGTCATGTAAAACGACATTGAGTCAAACGAGTTGTCAGCTCAGTTAGGGAAGCTATATTATGTATGACAGTTGTAAAGGAAGAACAATGGTCGTAATCATAATCCCCAATTCCTTCTTCTCGTTCGTCCTCAATAATCATATTGTGTAAAATAATACACGCCTTCATGATATAAGATAGACTATCATTATCCCACAATCTTGTTGGAACTCCTACGTTTGGATAGTTGTTCTGAAAACAGTTTTCTGAAAATATTTTGTAAAAACTGTTTTCTGAAAATGAGTGTAAAAGCTGTCTAGATAGTTTTCTGAAAACTGTTGTCTGAAAATGAGATTGTAAAACTTGTTTGGTTTTTAAAAAATCTGAAGGCTGTTTTCTTAAAACTAGACTGTAAAATGCTGTTTGATAATAATTTATTTTGAAAAACTGTTTTTTTAAAAGAAATGTATAAAATACGGTTCGATAAACCAAATAATCTGAAATTTTATTTAAAAATAGTTATTGGATAATGTGGTTAGAAAAGGTATTTGGGTTTAAAAAGGATTATACAACTACGTTCTCGAAGACACCTTCTTGTAAAAGGTATTTGGGTTTAAAAATAGTTCTTGTAGAAGGTGTCTTCGAGAACGTAGTTGTATAATCCTTTTTAAACCCAAATACCTTTTCTAACCACATTATCCAATAACTATTTTTAAATAAAATTTCAGATTATTTGGTTTATCGAACCGTATTTTATACATTTCTTTTTAAAAAACAGTTTTTCAAAATAAATTATTATCAAACAGCATTTTACAGTCTAGTTTTAAGAAAACAGCGTTCAGATTTTTTTTTAAACCAAACAAGTTTTACAATCTCATTTTCAGAAAACAGTTTTCAGAAAACTATCCAGACAGCTTTTACACTCTCATTTTCAGAAAACAGTTTTCACAAAACAGTTTTCAGAAAACAGTTTTCACAAAACAGTTTTCAGAAAACAGTTTTCAGAACAACTATCCAAACGCAGCCTTTTTACTATTGCAAATCTTGCCTGTAAGATGCCGAATGCGCGTTCAACATCTTTTCTAGTACCTTTTTGCATTTAGGCAAATTTCTTTTTCTTTTGAATGTCCGGAGCAATGTATGTTTTGAATATAGTAGTAGCTAAATATAAAAAAACCTCACCCAACTTTTGTGCATTTTAAAAAAACCACACCAAACTTTTTTTTAAAAAAAAACCTCACCCAACTATGTTTTAAACACAAATTTTATAAAAAAAAACCTCACTCACCCATGCCTGGAAAACATAGTTGGTTGAGGATTTTTTTTAAAAAAAGTTTAGTGTGGTTTTTTTAAAATGTACAATAGTTGGGTGAGGTTTTCTTATATTTAGCCTATAGTAGCCAACGGAGGGTATATACCATCTGCTAAATAGTACTCCATGTTGTAATTATGATTGTTGATAACAAAATTAGATGGACGTGCACAACCATTAAGAATATCATTAAATAAGGTGGACTGGTTCAGTACGTTCAGATCATTATTGCATCCCGACATTCCAAAAAATAAATGCCAAAACCAGAGATCATACGAAGCCACCGCTTCAAGAATAACTGTAGGCTCCCAGGCATGACCTGTATACTAGACCTAATATGTTCCTTGTGTTTCCTTGTGTATTGAGGCCCTAATATATTCACAATTGCAATACAAAATCGACAGACCATTTTTTAAACCGTAGTTTCTCCGATTCTGACATTCGTCAACCACATCTGCCGAAAATCTGTACGTTAAACATCGTATCGCAGCAGTTATTTTCTTATGCGGAGATAAGCGCATAGTTCATGTTGCATCTCGTTGTTGTTGAAAGTAACGATTGTAACCAACTGTTGCTTCCAGTATCCGATTGAATAAAACCCGACTCATACGGAATGGTCGACTGAAAATATTGTCGTCGTAAATGGGATTATCAGGAAAATAACCCTTCCACATACATCTGTCACCTTCTTCTCTTTCACGACGAATAGACAGTCGTCAGCAACATGTTGGCTATGTTGAACCCCCATGGCCTATAACTGCATACAGTTATTAATAATTCTTGCTACATCATCCTGGTGCTCGGATTCTTCTGATGAGGTTTGAGGTAGAAGATGAAGAACAATTTGCCATTGCTCAATTGGAGAAAATTATGTTGAAGATGAAGACACCACAGAATCAATTGGAGATAAGGTAGAGTGAATGATCTGTATCAGACCAAACCCCATCTTAAATAATCAACATAAAGTTAGTGTTTGATTATCACTCAAACACTAACCAACATAATCATACCACATCAATGAACTTTAACAATTCTTCACATGATACCTTTGCTCTTTCACTACCCACCAAACAAGTCTCATTCATGATGTCATGTCGAAATTAAAAAATCCTCAACAATCACAGTAATCAACTCCCACATTATATTTAAGCGTTAGTCTACAATAAATATTCAATTGTGCATGCGGTATATATAACTAATCTCTATAATGGAGGAGCTACTCATCACTATAAATAATCCTGTGTACATGGCACGAATGATGGTCCACCAGTAGATGAAGTACCGTTGTCATCAATATTTGCCCCCATCTCAAATTGCCGAGAAGTAGACGGCAAGTTCCTCCATACTGATCTCCTACCGGAAACTACAGTCGAGGGAACTAATTCTTTTAGCACAATTTCATCGAGTATGAACCGTCGTAATAAGCTTCCCTGTTAGAAAATTTTTGGCGACGTCAATATAAATCCTCCTATGAAAAGAATAGTTAATGCACACCTATAATAATACACACTTGAATGAATAGTATAAAAAACGGTAGTTATACTCGCATAGGAGGATACACCGCGAGGCTCAAAATGGAAAGATCCTTATACCAAAGATCTTATCACTATACCGTCCGTAAAAAGTGGTGTTTCTACAACAGGCTCGCCATGCATTGTAGGCTGATCAAGCTGGGTTTGCGTAGAATACTGCGACGGCAACCAGAATGGAGTTGGAAAGGACAATTGAGCAGAAGGATCACTGATGCTAGTGTCCCTTATGTAATCCACATTTGCTGCTTGTGAGAGTCGGCATCATAGGACTTACTGATACCTTTGCCCAATACTAATCATATACACTTTAATGTATAGGTTGAACAAGTTGAGAAGCTTCAATAGGCTGACAGTAATCTTCTGGACCCATTCAAGGCATGACATTAGGCGGCTCTTTTGGGACGACAACAATCATAGTTAGTTACCGATAACAACGATCACCGATATATCATACCCCATATATCAGTATTTTACATTAGCACATGGTATACACACTCGCAATGAATTTATTTAACCGAAAGAAACAAGTATGAAATGTAACCTGCCCGCAGTGTTGAGAGATAAAACGGTGACGAGCCAAAAATGTCGCAACCTGAATATTGTGTTCGCCCTCATATGACGATACATGATATGGATGCCATATAATAGATGATGTGGATCTCATCTCCAACTGATCCCTGGCCAGTACTGAATCATATTTGTTCGACTCTGGTCCAATTTACTGCGATTCCAACGGCAAAATTTCGGTCGTACATCAGAATTTTGCATATAAATCGAAAATTCTACCATTCTATCACTCATAGAAACACAAACACGTGTATTCATAAGCTCAATACTGATAAAAATAAACATGAATTAGTCTCCATCGATTTATAATATAACAAATATATTCAAATATTAACAAAATTATGTTCAAATATTACCTCGAGTACTTGTCATGGCCCATTAAAAGATTTCAATTTCAGTCTGCTACATAAGTCTAAAGAGAAATACAGCAGTACTAATAGGGGACTTCCCCAATCATATGTGCCCACTATATTAAGATCTTCAAATGCAGCATACCAACCACATCTGACTACCGAAGCTGCATTAGGCAAAAGAAACTCCTCGATGAAATACATAAAGAATGCTCGTGCTACTTTAATTGCAACCATGGCATCCGCCTTAATTGCTTCGATCCAACTGCTAACAAAATACTTCTTGAAGAACGAGCAACGTAGGTCATATGAGACTTCCAATCATCTTCTGTAATCTCATCAAAGAAGCGAGTATGCACAACTTCAAATTACACGGAGGTGCATCACCAACTCCGATAGATAATCCCATTAGCATTGCCCAATCTAACGGTGTGAATCCCAACTCGCCGCACCGAAGATGGAAACTGTGTGTCGTGTCCCACCATTTTTCAACCAATGCCTCGACCAACCGCATTATCGACTTCTCCGTATGAATAGTCAAAAAACAGTGCCACCCCGCTTGCTCGATCAAGTGCTTAATTAGAGGGACAGTGCACAACTTTTTATAAACCTTTGATCGAACCATTCCAATTTTTCCTAAATGTAAAAAAATCCCCCAATAAGATGCTCAAGAATGCGATGATGTACGTGTTGACAAGCGTCGCCAACTCTAATCCACTCAGATGGATCGCTATAATTCACAGCTGTATTCTCCGCTTCTACTTTGCTTCTTGTATTGGTTTGTTTATACCCAGCGTGATGCCTTGATTTTACTCTGCCTAGGAATCGCTTGATTGTAGACGACATGATTGTTATAATAAGCAGAGAATATAAATAGAATATGGCTCTCAGTTTGATAAGCATCGAAGAATCGAATTAGTTTAAGCAGAGAAGAGATGTTTGATATGATATAATCCCATAGGGGCTCGATGCTTTGATTTATAATGAGGCCGGGAAGGGGTAAATGAAGAATTTCAACTCCAATTCAGTAAAGACGAATGATCATTTGTCAGCCCACCAATTACACAATAATTTTTGCACAAAAGAAAGCCTAGGATGAGACAACCTCTTTCGTCTGAAGCTTAAAATCCAAAAAAATAAAGCTTCAAATAAGGGACGGAACAACATGTTCCGTCCCACATTTTTTTTGAAAAATAATCATGTTGGACGGTACAACATGTATCGTCCGATGCAAAAAAAATTTAAAAAAATGAGTGGGACGGAACATGTTCCGTCTCACATTTAAATAAAGAAGGAAAAAAAAATCAATCAAACGACAAATGTTGTTTCGTCCGTTCATCTTTTTTTTATTGTTTTCTTAAATTATAGCAATCGACGAGTGCAAAGAAACACTCATTTTGTAATTTCTCATTTTGCTAAATTAGCAAAATACTCGGTAGTTAATATTTAATAATTAAGAGTAAAGACTATAACATTTTTTTTAATTTTTAGTCTTTTGTTTTTTATGTAGATACACACAAAGAAAATGATTAAACTAGATACGAAAAGGTCGGAGCATCTAGTCTATTCCTTCATCCTTCGTATCTAGTCTATTCCTCTCACATCAACGGCAAAAGAAAAGGAATAGACTCTTTACACTTTGCTTTATCTTCATCACTATACTTTCTGCACGGGGCCACGGGCCCTCTAATGTTCGCAATATGATGCTTTCATCGAAAGACTCCTCCACTCATCTCTTTTCAACATAACTTGCATTGAATTTTGTCTAAGTTACTAGATTTGCCCGTGGCTACGTGCCTACGGCACGTCTTCAGAACGATACAGCATATGAAAAGTCTTGTAAACAGTAAATCAACAATTATATAGCTGAAGTTTGAATAGTATGACAACAATTAGTTGTAAATAAAAGTCCATGTTTCCATATATATATATATATATATATAGAGAGAGAGAGAGAGAGAGAGAGAGAAATAAATGAGTTGTTTTGGGAGGGATTTGAATTTGAGTTTTGGGGGAAAAATGTGTTTTGTGAGGTTAGAACTGGGCCTTTGATTTTGGGGGAAATTGAATGTGAGCCACTTGATAGCTTTCTTTGTGTTTTATTATATAGATTGGGATTCACTAAGACACCATACTCCTACCCAACATCTTCAGAATCACATTTTAGCACTGAGTCGTCGGAATCAATCATGGCATTAGATGCCGCAAAAAAAGCATTGTCTGCAATTTTACTGTAAACTTGAAATAATACACAAATAAATCAGAAATACATAATAAAGAGAGGTATGGCATACAACTCAACATGTTTCATATTAATGACAATTCTTTCTTTGCTATATGGGGCACTATTGGCAGCAAGGAAAGAAATTGTAAGTATGTTTGGTTCCTTCACAATTTCTATTGATTACAGCTAAGTATCATAATCATCGCCATAGTCCATCAAAATAGGGTCCAGTTTGGAATTACAGATCCATTAGAACACAAAGTTGCGACAATAGTTGATATGATGTTGAATCTCTTCTGATTGATGCAGAATTCATGGTCGAAAGAAAAGGTTTTGTGGCAAGACTGTGCGAGGAATTGAAAACAAAAAAAAAAATTATCCATACATTTACTCGATAAACTTATAAGCCATGATTTGGCAAAATTGTCACTGTTTAAACTTCAAATAATGTATGGTAATTGGTAAAAAAAAGTTGACACAAACACACAAATAAATCAAAATATGATATAATAACAACTAATTTAAGCACACATACATACGAGACGGCAGCAAGTTAGCAAGTCGGCAACGGCAACAAATTTGAGAGAGAGAAAGACAATGTGGAGGTCAGAGAGAGATTCATGGCAGCAACGATTTGGGGACTTTTTAGAGAGAGATTGACGGCAGCAACGATTTGGGGATTTTTGAGAGAGATGGACGGTAGCGATGATGGAGATCGAGGGGGGAGACAAAGGAGGAAGGAGCCGAGTCGATTAGGGGATTTTGAGAGAGGGGGTCTGATTAATGTTTTGCGAGGAAACCTTAGTCAATTTGCGGATTTTGAGAGAGAGAGAGAAAGATAGAAATGTTGATTGTTGACAGAGAAAGAGAGAGATATTAATGTTAATAATATTGTAATAAAAAAATTATTAAACCCTAGACCGGTCTAGACCCGACTAGGCCCGGCCGAGACCTGCCCAAACCCTCAACCCGATTTTTTGAAAGGCCTAGAGCCTAGGCGAGTCGCCTGGGTGGTGCCTAGGCACTGTCTAGACCGCATTTTAGAACACTAGTAAGGCCTATCTTTGGAATGGAAGATATTCTTTCATTTGTGGAGAAGGCACAACAAGAGGTAAATGTCCTTCAATTTCATTTCTCTGCTGTTGTTTGGTAAATCTTACTATCTCTTAATATGTTCACAGGGTCCGAATAATGCAAAGTGTATATTGCAAGAAGATACTGAGGATTTAGTAGAAGAACATCAGTGCACATTTTAACTACAGTGGACGTTATTAGTTCTATGTGAAGCTTTTCTATTGTGTTATTTGGATATATTATTACATTCTGTAACACTAAAATGGTTGTTCAATTGTGATGTATTTTTATGGTTATTGGGAGCACTGAACGGTTGGTTATTAAGCATTAACATGCAAGAATTTTTAAAGGATTCTTCAGAATACATGGTATATTTGTATGTAACAGTAATTTGTGAATAAATGGTAAATAATATGTAACAGTAATTTGTCTATTTTTCATGGCAGTAAATCTGAACAGTTCTATCCAAAATAAAATCATCCTGGTATGAATTTTCTCAATGAGGTTTTGGAAGTGTTTTGTATAACAGTAAATTTTGTACTGCATATTCCACATTCCACATTGCTTTTTTCAGCGATTGATTGTCTCCAAAGGATATAACATTGTTAAAATATTTATTTGGCATAAACTTTTAGAGAATAAGGGGGCTAGGCTAGGGTGTCACCTTTGCTAACTTAGCTAGGGAGACATTTAAAAGCTCATATTCAACCAACCAAAACGAAAATTCAAACAGTTAGATGTCACTACATCACAAAAGTTACTTACCTACAAATGATGAAATGAATTCGACAAGTTTTAACCACTGATCATGCAAACAAAAAATAGAGTAATTCTAGATTGTTTATATATATTTTTTTTTATTTTTTTTGTCGCATGATAAACAGTTAAATCTCATTGAATTCATTTGAAATTTTGCACTCACTTACTTCTAAAGGTGTATATCACATCTAGCGGGGTAAAATTTCATTTTGAATAGTCGAGATATGAGTTTTGGGATGTCTCCTGGCTAAATTAGCTAGGGTGACACCCTAACCCCTTAATTTCAAGTTTTTAATGAATGCACAATATTAGATAAGTGCACTACGCACGTGCACTTGGTGCACGACTAATTTCCACTGTCTAGTGGACAATAAAACTACAAAATTTATCATACCAGTCATCATTTGATCCATTCGGCGTAATATACAATGCCCCTTCAGCTCTCCAAGTATCAAGTAATTGCCTATTTGAAGGGTTTTCCATGAGTGATTGGTATCGCTTATTATGAAGTACAATGAGTGGCCATTTGCTTTGACTTCTTTTATAAAGTTTCCTGACAACAGTATCTAGCTGCTCTATTAAGGAATATAAAATGGAATTTAGAACTTTAACAAATTCACACATAATTAGTATGTACATGAGTAAATAATGCACAAACCTGAGACAAACTGAATCCACCTTCTGCAAAATTTTGCTTATAGAGAGCAATATTTGCCCCATCAACTATAGCTTCATAATAAGCATAATTTTCCAACCATTCCTAAACACAAGAAAGAATAGCAAAGTTAAACAAGAAGACAGAGCTTACATTTGATACAACTCATCTAGTCACAACTCAAAACCAAATCAACATCTTTCAGTCTAGGAAGAACAGATACAAACCCATTACTCTCCTCTAAGTCATATTTATATTTTTAACACAAATGCAGTGTCAAAGAGGAACAGGCAAGTGCATTGTAGAATAGGTAATAAACTTATAGAAGAGAGTATAATTATATTATCTACATGAAATGTATTAGAATCCCTACCATTCAAAGAATAGAATCAGTTCAGAAAATTATTGGAAAGGGGATAAGTACTGTCAGGAAATTATAAACAATATGAATTGGTCAAAAAACTATGAAGACCAAAATCGGAATACAAGCAAGAAAAGAGTAGAAACAGAGTGGAAAATTGTAGACAAAATATTGAAAGAAAATGTTAATAGGTTGAGATAGAATTAACCTGCTTAATTGTATTAGGAAAACAAGTGACTGAAAGTACTAGAGTTTACACACTGGAAGTAAGGTTACCTCAAATAATTATAAAAGATTGGGATGATATTTTTTATATGGATGAAAGAGTTCAAAGGAACCCAATCGGGACTAGTAAAAAACGAGTTTCAGTATAGGTAATGGTAAGATATTAAGAGTGAGTGTCCTAGAGACGATAAAACTAATAGATAAGATGTTACTCCACAGGATGTATAATGAGTCATATCGAAGAGCTTAGAGCAGAAATACTCAACTTATATCATAATGGAAATCACAGGGACATATGAAAACTTTTGGCGTAATGAAGTAAAAGAATCTTAAGAGAAAAAAAAGGAAAGACAGGGAGGCTGTTGTTAAAGCTTTGAGATGTTTGGGGGATAAGGACATTAGAGTGTCTAACAAAATTATCCGATAAATTGAGATTGAGAAAAAGCCGAAGGAGTAAGGAAAGTATGTCATACCTATCAGGGCAACAAAGGGCCGATGGAATTTTAGAAGAGCGCGATCAAGCAAAGATTAATAAGCAAATAAACAAGTGCACTGGAAAATTAATTTGGTGTTTTATGCTTCAGTGTTCTATTATGAAAGCTATTTACCCACTATTACTTGTGACTAAACTTTCAAAAATGCATAAGCCTCCTATACCAAAATATGAAAATGCATTAAAATGTTTGACAAGCACCCACTGTTTTAAATTTCCTCCGATACGGCCGAAATTTCGGCCGAAATTTCGTTTCGGCTAGCTTGCCGGTACGAAATCACATATTTTATACTCTACATCGTTTTGGACCGAAATGTGTAGATTTCAGCCGAAATTACCGAAATATCGGCCGAAATATTGTCGAAATTGGCAAAATATCAGCCGAGATAGACAGAAATATTATTGTGAATATATTAAAAAAAATCTTTTTACTTTTTGCATATATGTCTTTCAATATAGGATCTTAAGCTCAAATAATGTGAGGATTTTGTATCGCTATTGTTTGTATATATGCAAAGTCAAGTAAGTTTATTAACTAATACATTTTTTCTTATCAATGTAAATTCGATCTAGTTATATATTTATATTACATTCTCTTCTATATTATTGTTAAATTATGCTAAGATTTCCCGTAATTGATTCATGTCATTAGTTAGATTATACAGTATTTTATATGATAAATGATATGTAGGACATATAATATCTTATTTAGTAACAAAAAAAATTGTTGAGTATAGGAAATGAACATCCGATATGATCACATTTCCCCGAGATCTCCTTCGATATCTCCGATCCGAGACGAAATACCCCTTACCGAGATGAGTCCGAAATCCGAGATTTAAAACCATGCAAGCACCTACGACATGTTAGAGATTAAGCACTTTTAATTATAGGGGTGTCCATGGTTCTGTGTATCCATTGGTTGTGTCATTTATTGCATATGCCAACTTGGCATTCAGTTTTGCTGGAAAGACATAACGAGAAGAAAAAAAAAGAACTTCAATGGTTTAAATTGATTTGGAAAGGCTTATTTATATGTAAATATATTTGATCGATATTTTAACATAAGCAAGTGTCTTCTTGTTATGCCAAGCTAATTAAGGATACATATGATACAGTAGTGTGGTACAACTATATTGTCTTATACTGAGGTAATTGTGGAAATGTATGATAGTGTTTACTAGTAAGGGGTGGTATATAAATTGGTGAGATAGAATTATACCCTATCACCAAGAGTTTACATTCACTTGCATTGGTTATGGTTGCGCAGCTTGCGCTTATCAGGCATATTGAAAATGAGGTCTCATGGTGCATGTTATTCCCGGACGATATCGTACGCATTCTATAAGATAAAAGACACAATCAAATACATATATATATATACATGGCTCCAACCACAAATACACACACACACTCACACATACATACATACATACAACATACCATCAAATACACATACAAACAAACACAAGCACAACCACATACATTACCTGAAACTTCTTAAAATTCGACTTCGCTTCCCTCTCCATTGCCAACCCTGCCACCGCCTCCCCAAACTCCTCCGTCTCCCTCTCCTCAATATCCACACACGCCAACCTCTCCCCACACCCCCTACACTCCCCTCCCTCCCCCACCCCCACTCTCCTCACCTCCCACCTCCCTTCCCCCATCCACCCCAACCCATGCCACCCTCCTCCATTCCTCTTCACCGCCTCCCGCACCCTCTCCGCATCCCACTCCCCACTCTCAAATCCCGCAGCCGCCTCCCCCCTAAACCACTCCTCCAACACCCCTGCCGTCTCTTCCCCCACATACCCGACAACACTCCTCAATTTCAACAAATATTCATAAACCCTATCTGCTCTCCCCGTCTTCGCACTCACCCTCAACAACGCCGCAATCTCCGCCTCTTCCATCGCAACCCCTACCGAATTCATACAACCCTCCACCTCATACGCCTTCTCTGCCTCCAACGCATTGCAAAATGTGAATACCGCAGGTGCAAAAGTTCGCAACTTTGGGACCAAATTGTACTTCTCTTTCATTGTTTTGACCAATTCAAAAGCAAGATCGCCGCTTTTTTGGGCGGCGATGCGGGCCATGGTGGAGATGGTGGACTCGGTGGGGGTGGAACCGGAACTGATCATGTGGGCGTAGATCTCAAAGGCGGAATCGACGGTGGATGGGGACGGGGATTGGGAGAGGAGGTGGAGGAGGGTGGTGTAGTGGTAGGGGGAGAGGTGGAGGTTGGAGGAAAGGGCGGAGCTGTAGAGGGAGAGAGCGGTGGTGAGGTCGCCGGTTTTCGAGCACATGTCCAGGGCGTGCCGGAACTGGGCTTCGGGTCTGTGGGTTTTGGGCTTTTTAGGGTTAGGGTTTTTCTTCTCCATTTTTGGGGACCGTGAAACCCTACTTTTGGGGGAGGATAAACCCTAGGTTGGAGCTTGGCGATGGTGGTGGTGTCAGATGTGCCGCAGGAGCAGTTTTATTATGTTATTTAGGCCAGCTGTTTAGCATGAGTGACGCACGTGTTTTTGATGGAAGGCCAAAGAAGCTCTTTTTGCGTGTGAATTGTCGGTCATATCTTCACGGTAGAGGGACGCATAATCTGGGTTTTCGAGTAGAGCCGAAAGTATCCTGATTTGAAGGGCAGGATTTCGTTCGCTCCTATCTTCACGGTAGAGGTACATGTAACCTGGGTTTCCGAGTAGGGCCAAAAGGATCCTCGTTTTGAAAGGGTGTGTTCAAAGCTCATGATTATGTTACGTCTTTCATAGGCAATGGCTTTACGACTAAGTTTTGGTGAGACAAGTGGTGAGGTGCACACCCTCTCAAAGATCTGTTTCCATACCTCTACGAGCAGACATCTCACCCCATGTTGCGGTAGCTCAATGCTGGAAAAGACGATATTGGAGACCTCCCTTTTAATCGCGACTCTCATTGGACTCACAGGAGAAAATTGTGGAGTTGCAGACTTACACTGCACAATTTGGGGTTAGATGCTCTCAAGATCCCGACTGTAAAGTTTGGGAATTGGAAAAGAATGGATCTTTCTTGGTGTGGTCGCTCTATGACCGTATACACTTCAGAGGGTGTACTACGAGTTGGTCATCTGTCGTCTGGAAGGCAAAGGTTCCACGTAGGGTTATAGTCTTTCTCTGGATGGTACTAAATATTGTTATCCTTACATGAGAAAATCTTGCTAAAAGACAACTGAACATCGCTACTGAATGGGGTTTTTGCTCTTTACACCTGGAGACAGGAAACCACTTATTTGTGGACTGCCTTAGGAGCAAAGCGGTACAAGTGGAGGTTCTGAGAGCCCTAGGTACGACCACCTACCCCGAGCTGTATGAGAACTTGTAGATTGACCCCTGATTCGCTAATTAGAGGCACAATATGAATGTAGCGCCCCAAATCTTTATTCCAAAAATTTGAGACACAATCTCGGAATCGAACTTCAAATAGTCACAATCACAGAATAAATACAGGGAAATCAAAACTTTTATTCCATTTAATAGTTACAATTACAAGTGTTACAATGTCCACTAGAATTTTACAAGATTTATAAATTTGCAAACCACACTTGAATAATGTCACTTGGATGCTTGGACTAACTCGAGCTCTGTTGTACCTGTGGACCGGCTCCGATACCTAAAAGGTGGGGAACGTCAGTACATCTAATGACGCAATGCTGATAATAGCAACGATCTCCAAACTGGCAACCACAAACATAAATTTATGCAAAGAGAAAAAGTGATGTGAAAATAAGGGATTAATGGATTCGGGTTATAGTGTTGTTGTATGTCATGATCTAACAAGTTAAATGCATCAGTCACATGCCTTATTCTAATGCAAGCAAGACTTTTGGAAACGCATACATCCCATACTACATATGACCCAAATCTAGTCGTCTGTCTCCAATCATAGGGTTTCCTACTCTTGTACTCGTCCTGTTCCCAATAGATTTACCGTGTCTGAGGAGGTTGCAGTTATTCGGTCCACCCGTTACTGCAGTCACTATAGTGGTGATCGCGTTTTGCCACATAATACCCGCGCACGAACCTGACTCAAAAAGCCGTGACGAACCTACTGGTACAACCCATGCACCCATGACGTCAAGATCCACGAGACAACAGCCTCATGGTCCATTCGTGTCCACGCGCATAAGAACATGACGGCCTTGAAGGTCAAATCCCCCTATTCGACAGGAGCTTCTCTGTCGTACTTTACACCGGCTCTCCAGGAATTAACAGATCGAGATACGAGACTTGAGATCTCAATACCTGAGAACACAATTCGTATCCCTACGACATGAAAAGTGCAACACCCGACTATGGTCTGTTAGTATTAATGCAATTTACAGATATCTAACACATCACTCTAATCCAAGACTTAATCTATTTATTAGTGACAAAAGGGTTACTCCAACCCTCAAATTCCGCATATCGACCCCCCTGACGACACGTTCCTTGCTCGCCACTTCCCCCATCTTGGATTTCGTCCATCACCACGGCCCGCGTTCACCCTCCATTGGCATGAATTCGACGGCGCCAATCGGGCGTCCAACGCCTAGGCGGAAGTTTCCCAATTTGCCCAAGGTCGATAGTCGTAGGGTATTAATCTACCCCGATGACTAACTCGAGTCACAATCGTCCTCAACAAGAGTTAAACACTATTAAGACCAGTAATATCACCAATTATCCCCAATATTAAGTCCATTAACTCTTAATCATAATAGGGGAAAATCGTACTCCCAAACACATAGTCAAACATCATGACTAACCCAACTATGTTGTTTCTGCCTGAAACTTAGAAAGGTCATACCTCCCACAATACAACTTGGATTTGGGTGTTCTAGCCCATTATGGAAAGCTAAGAATCTAGGCTACAACTCTCTAGTTGACCATTACATCAGATTCATCTATCTAGTTGCTTTAAATATCCTTACAATCATCAGCCTGTGTACTACCTGTATACTGGCTGCATCTTACCGATAGCATAAAAACCTACTCGCTCATCGGAATGACACAAATTCAGGTTCTATGGAAAGCTGAACATGCCCCCTACAACTCTCTAGTTGATCACAAATCCAAGTTATTTCATTTGAATAATGTAAAACAATCATCTTTCTCAGGTGTACAGAAGAATACCTAGTGTGCTTCACAAAACAGAGCCTATAGCTCAAAACTGGGTTTTGTTCCATCTTGCAAAAATCATATCTATCACTATACTTGCAGGGATTTCTTGACGCAGGTCTTGTTGGAAAGTTTATTATGTCTACTATAACTTCCTAGTTATACATTTCCTCAAATTCTGCTCATACAGAGCCATAGAGTTGCAATCTCATCACTGTGTCAATTCTGACTAAGTTTTGCACATTAGTCACTTAAAATTTTACAATAAATCACATGCATAACCAATGATTATCAAACTTGTACTTTCATAAACTAGACATCATCATGTATATCATACACAAAAGATCTCATCATGATTCCAAGTATTCAATGAGTTCTACTTATTTCAATCCTGTACAAAAGTTTCATTGTTTACCAGTCTCTATCATGAATACTCTTGCTTAAACATTTTTGAACATGCATCAAATGTCATCAAAATAATTTCAATCTTTTTATGTAGGGTCTAGTTTCATACGGGATAAATCATGCATCAATTAATTCTAAAAATTATTTCAAGTTCAGACTTGACAAAAGACAGAACCAATATCTACCTTACGACTCAGTCATCAAAAATGAATTTATTAAAATACTAAATAAAGTCATAAAAATCTGAAATAATTGATGTAGCCTCTAGATATGTATAAGTTCATGTTGTAAACATTTCAAGGTCAGACTCTATCTACGTTGTTCTCTGGAAATTCGGGAATACAATATGCAATTTGTGTTTTCTGTTTTCGATTTCAGATTTGAACAATCTATCTCTAACCATCAAACTCAAAGCTACTATTACTAATCTCATTCAAGAAATCAAACAAGGAAATAAGAAACAAGAGTTTAGAGAACTCCCCCCCTTTAGTGAAGTTGAGAAAAGTGTGTAGCTAGTCCTCCACCAAGAATTGCTCTTGATCACCTTCTTCTTCTTCTTCTTCTTTCTTTCACTATTTCCTTCTCTCTTTCCCTAGAAAATTTCAGAATTTCTGAAATAAGAGTGAGAGAGGTGCTTAAATGAAGTGAGGGAGAGGGGGGGTGCAAGGGGGGTGCTCGGCAAGTGGGGTCAAGGGGAAGGGGTGTGAGCCAAGTGTCATGGTGGATTTTCAAAACCATGGGGGGGGGGGGGGGGGGGGGGTGCAAGGGGGGTGCTCGGCAAGTGGGGTCAAGGGGGAAGGGGTGTAAGCCAAGTGTCATGGTGGATTTTCAAAACCATGCTCTCTTGGCTCATGGTTTTTTTCTTTAGATATTTTCCCATTGCTCATTTCTAGCAATTTCATCAAAGATGAGGTATGACGAATGGTTAGATGTGAGTGCATGTCAAAAAGAGAAAAATATGTATATGGTCTAGTATCATACAATTTGATAATTGCATATGTACTACGCGTATATACTAGTATATGTACTAGTGTCGATTTTCTCATTCTCGTGCACCATCATGAATGCAACCATTCACATATATAATCAAGCAAATTAATTAATAATATATACAGATTTATATATATATATATATAAGTATTAGTTTATCTAGGGTATTACAATGAACGAGGCATGGTACATTGCCATTGCCGCTACCATCTCAATTTTATGGCTAGACAAAAATAACTTTTACTTTTGTGAGACTCGTAATAGTTATTATGGTAATTTAACTCTTATAATTCATCTGATTTCTCTTTGGGTACTACAACAACACCGGGTCCTAGGGACATGATTGCCATGACCTTCCAGGTGGACGAGTACGACGACGAGGAGATTGTGATCGGTCCTACGCTGAATTGAGGAGCACATTTTTTTCTCACCCTCCATGGTTCCCCTGCACATCTTTGTATTCGTTATGTAGTTTATTTTTACAGTTTTGACCGCTAGTGACACCCTCCTTTGTAGTTGGAGGTTTTGTGTTTTATTTCACGTTTGTCGTTTGTGTTTGTGTACATTTTTCCTGTTATGCGGGATTGTTTTGTTAACGTCTTATTAATGAAACATGGTAGCTATCCTTCACCTTTTTCTTCAAAAAAAATGTGAACTGAATAAGAATTGTCATAAATTTTCAATGTTGCTTAGAAAACTATTTTCATGCGGTTTAAGGGGTAGACATCAGTGCCCGTCAATCAAGAATTCTTGGCAATATCGAGCTGAAACTGGTCATGTATCTACCAGAACGGTTCATATATATAGACAATTTGCTAATGCTCACAGCTGTAACCAGTTGTGGAACGGGTTCCACTCTATATGTGGCTGGATACCTAAGGTTGAACTCTCTAAACTTACAAGATTATAGGATTGGAGTGGATTGGAAAGACATGCTACATTTCATACACAATACAAAATAAATATGGTCTTTTTTACTTTAGTTGATAGGTGTTGAAAACTTGGGTAAGATATTCGATGGTAATTTTTATTGAGATAAAAGTATGTATGTGGTATGATTTAGAGGATACGTATCTGCACGTATGTATGAGAATAACCACAATTTTTTACATTCTTCCATTCTCATAACGCTCTCTTATACAGTCGATATCTAACGACACAAGTTATAAAGAGCATGGTGGAAGTGAAAGTCCCGAGTTGTGGAAAAGCATGGCCGAGGACAACATTTGAAATGGAGGTGGTGCAGGAGTGAGAGAGATGGTGGCGGTGGTTAGGAGCATAGTAGCAAAGTTCGTGAATTATTCGCGAACAATTCAGCACCTGAATCAATTCACAATTTAATAGCCAATTCGCGAAATATTCACGCAATTCACAAATAATTCAAAAAAACATGAATTAAACGAATTGTTCACGATTTTTCTCAATAACCACTATTAATTATTAAACCCTATTTTGCCCTTTCATATTCTCGGCTTAATTCTTAAGCGCAACCGGTGTTTGCTCTTTCCATCTTGAATTAGATTACAATGCATATCGTAGCTTTGGTCACATGATATTAGAGGTATTTCATATTTTTATTCTCTTTCACTATTTTATGTTTACAATGAAGGTAAGTTTGTATATACGTAATCTTTATGATGCAGGCAGGGCCGGCCCCACCCTTGAGGCGGGTGAGGCGGCCGCCTCAGGCCCCCGACATTTTTGCGATTTTAGGGGTCCCAAATTTGTAATTCTCTTATAAATATAGGTATGTATATTTTGCGTAAAAAAAAATACTGTTATCAGGGGCCCAAAAAATAATTATTTAAGCCTTTAAAACTTTTAAAAAATGATTAGGGTTTAGGCTTGAAAACTTGAATTGAATTTGAGACTTTAAATTTGGGTGATTTAAAACAAATTTATATATTTTGTATATTTTGCTTTCAAAATTGTGCAAATTTGTTGTATACATGTTTTTTTTAGTGAATTGGGTCCCATTTCGGGAGTTCGCCTTGGCTCCCGGGAACTCAGGGCTGGCCCAGGATGGAGGTCATTCTCATTGGAACCTGAGAGAAACCCACTTCTTAGACCCCTACGGGTTTTTTAAAAAAAATTCCAGCAACAAATCCCTTATACTGAGTTCGTTCCTTTCCATAAAAGGCTTTGAAAACCTTTGTTTTCTGAACAGCAAAGAACTTAAATGTAGATGTGTAGGGCTTCTTGCATTACATTTTGTCTTTGCGGTGGTGTTACTGGACCTATCATGATTTTTTGCCTCTCTTTTTTTCGTTAGGACTTCTTGTATTAAATTTTGTATTTCGTTTCTCAAACTTTTGCCGATTTTTTTTCTCTTCAAATTTATCGGATTTTTGCCGAATTCTGAATATGAAATATTGTTGAATTATTTCCGAGCCCAATTTGTGACTATGGTTAGGAGCAAGAAGAGGAGATAAAGGATTGTAGAGGGAAGGAGACTAGTTGGATTTGGGCTTTAGGAGTGCGGGCTTAGAGCATCTGTACTCGTCAGCTATAGCTATAAACCCAAATTTTGAAATTTTGGCCAAAAAAGATCCGCAGTCGTTCACCAAATACCTAAAATTTGGATTTGAGAGGAACAGTCTCCTGCTATATTTGGGAAGAGAAACATGGATTTGGAAATTTAGCTCATGAAACATCAAATTTCTTCTGTTCAACTTTTTCTGATAAATTGTATCCGACGAGAGATGATATTTCATCCATTTTTTTTTGGAACGGACGAGTCTTCATCTATTGTCCTATTAATTCTTTCATTATAAAATATTACAACGAACGAATCTTCATCCATAGTACATTTCAATATGTGTGTGTGTGTGGGGGGGGGGGGGGGGGGGGGGGGGATCATTTGGTGTCCAAGAGCCAAATGAGTTTATTCATACTATAATTAGGATTAAATTAAGTTTAATTAAGATTTAAAATTTTATTAAGAGTTTGGAAATTATGATTTAATTATTTTAATTATTTAAATATGTCTCGGACAAGATTTGATCTCTCGTCTGTGATTTTAAAAAAAAGAAAACACTTTACGCGACGAAACATCGTCTATCGTCTGTCAAATTTTTTTATATTAAAAAAAACCATATTTGGGATTCAAACGACTACAGCTTCAACCCTTAATTCCTATTTTTAAATGTCAAATACCCAAATTTTGGGTTCAAACCACTACAAATGCTCTTATGGTCCATGTTAAAACTCCTTCACTTTACTATAAGATTTGTTGCCAATTTATCTCTCTTTGTTATGATAGGACGCGTATATTTTTTTAAAAAAATGGAGTCCAAGATCAAAATGATTCATGCGATTCCTCTTTAGATCAAATAGAAAGATTTTTCCTATTCTGGTAAGTTTGATCAAACCATTTCGCTTGTAGTTTTGAATAATAAAATTTATGATGCAGATCAAGTGTTTGTAATAATTCTTGAATGAAACTTGCAACTGAAATAGTCCGATATTTTTTGGTGCTTTATGTATTACTGATCACATTATGTAGTTATATTCTACAGAGAAATCCAATGTGGAGATTGAAAATTGTTTTGTTTAAAATTCCAGGGTCCAAATTCTTGCATAGCGCGATAGGTAGGCACTGCATCTACAGCGCAATCTCTTGAAACAAATGCAGTACAGTAGCCAATGCAGTGTTTATTCTGCTGCAAGATTTCGTCGGATATGCTCTGGTAATGGTTTTTAATCATTTTTGTTTCTCTACCAGTTCGCGAATACCTCAAGCTACATTTTTTCTTTTGATAACGCGGATAGAGTCATCAGACTCCAGCCCAATAAATATAATAAAATAAAAGCAAAACAGAGTTCCCTTTTACCAGCGGTAAAACAGCGAGAGAATTCAAAGACAAAGCAAACATACAAAAGGTCCCAACAGGCAATGAAAATCATTGCAATACAGAGCACAATAGGCAGGAAAATCAGACCGAACGAAACAACAAAACCAAAAAGCACAGGAACAAGACCGATCATTAGATGAGGCGAGTACAGCAGAGCCAGCAAGGAAAGCCAGATACCGTTGTCGACCCACCCTGGAGCCGCACATGAAGAACAGGCAGGCACAACAGATACAACCACTGCCAAACCTCAAGCTACATTTTAAACTTCATTTTCAGATATGTATTTCTTTCTCTAAATCTGGTTCACGCCATTTACAGTCTGAAAATATGTTAGAATTTTCGATTGGTTCTTGTTAAGCTGCCAGAGAGGAAGTGAGGCATTGAGTGAGAAATATGTTGGTAGATTGATTACACCCATATTCTTGTCAAGTCCGTTTAGTTTCGCTTCCTAGAAAATTTTAAGTTGTTATTTTTCACTAGTTGCTGGTAGTTATATTTTATGTGATTTCAATATTAATTTTAGTGCAACTTCTTAAATTTCCATGTTATAATTCTTCCTAAGATTTAGTCTATACTACTTGTCAGTCATGGAAAGAGGATATGAAGTTTGCTATGAGCTTGAGAATTCTTGCAAGCATGGATTTGGATTAAGGTAAAATGAATAAAGTTTGTAAAGTTGTGTAGATATTTGAGGTAAATTACATTTTTCGGACAATTTCTAAGGATCTTTATTGAGGGAAATGGTTGAATACATGCAAAAGCTAGTCTACCCGTAGGTGACTACAAAGTTCATACTCCAAATTGTCAATTGATGGACAAACATAGGATGTTTGAGCACAAATTTACGTTGATCACAAAATAATGGTGAACAAAAGTAGTACGGTATCGCACAAAGAAAGTATGGAGGTGTGTCACTAATAAGAAGTGTCATCCGCATCGTCGATAGCTTGAGAACAACTGTTCTTGGTAGTGTCAGAGGTCGTAGGTTAAAACTTATCCAATCTTTTATGTAAGGGCAGTAAGCAGGTGTAGAAACTTGCCAACCTGAGACAAAAGCAAATCTGTAAATAATATTAACCACAGCAATCCTATCTGCTTACTAAAACATCTTTAGCTCCTGCAATACCAAATAACTGAATAGGGGTGTTTGCGGGTCGGGCTGAGCGGATATTTTGATGAGAGTAAGACTACACATACCTCAAATTTTATCCAAAACATACCCCAACCACTAAAAGACAAGATTTGTGTAATATTTTAATCAAATTTTGTTTGTCTTTTAGTGGTTGGGGGGTAAATTTGGGATAAATTTTGAGGTCTCTGTAGCATGTGTTTTAAAAATTCCAACCCGAACATGAAATTATAGGCAGGTTTTCAAGAGTACTATAATCCGCCCTTTTGGGCTTCGGTCCGGTTTCGGGCGGGTTAGATGGGTTGGGCAGGTTTTACGTAAAACACATAATTTTTTTAATTTACGATGGGTATTCTCTACAATAATTATCATACGAGTTTATGCATATCATACAAATCCATATTTAGTAATTAGGATGCACAAAAAAAAAATGAAAGACATACACTTTACTACTTTTCCCATAAATATATGCACATCATAATTATTAATATGTAGTACAAAATGTAATTTTGGTACCAATTTACTAGATTAGTTTGGTTTATATTCATATAATTTTTGACATAACCGGATAGAGCCTAAACAACTCCAGCCACACCATATATATATATAACAGAATTAGCAAGTAGCACAACAGAACTCCAGTACAATATTTACAGAAAGTGAGTCGAAACATTGGACTTCCACAGCACAACACATAAAGAGAAAACAAATAGAAGATAACACAGAATCTAGAGGCTCCAGGGAAACAGAATGAGCCCAAAAATGCAGGAACAGAGCATGCTACATCAGTGGGAAGAGAGCGCAAATCTTGCTGCGCACACGATAAACAGCAACAGAAGGTGTCTAAACATAGAAGAAATGCCCCACACCAAGCACTGTGCAGCAAACCCAAAAACAAACCCATAATAGACACAAAAAATGTAATGAAACATGTGGCAGCAAGACTGAATCAGCATGAAAATCAACCCATCCAACCAAAGCACCGTGCAGCATAGAGCCCAAAAACACACCAGAAGGAGAAAGCCCCAGTGCAAACAAAAACACCCAAACAGAGGCAAAGTAAGTACAATTAGTTCAACAAGGATTAGAGATCCTTATTTGAATAAGAGAAGCTACCACATTATGCAGGATGTGCAATCTTAACTTGGCTATTTTATCACTGGGGAGAACATTGGTCCAAAAATTGATAAAGTGATATCTTCAATAATAAGGTCAATAGAACGCGATTTTTTGGTAAAGATACGATTGTTCATTTCTTTCCAAATAACTCAAATTCATAGAGATCATGGACACGTACCAAGACAACCGTAAAGCTTGACAATCAGAAGCAAATCTCCAAGAGCTCCACCAAGAGGAGAGAGAGCCCGACTTCCCTCTAACTCTTCAAGTGGTTTTAAAAATGTGCCAAATCGGCATAATGAAAGAACAATGGATGAATAAATGCCCAGCTGCCTCGTTGTGGGACAAACAAAAGACACATTTTTGGCCGTGAGCCAAATTCCTCTTATTGAGATTTTCCACTGTTAACAATTTATTATGAACAACCAACCAGGTCAAAATTCTACCTTTCAAAGGGGTAAAATTGTGCCATATATGTTTGTAGAAAGGGGAGATCATGCCCCCGCTATTAAGAAAAGTATAGAAGGATTTCACAGTATACGTACCAGTGGAGGACCATCTCCATCGAACATCATCTCTGGCTTGCCAACGATAAGAGCCAAGAATAATCATCAGGCTAATATAATTAGAGTTCTGAGCTAAGGAAATCTTTCTCCTGAGGGGAACGTTCCAATTTCTCAGATTGTTATGAATAGAGATATACGAGGCAACATTGGCATTCGGGTTAGAGGCAAGCTGAAAAAGTTGCGGGAAAGCAACTTGAAGTGTGTTAGATATTATAGTCCCATATTGGTGGTAGAGTTGTTTTGATATTTGTTCACCTCCTATATATAGGTGGTATTGTACTTGGTTAAACTCAATTCAATATTCAGTATTGTTTTCATCTCTCTCTGATTTATCTTAACATGATATCAGAGCCAAATATCCAAATTTTTCCTTCTTAAATTTTCTCTACAAAAATTCTCAAATCCCAACAGCCAAATTATACAAATTTCTTCCCAAAAACCCTAAGTTCCAGATCTTTTCTCAAAAAAAAAAAAAAAAAAAAAAAAAAAAAAAAAAAAAAAAAAAGAACTAACTTCAAGCCGTCTTCCTCCAGATCTTCATCTCCAGGTCATCTTCATCAAGTCATCCTCATCAAATCATCTTCAACTCCAAGCCGTCATCTTCCAGATCTTCAACTTCAACTTGCAGATCATCAAATCATCTTCAACTTCAAGCCGTCATCAAATCATCTTCAACTTCAAGCCGTCATCTTCAACTTCAACTTGCAGATCATCAAATCATCTTCAACTTCAAACCGTCATCAAATCATCTTCAACTTCAACTTCAAGCCGTCATCTTCAACTGCCTGTTGCACATAAGCCCGTACTTCCTGATCAATCCATGAGGGTTTCCACAAACGCGGCAAGTTTGAGATCCAGGCCCATAGTTCTTAGGATCTTCAACTGCCGATCCCCATTGTAAAATTTAAAAAAAAAAAATCGAAAAAAAAAATTATTATTATTATTATATATATATACAGGTCCTACAACTTGATGACATCTCAGTCTCTTCCACATATTTCCGGCTCCACTGACTTCCCCGATGCAACCACCACTCGTTCCTCCTCCAGATTCAACAAGCAGCAGCGCCATTTTCAGTCTTCCTCCGGCCTTCTACCTTCTCCTTACATCACTCATCACCATACTCCACCTCTACTTCCGCCACCGGTAGCACCGCCCTACCCCCTATCTCGATCCAGGCACCAGCAACATCTCCCTCCACATTGTGCTCTCAGTCATAGCAGCGATAGTCTTGTTTCTGCTCGCAGTGCTTCTTCCCTCACATCTTCGGTCTTGCCGTCTCCTACTGCTTGGGCTAATACTCAGCAACGCCCTACTCAGCTGGAACTACAGCTCATGGGTCAGTCTATCAATGCTGGCTCCTCTGCTCCTGCACTTTCTGCCACTCCCAGTATGAATTCGTTCTGGATTTTAGATTCTTGTGCATCACATCATCTCACTAGTAATCAGACACTATTCACCACCTGCACAACACTTTCCTCTCACTCTCCATCTCTACACACAGCTGATGGCTCCCCACTTCTTATCACACACTCAGGGACAATTAACTTTCCAACTCTCACATTACCATATGTTCTCTATGCTCCTCATTTATCAATAAACCTTATTTCTATTAGTGCGTTGTGCGATAGTGGTCTTGTCGTTACTTTTGACTCTTTAGGTTGTTCTATTACTGATTCCTCCACCGGTGAAGAGTTTGGGCACGCTAGTCGTCAGGGTCGTCTATATTATCTAGATTTTCTTCGCGCACATCCCTCTCCTTCTAGTTTTGCCGGTATTATTTCCTCTGATGCTGATCTGTGGCACAGACGTTTAGGTCATATTAGCGCATCACGGCTTCAGACTATAGCTCGTAGTGGTGCCCTTGGTTCTCTCACTTTTAAATATTTATCTGATTGTCAGGGTTGTCATTTGGCCAAACACATTGCCCTACCCTTTAGTCACAAAAGAACTTCTGAAACCATTCACCCTTTTCAACTTGTTCATTCTGACATATGGGGACCCTCTCCCGTACCATCGTGGAAAGGCTATCTCTATTATGTTACCTTCATCGATGACTTCACTAGACATACATGGGTTTTTCTTATGCGTCAGCGATCTGAGATACCTGATATTTATCGGGTCTTTACAACCATGATTCACACTCAGTTCGGTGTACACATTAAGAATTTTCGATCGGACGGTGCACGTGAGTACACTTCTACCACTATGAGAACAATCCTTCAGTCTCACGGTACCCTGTTTCAGCAATCATGCCCTCACACGCATGAGCAGAATGGTGTAGCTGAACGCAAGCATCGTCACATCCTTGAAACGGCCCGCGCTCTTTTACTCTCCTCTTCTGCTCCTCGTTCATTCTGGGCTGAAGCTATCATGACCTCTGTTAGTCTCATCAACATTACTCCCTCGTCTGACCTAGCTGGTACGACGCCTTACGAGGCTCTTTATCATTTACCTCCCGACTACAGTATGCTCCGTACCTTTGGATGCACCTGTTACGTCCTTCTCCCTCCTACTGAGCGCACGAAGGTCTCCGCTCGTGCTGCTAAGTGCGTTCACTTAGGTCTCAGTCCTGAACACAAAGGTTATCGTTGTTTTGATCCATCTGCGGGTCGTGTCCGCATTTCTCGACATGTCTCCTTTGTGGAAGACTCTCCTTACTACCTGACCCCTCCCGAGGATACTAGATTTCTCGATTCCCTAGTTGTTGCTAGCCCCCCGACTTTACCTTCCCGCATTCCTTTTGATCCCACTCCTCTGGCTCCATTCACATCTCCTGCAGACCTTCCACCTGTTGTTCCCCCTACCGAACCTCCACCTGCATCCCCACAGCAGCCAGCACCTGTCCCACCTACTTCCCCACTGACACATGCACCCACTCCACCGTCCTCACCCCCACACCCTGTCAGTCCACCACCTCTTCGTCAGTCTATCCATTCTACTTCTGGTATTCCTCCGGCACGTTATACACCTGATGCCACTGGTCCTTCTGACCAGTTTGGTTTTGCCACCATAGCTTCCTACTCACCACAGTTTCATGCATATCTCACTGCTATACACTCTACACGTGAGCCCAGATCCTATCAAGATGCAATTCAATATCCTGAATGGAGGAAAGCCATTGCAAAGGAATTCAGTGCATTTGATCAGACTGGCACTTGGGATGTTGTTCCTCTACCAGAGGGCGTTCAGCCTATTAGCTGCAAGTGGATCTTCAAGGTCAAATATCAACCTGATGGATCTATTGAGAGGCACAAGGCCCGTCTAGTAGCCCGAGGGTTTACTCAGGAGCATGGCATTGACTATGATGAGACCTTTGCTCCCGTTGCACAGATGATTACTGTTCGCACCCTTCTTGCTGTTGCAGCCATCCGCCGCTGGCCATTATACCAGATGGACGTGAAGAATGCTTTTCTTCATGGTACCTTATCTGAAGTTGTTTATATGGATCCTCCTCCTGGCCTCCCTACTCCTCCTCGTCATGTTTGCCGGCTGCGTCGGGCTATCTATGGTTTGAAGCAGGCCCCTCGAGCCTGGTTTGAGTGTTTTTGCCTTGTCATCACCAAGACTGGTTTTAGTCAGAGTTCTCAGGACCATTCTATGTTTGTGCGGTCATCACCATAGGGGAGGGTAATTCTACTACTATATGTTGATGATATGATCATTACTGGGGATGACTCTGCCGGCATTGCATCCACCCAGAAATGCCTTCACCAGCAGTTTCATATGAAAGACCTTGGTAAGCTACGTTACTTTCTGGGTTTAGAGATTGCTCATGGATCTCAGGGGATACTCATTTCTCAGCAGAAATACACATCAGATATTATTTCCGCTGCATGCCTCTCTGACAGTCGATCAGCTGATACACCCTTAGAGCTTCATGTGAAGCTTCGTCCCACAGATGGTGAGCTCCTTCCTGATCCCACTAGATACAGGCAGATTGTTGGACAGCTTGTCTATTTATGCATGACCAGGCCCGATATTGCTCATGCAGTTAGTATTGTCAGCCAGTTTGTTTATGCTCCTACATCAGTTCACTACGGTGCTCTTCTTCGGATCCTCAGATATCTTCGGGGCACTATCACTCGCTTATTATTCATGCCTTCTACATCCAAACTAGAGCTCAGTGCATATTCTGATTCAGATTGGGCAGGGGATCCGACTACCAGAAAGTCTACCACAGGTTTCTGTCTATTTCTTGGTGATTCGCTGATCTCATGGCGGAGCAAGAAACAGGCAGTTGTTGCATGTTCTTCCACCGAGGCTGAGTACAGAGTAATGGCAGCTACTACTAGAGAGATTGTTCATGTTCGTTGGTTATTATCAGATATGGGTGTTACCCTTACAAGAGCTACTCCACTTTATTGTGAGAACCGGAGTGCTTTGCATATTGCAAGCAACCCGGTCTTTCATGAGCGAATGAAGCATATTGAGATTGATTGTCATTATGTTCGTGAGCGTTTTGAGGCAGGAACCATCTCTCTCCATTCTGTTACCTCTTCCCAGCAGACTGCAGACTTTTTCACCAAATCCCATACAGTTCAGAGATTTCGACACTTAGTAGGCAAACTCACATTATTTGACCCATCGTGAGTTTGAGAGGGGGTGTTAGATATTATAGTCCCATATTGGTGGTAGAGTTGTTTTGATATTTGTTCACCTCCTATATATAGGTGGTATTGTACTTGGTTAAACTCAATTCAATATTCAGTATTGTTTTCATCACTTTCTGATTTATCTTAACAAAGTGTATTGTTCCCAATCCAAAGATCGATCGAAAATCTAACAGTCGAGTCGTCTCCACAAATTTTCTTAGGCCACATTTGAACCGTTCGACGACTTTCCAGACCCCTTTCCAGAAAGGGGAGGCCTGGATAGCTAGTCTGGTATAAAGATCCCAAACTATTTTCCTTCTACGATACTTGTTTTTAACAAATCTGATCCAAAGTAAATCGTCACTCTTGAGAACTTTCCAAATCCATTTACCAAGCAAGGTCAAATTCTGGTGTCTAAGGTTTAAAATACCTAGACCGCCTTAACGCTATGACTTGCAGATACGTTTTCAATTACAAAGGTGTTTCCCCACACATGTGATAGAGGAACCTAACCAGAAGAAATTCCTCCTAATTTTGTCAATATATTTAATCACCAAGGATGGGACATAAAGGTACGACATCATGTAAAGAGATATGGAGGAAAGAATAGAGTTGATCAAAATGAGCCTTCCAGCACGAGACATATGCCTACCCGCCCAAGGATTAAGTCTCGCTTCGATCTTATCAATCATAGGCATCCAATCTTCCTTGTGAAGTTTACCCCATCTGAGTGGGATACCAAGATAAGAGATAGGAAAGAATGCCGCCAAACAGTTAAAGAAATTGGAGATTTCAATCTGTCTGCTATTGGACCCTTTGAGCCAAATGACATAAGTTTTACGAAAGTTGATCGACATACCTGAAGCGGCCTAAAAAAGATAGAGGAAAAGCTTCAGGTTACGTAGAGAGGGACCATTACGTTTAGCAAAAAGAATGGTATCATCTGTGTATTGTAAATTAAGAACACCCTTAAAACCGTGAGCTCCACCAAGTCCTTCAATAATGTTAGAGGACCATGTTTTTAAGAGCATCCTGCTAAAAACATAAGCCACAAGAATAAATATAAGAGAAGATATCAGGTCTTCTTGTCTAAGCCCTCTTTTATAAGAAAATTTGTTCCCCTCCACTCCATTAATAATAATGGAGGAAGTGCCAGAAAAGTGATTCGATTTAATCCACGAAATCCATTTAGCAATGAAGCCTTTGTTGATAAAAATATCGAAGAGGAAGTTCCAGTTCACTTTATCATAAGTTTTTTCAAAATCAAGCTTAAGCAAAATACCATTGGACTTGGATTTGTGACAGCCGGTAATAATCTCTTGAGCCACTGTCACGCTATCCAAGATGAGTCTATCTTTAAGGAATCCCGATTGTGCTGAGTCAGTCATGGGAGAGATGACAGTGCTCAATCGGGTAGAAAACACTCTCATGATAATTTTAAAAATAACATTTAGAAGGATGATCGGGCAAAAGTCAGTTACTTTATTGGCACCAATCAGTTTAGAAATCAAAACAATGTGGGCATAATTAATACGATCGAATGAAAAGTTACCACAAAAATGATCGGTGAATATGGCGAAGAGATCATCTTTGAGAGAATCCCAAAACTTCTGAAAGGAAAATCCCGGGAACCCGTCGGGCCAGGGGAAGAGTCGCTGCATATACTGAATACAACGACCTTAATCTCCTCCATAGATTAGGGAGCTTCAAGGGAAGATAAGTCATGATTATCGTCACCATATAGGGAGACCCAGTCAATATGGAATGAGCAATCATGAGATGTGCCCATGAGGTTTTTATAGAAATTAAGAAAAATGGAATGAAAATTCGAAGACGAATGGAACACCGAATCGTTATCAGAAATAGTTGTGCTTCTATTGATGATTTCTCTATGCGAGGCAAAGTTGTGAAAGAAAGAAGTATTGCAATCACCATCTTTTAGCCACCTAACTTTAACTCTTTGAGCCCATTTAATGTGATCGCGATAGAGCAAATCCATATACTCTTTTTACACTCTGTCCTTCTCCTCATATCGTCCATCGAGATGGGCCCCAACTCTTCATGTTGGACGATGGACAGAATAAAGGATAGGTAGGAGCGTTTAAGGGCATTAGAGTTGGCAAATCTCTCTTTGTTTCACACTTTGCACCCATAATTGACAGTATGAAGTTTCAATAAAAGTCTAGTAAGACCAAAGGAGCCAACAACCGATAAGAAGCAAGAGGTGATCATATTGACACAAATTTGATCATCTAGCCAGAATTTTTCAAAACGGAATTTAAAATATTTAGAAAAGTTGAAATGAGAGTGAAGGCTAAAAGCTAAGGGGCACATGATCAGAGATAGGATTAGGAAGAGATTCCACAAAAGAATTATGGAAGGAGGAATTTATTTTCTATTATATACAATATATTATGCTAAAACTACTTTAGTCTAGAATTTTTCTCCATTTTTCTTTTGAAAACAAAAAAAAAGGAGAGCAAACGTAGGAGGCACCCCCCTCTTTCTCGATCCAAATTTTAAACTGGAATTATATCCCTTAATCAAACCTAAAAAATCGTGCACTAGATATTATTAGATGATTTTTCAAAATTAGTTTTGTTATTTCTCATTTAAAAACAATTCTATGCAATATATTGCACCAGGTTATACTAGTTTCAGTTATGGGAATGGGCGTCCTGTCTTATATTTTCAAAGGGGCATATCGAATACCTATATAGGTGATACAGACTCTTTGGTGAAGCAATTAAAGATGTGTGCGTGGACGGAAGTCTACCCATAGAGTTTGAAATAATAAACCTCCTGAGGAAGTTGGTTTTGATGAGGTTGGTCCATGCGCCTAAACAATAAAGAATATATTGAGGATGACTAAGTTCATCATGCTTAAATCAGCTTTGAGATTGGTCCATTCCTCAAGATAATGAAGGGAAGCTTTAAGGATGATTGATTTGGTGATGTCCTCTTGATTGAACATGATGGCATCATCAACATACTTTTTGAGCATACGTCACCAACATAGTAGCGATAAGATCTCCTATTGTTATGTTGTTGGGGTTTGTGGATCCAATACACGATAATGAGTTGAAGAAGATAGATAGAAAGGAGAGTCGAAGTGGGAGCAACAGGTCAAGAGTAGCAAGTGGCTACAGCAGAGTTGCGGTCGATCGCACCCCCCGACCGCCCAGGCAAGACGACCGGTCTACCGCGCAGTCGACCGTCCTGCTCTCTGACTCAACTCTGTACCTTGAAGGAATGACCGGTCGACCGCGCAGTCGACCGACCCGCTCTCTGTCGAATTTCGTGCAGTCGAGGAAAGGACCAGTCGGCCGTCCTAGAGTTGCGGTCGACCGTACCGACGCTGAATAGATGAACGACTGAGATTAGAGATGTAGAATCCTATATATATTGTATTGTGTACGATTTTAGAGTTAACCAAACTAAAAAGAAAAAGAGAGATCTACAGCTGTCATTAAGAGAGAGGGAGATAGAGAGAAACCCTATACCTTGGTAGTGAGTTCTTGAGAGATTTGTAAAACCTAATCTTCATATTTCTAGTGAAAATTGCAGGAGTGCCTATGTGCTGAGAAGTAGCCATTGTTTGGGTGAACCTCGATAAAAATCTTGTGTATTTTTGTGTGTTGCTTTTTCTTGTTCTTTGTTCTCTTGTTTTGATTCTATAATTTTTGCATCTCATCGTCGTTGTTGAGTTTATTACGCAGTTAGAATTCAACATATCCAACCTGCGTAGTCTTTGGATCCATCCGTGTTCCTTGCCTTAAGCGACTCAAGCCCCCTTTCCTGGTTACCTTATGCAGTTGATTTGACCAATTTCCTCCTCATTTATGAAGACTGAGGTAGTGCTAGTATGAAAAAACACTTCTACCCAACTGTGTCATCTACTATAAATTCTTAATCCCTTACCGTTTCAAAGACAACCTCCCACTTAAGATCATATGCCTTTTCACATTCAAACGTAAGGAGGAATACCTTCTCCTTAGGTCCTTCATTCAGTGGATCACACAAAATACTTCACATTCTAAAACCAATAGTTTCTGAAACAGGATTTTTAAAAGCATATGACAAAGAAGAATGAAACTGTTTGATGGAGGTTCTTCGACGGCGAGGATTTAGGCATAGGTGGATCGGCTGGACATAATTCGTACTTGTCAATAGGCTTTCGGGGAAGGAAATTAAATGTCGAAGTGGTCTTCAATAGGGGGATCCTTTGTCCCCGCCATTGTTTACATTTGTATCAGATGACCTGCACAGTATGTTGAACTCGTTCAGTAAAAAAAGATTAACAGGTTAGGCATAAGAAGGGGGTTTCTGCAGTAATAATGTTCAATACGCGTACCATACGCTAATATTTGGGAATGTGACGTTGCTCAGGTAAATTTTGTCAAGTAGGGTTTATACAATGTTGAAGTTTGGTTGGGACTTAAGGTGAATTTCCATAAAGCACAATCACCTTCCTAGGAGACACAGGTGTGGACGGTGCATTGGTGGCAGTTGTACTTAATTGCCTGGTACAAATTGCTATTAAAGTATCTAGGTTTGCCAGTTAGAAGTGGAACTCTTAAAAGGGTGGACTGGAATGAGCTTATTGAAAGAATTGCTAATAGGTTGGAAGGGGGAAACACTCTCTTTCGGCGGGCGTTTGGTTATGCTCAACTCAGTGATCAGTTCAATACCGCGTTATTTTCTATTGTTCTTTGAGGTACCAATTTGGGTAAATAAAAAGATGGATAAGCTTAGATGCCATTTCCTTTGGAATGGGTCCAGTAGCGGAGCTATGCCAAAATTTAAAAAACCCCTTAAAAATATTTAAAATTTTAAAAATATCACTTAAGTTTATTATTTGGCCCCCCTAAAAATTATGAAAAAATCTCTATATATCTATACACAACTATAGAATTCCCTTGCCCAAAATCTCTATATATCTATACACAACTATAGAATTCCTTTGGAATGGGTCCAGTGGAGGAGTATCTTGCGGTATGAGTCTATTTGATGATTCCCAAATTTTAGAATTTTTAGAGATCATTTGATGAGGTTTCAAAATTACTTAGTAAAGGGTAGTAAATACTCGGCTGAAGGAGTGGCTGAAATTGAGTGCTATGTTTGAAGAGTCGTAGCTCATTGTGTGAGATGAATTAAAATGCAAATTTTGGACACAATGAAATGGTATATATGTAGATTGAGAATCTCAAATTTTATGAGCATTGGACTTAAAGTGGATTTTTCATTGAATTTCAAAGTAGGCTATGTTTAGCCTAGTACAAGTTGACTAGTTTGTGAAGATGAGAAATTTGGAAACTATTTGTTAAGAATTGGGAAATTGACCAACTAGAGAGTCGTAGTAGGGAGTCATAGCTTTCTAACCCATCTGGAGTTTTGTAATTCCAGTTTATAGGCTGAGAGTTATGATT
The DNA here is from genome assembly GCA_017893485.1 of Hemerocallis citrina. Classification (NCBI taxonomy): domain Eukaryota; kingdom Viridiplantae; phylum Streptophyta; class Magnoliopsida; order Asparagales; family Asphodelaceae; genus Hemerocallis; species Hemerocallis citrina. Next base: position 208,975,618 of record CM030368.1, on the reverse strand, counting down.
TTCCAAAGATGGAACGGATCCAGTCTTAGTTAAGGTATTATTGGCTAAGTAAACTTGTTTCTCCCGGTTGTACACCTGATGGAACTTAGTGTTTTCGAGAACTCAAATGATAGAATCTGAAAGAAGTGTTTAACTAGGAAGTTGAAATAGACACTCCCACCTTCCCATAGGACCCGAAATCGAGAATTTCCGATGAGCGTAGCTTGGGTCACAGCTACTGCTTTTTCTTGAACTATTTCATCGGACAATTGATGAGGAACTCTTTGCATACCGCAGTGTGGTGAACATGAGCTATCGGGTTTTAATGATGTTTTAGCATTTTATTTGGAACTTAGACTAGTTCCTGTGCTTAGTACTCATGGTGGACATGAGTGAGTTGGGATATAGCTCTGGTCGGTTTGTGTTTAGTGTCTCGATACCTGAGTCGGTCAATAGTCAAGAATTGATGGTTATGTGTGTGCTTACTTTCATTTGATTCGTATTGCATCCTTGGGTGCCGTTGGACCACTCGCTGAGGGTCACGGGCCGGGCTTATTTGGTCGCTGACCTGTGAAGGTATTGGAAATCAGTGGATGCGATTCCTGTGATGATTGTTGTTTGACAGACCGGACATGCTCGACATTGTTGATCGATACCGAGTGTGATTTGGAAAATAGCTTGTCTTCAGTAAACTGCATTGATTAGGTTTTCCTTTATTGTTTTACTCAAAGACCGAATTGGTGTTAAGAGTGATTCCCTATAATCCAACTCATTCTGAGAGTTAGCACTAGGAGGTGATACTATGGAGTTGTCTTTTTCTGTCATTAGGGATACGTGCTGTGGTGTATATCTTGCACTGTTGATTCCTGAAGTACCGTGGTAAGGACGGGATGAGATTTCCTGGCGGATAGGGGGATTAAACCTTCGAGACCATCAAATCCATGTTGGTGGATACGAACGGGTCGTATGGGCTGCGAGCCTGTGAAATACGGTGCCATAGGTATGCTGCGGTATATCTTTAAGTTAGTCACAGCTTTCGAGGAGGGTCCAATGTGACAATTATGGGTGACATGGGGTAGCACCCCGAATTATGTTTTTTATTTACACCTCCTCAACCATGTCATACTATCAGGAATAGGAAGTGGGCCGAATTAGAATGCATTGCATAACGAGGGTTCAAATTCATGAAACTGGAGAAACGGCTTGATCTGGGGCACATGTAGTATGGGATGCATGTGTGTCTAGAGTCTTGCTTACATTAGATTAAGTGCATTTGTTTTGTATTCTGTGTTTTGTATTAGACTTCAAGTCATGGCATACACGAACACTATAAAATCCGGACACACGATTATTTTCCATTCAAGATGAATTGTGAGTGTGATGAAGTGTATAATGAGTGTGAAAGTGATGTATTGCGAGACGTGATGATATATGTTGTAAGAAGTGAATAAATGCGATGTTATGTGATATGAGATTAGGAAAGAACATGTTTATGAATGAAGATGAGTACAAAAGAATATAAGTCGTGAGTCTGTAAATGCAAATGAATGGTAAATGAGGTGCAGTTTATGTGAAAGTAGGTTATTTGTGAATGTAAAGCTTTATGGAAAAATAAAGCTATAAGAATACTTGTATAAGGCATAAAGTGATGGGCATTAAGCGACTAATTTGTGAATGATTTCCAACTAAGAATAAGTATGTTATGAGCGGGTATGGATATATATACAGGTGATGACTCAGGGGGTGTTTGATGTGAAATCCCAGTGATGATGTTTACATGTTCAAATTTCAAGTAAAATTTGATTATCTTGGTATTCGTAAGTTCATTCCGTTTTACTTATAAAGTTTAATTTATTTGCTTAATTAGTAGATTATACTCACCAGAAATGGCTAACCCCTTAGTATTTGGGGGGTTAGGGAGTCCCTGGACTACCCTAAATTTTCTACTGTTACAGGTCCTCGGCAGTGCAGAGGTAAGCTGTAGATTCTGTGGAGTGGAGCTTTTATTTTAAAATTGTTGTTTAAGTTTAATTATGTGAATAGTGAAATTTATGATTTAAATTGTATTTTAGATGTATAAGTATATGAATGATGATGATGAGTATAGTGTGGAGTGGCATGATACGTTTTTGACCCGTACCCATCTCGTTGTGGAGTACCAGGCCCTGGTGGAATGTTTTATAAATTATTTTCTAAAAATTTTACTACGTTTTCAAAGGAATTTATGGTTTTTATTTGATAATTGATATCCTATTATGAGTTTGGCCCCCATAGCATGATAATTATGTTGCCTGTATGATTCTGCTCATTTTGACCTGGGGAGCCCATGATATTATTGCCTGTGATGTGAGCCACGGAATTTAGAGCAGAATTCCTTAAGCTTTTTGTGTTTCGGGGCAAAAATTTCAGGAAAAACTCTGCCAAATTTTTTTTTTGAAATATAACTATCTTAGTTTATGTTTAAAGTGATATAGAAATTGAAATAATTGAATTTTGAAGTCAAAGGAAAATGGGGGGGGGGGGGGGGGAAGGCATTACAATTTGATATGACAGATTGATATTTATAATTTTTGATGTAATAACTCTGATGGCAATAAAAGTGTTTAAATTTCCGTATTATTTACTGTGTTGAGATGCATTTGAAGGCAAAGATTCTGGTTGTATCACGGATGTCCGATAACGGGGATCCAGGGCGTTACAAATGTAATGACGAGTTGATATGTATATATAGGTAGTTTATTGGTTGTATTTTTGGAGGGGAACTCTTCTTGTATAAGGGTGGGTTCTCTTTTTTGGCAGAGAATGAGTCTCATGACCGAACATGATGGATACATGAATATCGTACTCCATAATTTGGTTGTATGTTTCGTTAAATGATTTATTAATGAAACGTGAGGAAAATTATTCCCACCATTAATGATAATAAAAAAAAGTTCTTGAAACAGTGTGAATAACACAAAAACAGTCTTGTCGAAACATTTGTATCGGTTAGAAATCATCACCTGCATGTGGCTTTCCATACCTGTTTAAAGAAAGCATGTCACGTCTAACTGTCTACAGGGCACTGAGTTTTGCTATATTTGTCCTTTTACAACAACAAAAAAATATTTTCTCAACTAGTTGGGGTCGGCTACAAGAATTTTGGTTTTTCATTCTGCTCGGTTTAGCGCAATATCTTCTGTAAAGCCACAAGTTATCACATCTTTTCTCACCGTTCCCACCCAAGTAAGTTTATGTCTTTCCTTCCCCCTAACTTTACCCTCAATACTTTTTTTCTTTTCTAACATGGGCACTACTAGGTCTACATGTAACATGTCCAAACTACTTAAGGCGAGTCTCTCTTAAGTTATCTTGGATAGGAGCTGCATTTACCATATCTCGTATATACTCGTTTCTAATTCTGTCATTCCTGGTTTTACCTCACATTTATCTTAGCATCCCCATCTCCGCTACACTCTTTTTTGAATATGTTGTTTCTTTGCTGTCCAACACTCTGCTCCATATATCATTGCTGGTCTAACAATCGCCCTATAATTTTTTCCTTCAACTTTAAAAGTATATGTTTGTCACACAAAACACCACTAGCGTTTCTTCATTTAAGCCATCTTGCTTAGATTATATGTATAACATCTTCATAAATCTCCAAATATCTCTGTATAATTGAGCCTAAATATCGAAAATGACTTCTCTTAGGTATCTATTGACCATCAAGCTTCACCACTTCCTTATTTGTGTTCCAAATATCACTAATTGCACTCCATATACTTTGTTTTAGTTATACTTATTCTAAATCTTCAAGCTTCCAAAGTTTATCTCGACAATTCTAATTTAGTCCACTAAGACGACGTCATCAGCAAAAAACATACACCAAGGCACCCATCTTGTATTCCTTGTGTCAATTCATCCATAACCAGCGCAAAGAGGTAGGGTTTGAAGCCGAACATTGGTGTAAACCTATTATAATAGGGAATTCACTATTCTCTCCTATGGTTGTTCTAATTGTGGCCATAGCTCCTTCATACATATCCTTAATCACCTTAATATACCGAATAATTACTTTTTTATTATTTAACACCCATCATACTATGTATCTAGGGTTTATCATATGCTTTTTCTAGATGTATAAATGCCGTATATAAATCTTTCTTATTCTCCCTATATTTTTCTCTAATTCTCATAAGTTCATAAATTTCTTCCACAATTGGCCTACAAGGCATAAATCCAAATTGATTCTCGAACACTGTTATTTCTAGTCATAGTCTCTCTTCGATCATTTTCTTCCAAAGTTTTATCGTATGACTCATTAATTTATTGAAACAACTTTGTATATCTTCTTTATTTTTATATAATATAGGTGCTAAAATATTTATTTTTCATTCATCGGACATCTTTTTGGTTCTTAAAATCTCATTAAATAATCTTGTTAGCCAACACAATCCTACATCCCTAAGACACTTCCAAACTTCAATGGGTATATCATCCGATTCTAAAGCTTTTCTTATTTGCATCATTCCTAGAGCATTTCGAACAACTAAGATCTTAATTCTACGGAAAAATATATTTGTCCTTTTCCAATCATTATATCCGTATAATAATAAACTTATATATCTTATTTGTTTTCTCATTCTAGTTTTCCAATCAGGAGTTCTACCACCGAATGCATCAGAAAACGGCCTGGTGGTGGTGGTGGGACAGGATTTTATTATGAAGAAATTCTCAACAGCTGAGAGGTTACAACATACATATATATATATATATATATATAGGGAACGGTTCGGATTTTCAAATGATTTGATTTTACATATTTAGACTAATTTAGATGTGTAGATCAATGTGAACGGTTCGGATTTTCGATATGAACGCCCGAAGGCCTAGTGTTCACGCGGTGAGCACTAGAGTAGTGCTCAACCGAAGCTTTCCCTATATATATATATATATATATATATAAAAAGAGAGAGAAGTAATAAACAATGGAACACATAACATCCACTACAATAATATAGGCGAAGTCTAACGAAGAGACTTGCAAAAGAAACAACAAGAGAGAACAACACATAAGAACATAAAAGCAAAACCTGCTCGAAAGAACCGGACAAGCCATCAACTCCAGTAAACAGAGAGCAGCGCATGAACAAAAGAAACAACACAGAACAGTACAGATGAGAGGCTCTAGACTGAGGCAGTTCAACAGCGAGCTTGGGCAGCCAAAAACACAACCTGACCAAGCTGACTGATATTTCGTACTGACTGATATATTATTCCTAAACAGAAACTAGTTTGCTGAATTGTCAGTTCTGTTTGGTAAAATTGGTATAAGCAACCCTCAGCTGTTATAAGCAACCCTCAGCTGTTATAAGCTCATATCATACTGCATGTGGTTAGATTCGGAGAATCTTTAATAGATTGAAGATTTTGTGTACATGCCCATGTTATTCCATACTTTCCCTTAAGATAGTGGTCCTGATTACGATATACCCTACTTAATTGAGTATACTTAATTCAGTATATATAGTTAGAATCTTTAATAGATTGAAGATAGTGGTCCTGATTGATTACGGTATACCCTACTTAATTGAGTATAGTTAATGTACTTGTAGAATATATATTCTATCGCCAATAGCGAAAGTAGTGCAAATTTTAAAAAGGTATACAGTGATACCACTATTTTTAATAGCGGCATCTTTTGCACTATTGCCATTATTGATAATAGCGGTGACATGTTTGCATTAAAAGTTCGTTCACAAACAAAGGGGGGCCATATATCTTTACTATTTTAATGGAAGAGTTGGGGTTTGTAATCAAACAAATGCTAACTTTGTAACTAAACAAATCCGTGCAATACACATCCAAACTAAATCCAACAATATATACGTGTACAACATGTATCACCCAAATCAAACATTCAAATATAAACCTTTTTTTATTTGATATATATCCATTTAATTTAATAACTATACTTTTGGCAGGCGTGCATCGCACGTACATTATACTAGTATATCTCTAATATTATAATGGGAGAAGGGCTTAGTGTCATTTGTAAATATTTGTCATTTTTTCAACACGTGCAGCGCACGTGTTGGTAGATTTTTTTTTTGTCCTTTTCATTCCCCCTCCCCATTTTCCCCATGTGCAACGCACGTGTATAATACTAGATTTTTTTGTCCTTTTCATTCCCTCCTCCTCATTTTTCCCACGTGCAACGCACGTGTATAATACTAGTATATATATATAGAGAGAGAGAGAGAGAGAATGACGATCATGTGTGAACCAGTTCGCATATGGTTAATGCGAACTCACCGCGCAACCGTCATGTTGATCATGATTGGATTGATCATGATCATGATCGGACAGCTGTGCTTGCGAGTTTGCATGTGATTAGCTGTGAATTGTTCGTACCTGATCACCCCTATACATATGTATCTCTAATATTATAATGGGAGAAGGACTTAGTGTCAATTGTAAATCTATCAATGCGTGTGACGCACGTACTTAATTAATATAAAGAAGGTTTCAGGTTCGAGTCCTCACTACGTCAGAGTTTTTTATTTTTATTCTTTTAAAAATTTATTAAGACGTTCATCACACGTGTAAATTACTAGTATAAAATAAAAGTTTGGGCCACTAGGGGTAATTTGTAAAAAGTGTGTATGAGTAAAGGAATGTCTCATGTTCGATGCCTGATTAAGTCTTAATATTTAATTTATACAATAAATAAAAAATTGATTAGAATGTGCATCGCACGTGCAGGTTACTAGTAATAATGTCTCTAATATTATAATGGGAGAAGGCTTTAGTATCATTTGTAAATCTACCAACACGTGCATTATACGTGCATAAATAATATGAAAGATGTCTCAGGTTCGAATCCTCACTACGTCAGATTTTTTACTTTAATTTTTAAAAATATTTAAATGTGCATCACACGTGTAAATTACTATCTATTTATTTATAATATATTATATAATCTTTACTATTTTAATGGGATAGTTGGGATTTGTAACCAAACAAACCCTAACTTTGTAACTAAACGAACTCGTGCAATATGCATCCAAACTAAATCCAACAATATACACGTGTACCGCATGTATCACCCAAATCAAAACATTCAAATATAAACTATTTCTTTTATTATTCAATATATAATCATTTAATTGATGACGATACTTTTAGTAGGCGTGCATGGCACGTACATTATAATGGGAGAAGGCATTAGTGTCATTTGTAAATCTACCACTTTACGTGAATTGTACGTGCAACTCCAACTCTCCCATTATACACTTTATTTAAATCTACAAATTTACGTGCATTACACGTATAACTTAAAATCTCTCATTATACTCTTTACATTACTTTAAAAAATATGTATTTATTGACACGTGCTATATTATATTACTTTAAAAACTATATATTGATTAAAACGTGTATCACACGTGTTAAATACCAGTATATTGAATTGAAATGGCATTTCCTCTTCAAAGCATGCATGCTCATCAGTGTTGTCTACATTCCTTCTGCACTTCTCTGCTGGACATGCTTGATTGGTTAGTTGTTACGAAGCTACTGTCGTCTTTGTGCTTTTGAATCTAGTCGATACCCTTCATTTAATTGAAAGATTGTACTTATCTTGAACGGATGCTTGTCTGTCAGCGTTTTATATCTGAATACCCAAGCGGCTCTTGCTCAATGAAACCGTATATAAAATTTAAGCTCTACCGTCTTCTTTTAAAGGAAAGATAGGGTGTTGGATAAGCACTTTGGATGCTTACCTCGCTGAACTATTAATTATGTTTGTAATATAGAAATGTTGGCGTGGTCTTTGGTGGCCCTCTGAAGGGCTTCGTTAGAGTGGAGCTCCACATAGATAAGAGCATCTGTTGCAGTCGTTCCCTATATTTTCAAATTTGATAAAAAAATAGACTAAATAGTGCTGCAGTCGTTCTTTATATTTAAAAATTTAGAGTTTTGAGGAAAAGTAGGCTTCTATATATGAGAGATTAAATATGAATTTTCCAAATATAGCAATTGAAAGAGCGTTTGTCCAAAAAATTCACAGTTTAATTGAACGGATGCAAGATGATTCAATGTCTGTTCAATATTTTTCTAAAAAAAATTTCTCGGACACAAGATCATCTTGTGTCCCAAAAAATATTCTTTCTTGAACACAAGATTATCTTGTGTCCGATCAGATTTTTTTTAAAAAAATTTCTTGGACACAAGATCATCTGATCTTGTGTCCGATCAGTAGGCTTCAATTTTTTTTTAATAAAAGAAATTCTGGGATGCAAGAAAATCTTGTCTGGTCAATTTTTGAGTTGAAATGACTACAGACCGAAGTTAAAATTCATATTTCTATATGTCAGCTATGAAAATTTTGAGTCTCAACCACTACAGATACTCTAAGTAGTTATTGTTTACATTCTAGAATCACATATGGTTTTTTTCTGAACTTTTGACCAAAACCACCCACTTTTTGAAAGTTTTTACCAAAACAACCCAATTTCAAAAGTTTTTACCAAAACGACCTACTCGCTACTGAGTTAGCGACCCTAGTGAAAACATGATCGCTAACTGAGTTAGCGAGTATATACTTAGCATTTTTCTTCAGGTTTTACCACTTGGAGAAAAACCTGAAGAAAAAAGTCAAGTATACACTCGCTACCTCCGTTAGCGACCCCGTTTTCACTAGGGTCGCTAACTCAATTAGCAAGTGTCGTACAAATGAATTGAGGAAAAATATACTTTGGCTTGTATTATAAAAAAATCATTGGGTTTAGACTCACTATCTCAGTTAGCGAGTGTGTTTGTACCATACTTGCTAACTGAGATAGCGAGTGTATTGACTTGAATAAAAATATATTTTGATTTAGACTCGCTATCTTAGTTAGAGAGTGTGGTATAAATATACTCGCTAACTGAGATAGCAAGTCTAAACCCAATTCGTTTGTACCACACTCGCTAACTCAGTTAGCGACCTTAGTGAAAACAAGGTCGCTAACTGAGATAGATAGTGTATACTTGGTTTTTTTCTTCAAGTTTCACCATTTAAAAAAAAACTGAAGAAAAAGGCCAAGTATACACTCACTAACTCAGTTAGCAAACTTGTTTTCACTAGGGTCGCCAACTAAGTTAGCAAGTGGGTCGTTTTGGAAAAAACTTTTGAAAGTGGGTCGTTTTGGTAAAAACTTTCAAAAAGTGGGTCATTTTGGTCAAAAATTCTTTTTTTTCTTCTCTTTGGCATAAGGGAATGGTTGGAATATATATTTCCCACTGCAATAATTTCCTTCGAGTTCAAGTTCTAAAAATACAGTAGTTATATTCCCTTCAGTAGCTCAACAAGGAGCAATTGCTGCTATATCCTTGTTAGATAATATATTAGTTTAGTTCCATATTGGTTATGTATCAGTTTAGTCTTCTATTCTCTCCTATATATATGAGCCATATTGTATTCAATTTATTCAATCAATCAATAAAGAATTATTCTCATCCAATAATCTTAACATGAAATCAGAGGCAATAATCCTATAAGGCCTATACTCATTTTATCCTCGTCGTCCAGGTGGAATGATTATCGTCTTTATCGGAATCACTCCATCTTCCGACATCTCTTTTCCTCTTCCGATCTTGATCAAAATCCTAATCTTCACCGAAACCCTAAATCTCCAAAATAATAATAATAATAAAAAAATAACCCTAGCCGTTATCTCCTATTTCTCCAAAAACCCTAGCCGTCATCTCCTACCTCTCCCAACACCCTAGCCGCCATCTACAACAACTTTGTCAATTTTGGACCATCCTTCCCCCCCTCCGGGTCCTGGATCCTCTCCGTCTCCTCAATTAATGGATCTCCAGTCTCCGAGTCTCTGACGTGGGCCCCACCTCTGAACTGGCCTCGACATCCTCTCCTTTCTCCTCGAGGAATTCGTCTCCTCCAACCGCAACCTCCTCGGCCGCGTTTCCTCTTGGATCCTTCTCCTGCCCCCACAACGACCCGGAGCTCCTCCACAAGCTCGCTTCGTCTCCTTCCTCCTCGAAATGGATGCCATTGGTAATGGCAGATTCTGGTTCAATCTCCCTCCCAACCGCCAATGCCGCTCAAAAACCAAACCCCTATCATTGTCATCAACCAGACCCGCCAACGGTCGAGGTGGCGGTGGGCCCCATTTCGATTTCCCGCTCAAACAGGCGGTCATCGCGTCTGCCTTCTTGCTCATCGACTCACCCCTCGCCATCGAACTTCAAATCCCAACATCTGATTCCTCCTCCTCCTCCACCCCCAACATGATCCTCATCGATGTCAACCCGTTCGTCGGAATCCAACCTCTGTCGCTAGTGCCGCTGTCGCTGTTGCACCCCACTGTCAACAGAATGAATCAAAAAAGTCCCAGACCCAGATTAGATCTATAGACTTTCTCATTGGTTGTAGTCCGTTGTTTTGTGTTTAGCCCAAGGACAGGATCTGCCACACTGTCGCTGCTTTATCAGATCCGACGTTCCAATTGGCGGGGGGGGGGGGGTTGTTGTTTCCTGTTTGGACCAGCGCATCAAATCCAGTTGCGGGTGATGCTGTTTTGAGCCAGATCCGAACCCATGTGCAGTTGATTCAGATGTGGATGCAAATTGTTTAGATCCAGTTTCTGTCTTGCTAGTGCTGCTGTTGATTAAGATCCAATACCCAACTCCCATACTCGCCCCGATTCAAAAAAGAAAAACCTTTCTCGCAGGTACTTGTGATTCTACATCCAGATCGTTAACTCACTCTGGTTGATTGATCGTGAGTTTGATAGGGGGTGTAATCAGCATCCAGTTCTCAGTTCAGGGATGATATCTCACCACATCGACAATTCTCAAGTCTGGGGTGAGATCCCATCATCGACAATTCTCAAGTCCGGAGTGAGATCCCATCATCGACAATTCTCAAGTCTAGGGTGAGATCCCATCAGTTTATTTCTCAATTTAGGGGTGAGATCCTATCAGTCTATTTCTCAGTTCAGAGGTGAGTTCCCATTATCGACTATGTCTCAAGTCAGGGGTGAGATCCCATCACAGATCGGGATATGGAGATCCCGCCACTGTTCGGGGTGAGATCTTAACAATGCGCCACCACTACTTCCTTCCGCAACACTCTACTTCTCAGTTCCGTCACATGCGCCATCAAGCACCGTCACTGCACCACAGTTTGTCGTTCCTTCTACATCAACATCGTCAGTATTCCAAACTCTTGTTGCTTGAACTAACTTGAGTTTGAGAGGGGGTGTTAGATGATATATTAGTTTAGTCCCATATTGGTTATGTATCAGTGTAGTCTTCTATTTTCTCATATATATATGAGCCATATTGTATTCAGTTTATTCAATCAATCAATAAAGAATTATTCTCATCCAATAATCTTAACAATCCTAAATGGTTCTAGAGAATTGGTTCTATCCGTATTGAATCACCATGAAGAACATCCAAAACTGAGCTAATTAATAAAGCATTCAATCTCAAGTAAGTTCAACACTGCTTTAGAGCATCTGTAGTCGTTCAAACTCAAAATTTGGAAATTTGGCATTTAAAATTAGGAAATTTGGGTTTGGGCTGTAGTCGTTTTAGCCCAAAATTTGGGTTTTGATTTTCAAAAAATAGACGGATGGTAGATGAAGTATCGTCCCACAATTTTTTTTCAAAAAAAGTCTCGGACGAGGAATGATTTCCCATCCGATGAGTTAAAAAGAGGGGGGGGGGGACGAGAAATAATTTTCCGTATGAGCATTTTTTTAATATTATAAATCTATCTGATGGGAAATCAATTCCGTCCGATAGATTTTAAGAAAAAAGTAGAGACGAAAGATCATCTTTCATCTCATACTTTAAAAAACAAGTTGAATGAATGAAATATGATATTTTGTTAATTATATTTTGCAAATTTCTATTTCTTTTTCCAAATATAGCAGACTGTTGCTCATCTCAAACAAAAAATTTGAGTATTTGGCCAATAACCGCAAGACTTCTTTTTCTCCAAATTTTACAAAAATTGGCAAAATAGCCCACGATTCTTAAAGATAAGTTTGCCAAAAGAACATTGACTGACATTGTAAGATTTGTATGCTGTACAAATTCAGTAGTGTGAACGAGTTAATTTTGGTGGATCCCTGCTGTATCAGTATAGTAGCCTTTTTGTTTGTTATTGGTTAACCTGCATCTTTTCTTTACAACAACTTGTTTGTATGGGATTTGTTTGGAAATGAGTCATCAGTTGTTTTGTTTACAGATATGACATTTTGCTTTTGTTTGTTATTTCCTATTGTTGTTTTAGGATAGAAATGGTTATAAGGTGATTTCAGCTATTAGGGGTTGTTTGTTGTCCTCATGTTATGTGTTCCAGTATGTCCTCATGTTAGGGATTGTTTGGCGTGGCCCGGGAGGACTTTTTCTCACTGTGTTTTCTACTATTAGAGATATTTGCATGAGATTGTTGTTTATGTACGTGCTTGGTTGAAGCTATTTGTTTCGTATGGCATGCTTCACGTTTAGAATATTTTGTCTTCTCTTTTTTCTTCATGAAGTAATTCGAAGCATCATACAGTATGATGGTGATCGAATAATTTCATTTATAACTAGTTATCTGGCATGCTTCACGAGTTATGTACATTTCAAACACTGCAATGAAATGAGAAACGGTATCAAGGAGGATTGCAAGGATCATGTTTACAAGCGCTGAGAATGTGTCCCACCGTGTCGATGTAAGGACTGCCTCTGGCTTATGTGCAAATTTTGTCGTTGATGCCCTTGCACAGAATAACATATATACTTCCCAAAATACATATGACAGTTTTGATTAGTAGCTAACAGAAGTCCATCGTATTTGCAGTTTAGCAAACACCATTATGTATCTATGTTATACAGATATCTACCACATGCTCTAATGTAAGCAAATACATATCTATATAATAAAACACAAAGAAAGCTATCAAGTGGCTGTCCTTCAATCCCCCCAAAATCAAAGACCGAGATGGTTATGAGATTAGAGTAAGCTCTATAAAACCTATATGATAATGTCCTTGCATAACTATTACAAGCATCTAAAATTGATGCCGAAGTTTAAAAAAAACTCTATGCAGTGTTCCTAACAAACTATATGCATACCAGGTAAGTTCAAGCTAATGATCAGGAATGCGATAATTGAGCTTAAAGGTAGATATACTGTTTCCTCATATAATATGTTTGCTACTTCAATTAATGTACTGGACCTCCAAAATTATTTTATATAATTAAACTAGGTGCACCGTTCCGAAGACGTGCCGTAGCCACGTGTCAACGAGCAAACCTAGTGTATTATTAAATTACTAGATTTGCTCGTGGGCACGTGCCTACGGCACGTCTTCTAAACGATACAACATATGAAAGTCTTGTAAACAGTAAAACAACAATTATGTAGCTCAAGTTTGAATAGTAAAACAATAATTAGTTGTAAATAAAAGTCAATGTTTCCATTAGTATATGTTGAAAAATAATTATAAATGGGGGTGCAAAATCCAATATTTTAGAACTTTGAGTGTGAAAAATGATAAAATTTAACCGTTGATGAGATATTTGCTATTTTCAATGTAACATGAACAATAAAAAAATGCATAAAAAATATGAAAATTTACAAACCTGAAATCCGAAAATATAAATTTCTGAGTAAAAATAGAGAGATAATAAGAGAGAGAGAGAGAGAGAAAGAGAGAGAGAAATAAAGAAATAAATAAAGTAGTTGTTTTGGGGGGATTTGAATTTGAATTTTGGGGAAAAACTTTTGGGCGGAAAAATATGTTTTATGAGGTTAGATCTGGACCATTGATTTCAACCATATTGAATGAGAGCCACTTGATAGCTTTCTTTGTGTTTTATTATATAGATGATAAAATTTAATCGTTGATGAGATATTTACTATTTTCAATGTAACATGAACAATAAAATTGACGGGGTCATCTTTTATAAAAAAAAAACATGAACAATAAAAAAATGCATAAAAAATATGAAAATTTACAAACCTGAAATCTGAAAATATAAATTTCTGAGTAAAAATAGAGAGAAAATAAGAGAGAGAGAGAGAAATAAATAAAGAAATAAATAAAGTAGTTGTTTTGGGAATTTGAATTTGAGTTTTGGGGAGAAACTTTTGAGCGGAAAAATATATTTTATGAAGTTAGATTTGGACCATTGATTTCAACCATATTGAAAGAAAACCACTTGATAGCTTTCTTTGTGTTTTATTATATAGATTAGGGTTTTGATTAATATAAAAAGTTTGTCTTTTTGAGGATTTTATCTTTATGTTTGTCGACGGAGACAACATCCTTGCTGCACGTGATAGTTGTCGGCACTGTGCTTGTCCACCACAAGCTTGTGTACAGATAGAGCAGAGAAAATTTCAATAACCTACCCAGTTTTCACGAGTTTGCAGAAAAAATACCTTTTTTTTTTTTTTTCTCATTTGCTATACTATTTAGCTAAATTAGTTCTCTTTGTCTAAACCATCTTTGATGTTTTTTTTATTGGTGATGATGATCATATAATATTAAAAAATTACATAATAATTAGAAAAATTAAAAAAATTTAAGCAGTACAAATTAATATATAAGATAGAGGGAATGTGTTGCTGTTATAGGATATAACAGTTCAAACACCTTAAATTCAACGGATGAAGTGCACAGGTTACAAACTGCAACTAGTTTAGTTCGATAGTGTAGACAACTGCAAAAAACAAAATGTGGGATGAATTTTCAGCAAATTCTCTAAAACTGAAGTGAGTTTACTAAATTTTACTTATAGATAAGTGATGAATGACAATAAGCACATATAAATTTAGGGTAATGCTATACCTACAAGCTTTATAACCTTACAATTTTAGGTGACACAATCTTATTAGAGATGTGTATAACCCACTACAACCTACTCTACAATACATTCCTAATGAGATTGTGCCACCTAAGATTTTAAAAGAAAATGTTGTAAGAAAAGATTGTAGGTGTAGCATTACCCTTAAGATTAAACATAAGTAGAGTGACAATAACTAAAAAATACAGTATTTTTTATATTGATCAATATTGTAAACGAGTTATACGAAAATATCATATTTTAAGTGAGGTATATGAAACTTTCGTATTTATTAGTGGTCCATGTGGGAAACAAGATGTAGACAGTTACTGTTTATGGGTACTTGTTGACTTACGAAAAATTGACATGCAAACAATTTTTTTCTGTCGTGTATAGATGGTGCCTCAAATAATCTGTTACTAGTCTTTCTAGGATAAAATTTTATATCATGGTTATTGAAGAAAAAATATTGAGTACTTTTAACAATTGACAAATTAAAAAATGAGAGGGGTAAAAATAAAAAATAAAAAAATCAGACGTATCATCTTCCTCTATCCATCGTTTTTTTTTTTAAATTGAAAATGATATTTTCATAATTAACAGTAATGACATTTTCGTAATAATTGAATGAAAAGTTTCACAGAAGTTCAGAGTTATTTTTATAATGGCAATTTCATAATTACTTAATGGCATTTTCGTAATTTTTTAGAGAAGAAATTACTGAATACTTTTAAAAAAAAATTAAAAAGGAAAAGCTGAGAGACGGAGTTTCTTCATCCGTCTCTCATCTTTTCTGTTTTCAAGACGGATTGAACATCTTCTTCCGTCCGTTCTCAATTTTTCTTCTTCCTTCAAACAGATCATTTTCTTCCGTCTTCTATATTTAACATTTTTTCTATCGCAACTTCTACGTTTTTTGAACTACTGTTCACTCCTATTCTAAAATTTGAGATTTTAGCGAATGATAGTGATGATGTTTTTTCAACTTAATTGCTAAATTTTGAGTTTTTACATAACTGATCGATAGAGGATGATCTAGTCGAGGTGACTGATTCTTGCCCAGGTCAGGTGACAACACAGCTTTCTTACTCATATTACTCCACTTGAAAGAAAATTTGGATCGATTATAATCATCATGGCGTACATTTTCTGTCATTTTTATCCTATTCAGATTGGTTTTAATTAGTTTTACATGTTTAAAATCACTTTGCATCAAAAATTCAATATCACATGCCAGCTGAATGTTCTAACTTTTTTTTAAACATTTTAAATAACTGAGAAAATAGAAAGAGAATAAAATCTTTCTTGCCGAGCTGCTACTGAGGTGGATGGTTGACATAAGGTATGTTTTTTGAGTTTTTGATGTTGTTGGACAGTCACAAATTTTGAAATAATGCAACCATTTGATGCAGTTTTTCAAAAAAGATATATGGCATATTTCAGTTATCTCTTTCAAGTATTACATATTTGGCAGATAACCATATTCAATTTTTTTTAAGCACTAATTTTTACCGCCGTCTGCTGTTTTGGCGATCTGACCTACTCTATTATGACGTCGTTAGCTTTTATATGAAATGTCCTAAATACCCCTATTAGCTTAGTTTAATTACTAAATAACTAGTCCATCATCATCACCATCTTCTTATCTCCTTCATTAATTTCAATTTTATGATTAGTTTTAATCACATCATTAATTTAAATTTTAATCTCATATTTATTTTTAATTTTATATATTAATTTAAATTTTATAATTAAATTAATTTAAATTCTAATTCATCATCTCCCTCCGACCAACTATTTTCTTCTTCGCCAACCACCAACACCTTCTCGAATCCCCTCTTCTAGCCAGCCCCCCCCCCCCCCCCCCCCCCCCCCCCAAAACTCCCAACCCAAAAAAAAAAAAAAAAAAAAAAAAAAAAAAAAAAAACCACCACCACCACCACCTCATCCTCCTTCGAATATCTGACCTCCCACCTAAATTCGACCAACTTTCACCAACCCTCTTTCTCCTACCTCAAATCATTCACCTCCCACCACCTCTGACTAATCACCACCTCCATCACCTACCTCTTTCTATTAAAATTTTCAAACCCAAAGAACTTCCACCACCAACAAAAATATTTACCTCTGACCAACCACTACTACCATCACCGACCACTCTCCATTAAAATTTTCAAACCCATATAACTTCCACCATTATGACATCATCCACACTGTCCACACTGTCATCCGGAACCCCCCCCCCCCCCCCCCCCCCCCCCCCCCCCGACCAACCATGACCACCACCCTCTCATTCTTCTCCATCAAATCTCTCATTTCCATCAATTGAAGGTATTTATTTTCTAATTATATCTAAATAAGAATGACAATAATAAATAATAATAAGGATAATTTGGTCATCAAAAAGTGGAAATAGTAGCACGTGATCGAAAAAATACTCCAAAATAGGCGGAGTAGGCCATAATGCATAACAGAGCAAACTTATGTAGGATTTTATGCCAAAAAATAAATTCAGTATGGTTATCTGTCAAACTTGTAAAACTGAGTAGGGGTAACTGAAATATACTATCATCCTTATTACCATTAAAAGCTTATCTTTTCCCAAGATTCATTTGCATGTTTATATGGTCTCAGCTTCTTTTTCCAGTGTTTAATTGTCGGGCATGCATTCTGCTTTTTATTATTCTATTTGAATTGACACAATGATAGACGTAATGCACATTCCCACAAGTTCTTATTCTCTCTATATATACTAGTAGTTTACAAGTGCGATGCACGTCTTAATAAATATAGTTTTTTTAAAAGTAAAAATTCAGACGTAGTCTGGATTTGATCTAAAACCTCATTTACAATAGTTATGCACGTGCGTTGCACGTGTTGGTAGATGGAAAAATTACACTAAGGTCTCCTCCCATTATAGTAGTAGAGATATGGTACCCATTAACCCATTACGAACAAGAAGAATTTTGAATTTGGATCCTGGAATAAGTGGAATGGATTTATTATATATGTTAGATATTATTATAGTCCCATATTAGTTGTGGAGTTGTTTTGATATTTGTTCTCCTCCTATATATATGTGGTATTGTAATTGGTTGAACTCAATTCAATATTCAGTATTGTTTTCATCACTCTGATTTATCTTGACATGGTATCAGAGCAGATTACTCAAATTTTCTTCTTTCAAAATTTTTCTATCCAAAAATCCTCAAATTTCAACAGCTAAAGTTATACAAAATTCTTCCCAAACCCTAGAATTCCGAAAAAAGGTTAAAAATCATGTTCATCTTCAACCTCCAGATCTCTCCAGCGCCGAAGGAACCTCGTTCTCCAAATCCCATCTCAGCATCTCATCTTCAACCTCCAGATCTCTCTCAGTCGTCTCAACCGGGGCTCCAAATCCCGTCTCAGCCGTCTCAACCGCTGATGGGTATGATTTCGGGTACTTGCTCAAGTTGCTGACCTTCCTCATCCCCCTCTTCTCCCTCTCCCTCCTCCACTTCCGCCTCCACAAATTACCAGGAAAAAAAACCCTAGCCCTTCTTTACCCGACCTGTAATAAAAAAAAAGTCAAATTAAAAAAAGTCAAATCGAAAAAAAAAAATTATTATTATTATTATTATATATATATACAGGTAATGGAATCTCAATCTCTCCCACATATTTCCGCCTCCACTGCCTTCCCCGATGCAACCGCCTCTCCTTCCTCCTCCAGATTCAAACAGCAGTAGCGCCACTTTCAGTGCTGGTACGATGCCTTGTGAGGCTCTTTATCACTTACCTCCGGACTACAGTATGCTCCGTACTTTTGGGTACACCTGTTATGTCCTTCTCTGTCCTACTGAGCGCACGAAGCTCTCCGCTCGTGCTGCTAAGTGCGTTCACCTAGGTCTCAGTCCCGAACACAAAGGTTATCGTTGTTTTGATCCATCAGCAGGTCGTGTCCGCATTTCTCGACATGTAATCTTTGTGGAAGACTCCCCTTACTACCTGACTCCCCCCGAGGATACTAGATTTCTCCATTCTCCAGTTGTTGCTAGCCCCTCGACTTTCTCTTCTCGTATTCCTTCTAATCCTACTCCTCTGGCTCCATTTCCATCTCCTACCGTCCTTACACCTGTTGTTCCCCCTACCGAAACACCACCTGCATCCTTACAGCAGCTAGCACCCATCCAACCTACTTCCCCACCGACACATGCACCTACTCTACCGTCCTCACCCCCACGCCCTATCAGTCCACCACCTCTTCGTCAGTCTACCCGTTTCACTTCTGGTATTCCTCCGGCACGTTATATACCTGATGCCACTGGTCTTTCTGACCAGTTTGGTTTTGCTACCCTAGCTTCCTACTCACACAATTTTATGCATATCTCATTGCTATACACTCTACACGTGAGTCCAGAACCTATCAAGATGCAATTCAATATCCTGAATGGAGGAAAGCTATTGCAGAGGAATTCAGTGCATTTGATCAGACTGGCACTTGGGATGTTGTTCCTCTGCCAGAAGGCATTCAGCAAGTGGATCTTCAAGGTCAAATATCAACCTGATGGATCTATTGAGCAGCACAAGGCTCGTTTAGTAGCCCGAGGATTTACTTAGGAGCATGACATTGATTATGATGAGACATTTTTTTCTGTTGCACAGATGACTACTGTTCGCACTCTTCTTGCTGTTGCAGCCATCCGCCAATGGCCCTTATACCAGATGGACGTGAAGAATACTTTTCTTCATGGTACCTTATCTGAGATTGTTTATATAGATCCTCCTCCTGGCCTCCCTACTCCTCCTCGTCATGTTTACCGGTTGCGTCGAGCTATATATGGTTTGAAGCAGGCCCCTCGAGCCTGGTTTGAGTATTTTCTGCCTTGTCATCACCAAGGTTGGTTTTAGTCAGAGTTCTCAGAACCATTCTATGTTTATGCGGTCATCACCACAGGGGAGGGTAATTTTACTACTCTATGTTGACGATATGATCATTACTGGGGATAACTCTGTGGCCATTACATCCACCCAGAAATACCTTCATCAGCAGTTCCATATGAAAGACCTTGGCAGACTACGTTATTTTCTGGGCCTAGAGATTACTCATAGATCTCGGGGGATACTCATTTCTCAACAGAAATACATATCAGATATTATCTCTGCTGCATGCCTTTCTGACAGTAGATCAGCTGATACACCCTTAGAGCTTCATGTGAAGCTTTGTCCCACTGATGGTGAGCTCCTTCCTGATCCCACTAGATACAGATAGATTGTTGGACAGCTTGTCTACTTATGCATGACCAGACCGGATATTGCTCACATAATCAGTGTTGTCAATCAGTTTATTTCTGCTCCTATATCAGTTCACTACGGTTCTCTTCTTCGGATTCTCAGATATCTTCGGAGCACTATTACTCGCTCATTATTCATTCCTGCTACATCCAAATTAGAGCTTAGTGTATATTCTGATTCAGATTGGGCAGGTGATCCTACTACCAGACAGTCTACCACCGGTTTTGGTCTATTTCTTGGTGATTCGCTGATCACATGGCAAAGTAAGAAACAGGCAGTTGTTGCATGTTTTTCGACTGAAGCTGAGTACAGAGCAATGACAGCTACTACTAGAGAGATTGTTCATGTTCATTGGCTGTTATCAGATATGGATGTCACTCTTACAGGAGCTACTTCTCTTTATTGTGATAACCGGAGTGCATTGCACATTGCAAGAAATCCGGTCTTTCATGAGCGAACGAAGCATATAGAGATCGATTGCCATTATGTTCGTGAGTGCTTTGAGGCAGGGACCATTTTTCTCCATTCTGTTACATCTTCCCAGCAGACTGCATACTTTTTCACCAAATTTCATACTGTTCAAAGATTTAGATACTTAGTAGGAAAACTCACACTGTTTGACCCATCGTGAGTTTGATTGGGAGTGTTAGATATTATTATAGTCCCATATTGGTTGTAGAGTTGTTTTGATATTTGTTTTCCTCCTATATATAGGTAGTATTATACTTGGTTGAACTCAATTCAATATTCAGTATTGTTTTTATCTCTCTCTAATTTATCTTAACAGGTATGATCTACTTTAATCTCTTAGTATTTTCATGTGATGAATGTGTTAACGTTTTGTGCGTTTGATCACATGATTAAGAGTTTTAGATCATAGTTATTATCGCTTTGAAAACTAGCATCATTAGGGTTGTTAAGTGCTTTATCATACTATGTGTATAGATATTTTGACAAATCCATTGTTTGCAGTTTGCGTGAGATCATATATTTGCTTCTCTAATAAAATAAAATAAATTTTTTTGACGTATAAGATGTATAACAAATGTCTATAACTTAGGAGGGAGCATCTCTTAATGTACGATATGACTCCATTAGTTACGTTTTATTCTTTCTTGTTCATTGTACTGTGTGTGCAAAATTGAATTATATCACGTTAGTCATTATCTCATCTAGCATCATGAAGATGATGAAGAATGAATAAAGGAAAGAACTCTTCGCTCAGTGTGTTTGAGCAAGTAGAAATTGTTAGAACCATTAGAGAAAGCAAACAATTTTGTAAAATGTGATAGAGTAATCTTGTATTAGCTCTTATAATATGCATATATTGTCAATCGCATGTATAAACTGAGTTTAACAAATAAGACAATTAATAATAATAGTTCTAATTGTGTTCTTGAACATATCATATTTGGCTAGAATTTGAGAACTATATATTCCATTGTTTGTGAGCAATTGTGATTTAATTATCAAAACTATGGTAGAAATGGAGTTAAAAGCTATTGAGTAAAAAGCTTTAACATCCAAGTTGTTTTGAGATTTAGAATCACTATGAACTATATATTAAATTGTTTGTTCTTGTTAAAACATATAACTCTACTAAATGACACTTCTTTAAATATGACAAATGTGAACTTTGAATTCAAATTTTGATCACTAAGAAATAATTTTGTATGGTCTCTAGGAGTTCAGAACCTTTTGAATCAATACATTCTGATAATTATAATCTCAGTAGCTTTGTGACTATGTGAAATAATTGTTGGTCAGAAGTATTTAATCACTTTTATAGATGATTAATATAAGTTTGTCATATATATGAAGATGATGCACTTGTTATTCTTAATGAATTAAAAAATATTATAGTTAAATGCTAAAAAATCAAGGGTTCAGATTTGATAGAGGTGGTGAATATGTTTTAATAATTTTAAGAGAAATTTGCATATGGCATAATCTCTAGTGCACCCTATTTACAACAGTCAAAACGGCATTAATGAAAGTTAGAATTAAACACTTAGTGAAATGTTGAATTCTATATCATTGATTATTGTTTGAGTTTGTGTAACTGTGGGTGACATTGTGTTGTTAATCATATTTCCAATATGTTACCAGACTCTAAATTATTTACACCTTGTAAACTATGAGAGAAACACAAATAATTTTATCAAAGTAAAAATTTGTGTTGTGATACATTTGTTAGAGTACATGATCCTAGAAAGCCTAAAGTAGGACCTACAACAAATATTTGTGTATACTTAGAAAGTGCAGAATGTGATTCTATGGACAGTTTTGGATCTATCTAATTTGGGTAGTAGAATATGGACTTGCAAAGTTATTTGAGGATGTGTCCATCAAAGACAAATCTATGAAATTATCAGTCCTATTGTCACGGTCAATGATTCACAGTTGGAATCAAGTACCAGTCCTACTGACACTTATACTTCAATGGCAAATGAGCCAAGAAGAGTGTTTAGTAGACAATGAGATAAATTTGTATTATACAATTAGTTAATTTGCCAAAATGGGCTAAAACTATAGTCAGTAAGTAGGGTTTTGTAGAAGAAACTTATTTTTGATTGTTTAGTAGCAATGTTAATGCACTTCTAGTAGCTTAAGAATTGACTGAGATAAATGTGGTAGACTTATTTGGTTTCTACTCACATGTTTGTCATATTGCTACAATAAGGATTCTTCTTGCCCTTACATCTTTTGAAAATTTTTTTATTCATAAAAGATTTTAAATAGTTTTGTACTGAAAAGTTCTGTACTGAACATTTTATATTGAAAAGTTTTATACTGGTTAGTTTTGTACTAAGTGTTTTGTACTAATGTGTTTAGTGAACACGATTTACAACTTTGTATAATCATCGTATGTTTTAAAACATGTTATATAGCTAACGTATAAATAATTTGACAAATTTCTCAAAAAGCCTAGTATATGAATCAAGTAATTTAGATCAGTGTCTTTAACTTTGTGGTGTGTCAAATATAATGACTATTATTTACTTGGTTTTATTGACATGCTTGTTGATTGGAAGTGACATCTTTATTATAAATGGAGTTAAATTGTGCTGTCCAAATAAATTTAGTATGAAACACCTAAGTGGTGTGGACACCATATTATGTATAAGGGTGAGTTTTGGTTAGCAAGGGATAACCCTTAGTCAAACTCGATAAATCAATAATGTGTTTCAAAAGTGGGGATATAGTGATTGCAAGTGTGTTTTGAAAATACCTTATGATTATGATAAAATATTGACACTTAATGATGGTGCAACTATGAGACAAGTAGATCATTCTAAAAGAATTAAAAGTCTCGTGTATACAAAGATCTGCACTAGAATAGATATAGCCTTTGAGGTAGGTATGATCTGCAGATTCACTAATAATTCCATACACATTTGAGTGCTTTTAAGAGGCTAATGATACTCAATAGTTTGCTTTGTGCTACTCAAAGTTTAGTAAAAGTCGACAAGAAATCAGACCTCTAAGAAATCAGACCTCTATATGTTCTCTTCTGCAGGGGAAGAGGCTGAGTGGATTGAATGACTTATTGCTAATCATCCATTGAGAAGTGTAAAGTAAATTATCTAATTCTGTTATGCAACTATCAAGCTACAATACACTGTAGCTCATAACTCTCTATATAATAGTAAGGGGAGTATATTAAGGCTGAAAGAAGCCTAGTTGAACTTTCTCATAGATAAAGTACAGTTGCGACAAGTATGGCTAATGCTCTTGGTAAGAGACTTGAAAGTGATCTAATTAGCAACACTGTGGAGGAAATAGAGTTAAAAGCTATTGAGTCAAAAGCTTTAACATCCAAATTGTTTTGAGATTTAGAATCTAATTAGAGTCATAGAGCAGTTCAAACTGAAGTATCAATTTTAGGCAGTTGGCATACTTTAGATAATTTGAAAAGTTCTATGTAAATTCTGTTAATATATAATTTCATTACAATTTTGATGATGGTATATATTCTCATAATTTACTTAGAATCATCTCATTATTCAAAAAGAAAGCATGAAAACTTGTTGATGTGTTTCCGATCTTTAGAATGGTTGTTATATCATTCCAATTTTGATGATATAACTCTTTATGGATTCATGTTTCATTCTAATTTTGATGATTCAGAATTAACCATAATTGATTTGACTGTTCTATCATTCCAATATGAAACATAGTATAGTTCTTGTACAGAAACTATAATAGTTCTTGTTCTTTATTTTATTAAAGAAACTTGATTGTGATGCTTGCATTACATTTTGCTAAGCTATTATTGAATTGTACTAAATTCTTTAGTAGAATTAGATACTTTATGAAATTTTCTAGAATTCTTAGAGATGTGTCTCTTGATATTCTTGCTTTCAATAAGCTAGCAAAGATGAAGGAGTTGAATCTGTCAACATAAATTTCAGAATAATGATTTGCTCAAAATGGAGGAGTAAACATAAAGTAGTTTGCAAGGATATAGTTTTGGTTTACTTATCTAAAGAATAAATTTGTCACTTGCTTGATAAAACTTCTGTTGAGTTTAAGACTCTTGTGTTCATTAGCTTAAAACTCATATTATGTTCTTGAAGTTTATTTGCTTTGGTTGATTTTGAAACTATGACAGGTTTCTCTAGTTGGTTTAGTAATTATGAACTATTCTGTTTTGATATGGTCTTTGAACTATTTGATTATTTTGGTTTAGTCTCATTTGAACTATTCGAGTTATAATTGATTTAGTCTGTAAACTATATTATTTTTGTGAGCCAATGATTTAACGGAGTATTGCCTAATATATTGAGAATATAAGAGAAGATTGTTTGATATATAGGTATATTCTCAATATAATAGAATATTATTGTGTATAATGTTCTATGGGGCAACACATGCTTTGCACGTGTTATCTGTTTAATTGTTGGACCGGGTTGAGTGGTCATAAAGCGCAGTATCCTAAACCCAGTTCATCTCATATAAAAGCTGGTCTAGAGGTAGTGCTCAGTGATATTCCAATACTGATAAGCAGGGTAGAATATCTTAAGCGGCTATGAGATATAAACCCTAACCTTAATTACTCATCTTGATCTAACACACTTTGTGTCGGTGCATATATAAAACTAAATTATAAAGTACAATTAAAAGGTGAATATTCTCTTACAACTATGGCCATTTTTCATCGAAGATCTGCAGAGTATTAAATTTTCTTTTTAGGTCAATTATTAAAATTAGAAAATTATATTCCCTATCATTAACATGCATGTGCACCTCATCGAATTAAACCAACTACTTCCCAAAAGTTCCAAGAGATGATAATCACTTTAGAATATTGATTTACTTAAATATATTGCAATTTTTTTTATAATTATGCAATTAAATTTCCTTACCATCCTTGGTTAGTGAGCAAGGTTGATGTTTCAGTACATAACCTGATAAAAACATGAGTTTACTAGTTGTAAAACTTGGTGCTGTATAGTACTTAATATTTTATTATGTCCTTATACCAATGCAGTGTATTTAAACCATTGATGTATAAATATAAAATACATGTGGATAAGATAATGACAAACCTTATTTAAACTTAAAAATTAACTGTAAAATAATTAGCATATACAATGAAACATGATGAAAAAGATATTCCTTTTGCTGCCTACATTCATTGGAAAAAATAATTCAGCTGGTGTGGTGCATGTTTCTAATATATGTGTAGTTCACATATTCTGCGAAGTCAAGTGAAACAATTCAAAATTGAAAACATCAACTAATCAACATTGAAGAAACATTAAAGAGACTAATTTTAATAGATTGTTTCGGGTTTTAGTACGTAAAATGTACGCATCTGGCTACGATCATAATAAAGTGCATAATGTGTCGTTTCTTATTGAAATTTTATGTATTTGTACAATTTAGGCTTATAGATTACAACAAGATGCAATTGAAAAAATCTCTGCAAATACAAGTCAGTTCGAGTCGATTTCTCACACGTAGGTGCCTTGCGTGGCAAAATATTGTCTACAACTGAATTAAAATATTCGGGAACCAAAACATCTTTGTAATTAGATGACGGTGTGTAAATTTAAGAAAGATTGTGGCCTTGGCGTCCTTAATCTTAGAAATCAAAACTTGGATCTATTAGAGAAGTGGATTGGGCGTATTCTGAAGGACAATTCGTCCTTCTAGGCTCGCTTCAAAAATGCTTTTATTTTGGTTGAGTAGTCCTAGTCGTACTTATTTCACTTTGTATACTGCTTCTGTATTCTTAAGAGAGAAAAGAGCCTGAATGTCTATTAAGGTAAAATTTTGGCATGAGCTTCGCATGTCTGGGAGTACAAGAAAATCATCTTAGAGTAGCTAGCTCATCATTTTGATTTCATGATTGTCGCTTTAATATCACATGGACGTACTTCACTCATTCTTAGCAAAATCTTTCAAACTTTTTGTCTGATTGTGTCTGCACTATACCAAAAGTACAGCAATATTTCACTGTACCAAAAGTACACCAATATTTTGTGCAACATGGTTCACATGACTGGAAATCACCCTGCCAGGTAACCAGGGTGCTTGTGCAGAGAAAGTAAACAAAGCAAGTACGCAAGATAGATTGATATAACGTGATTCGAGTTTAAGGTTTACGTTTACACCACTTATTTATAGCAATTATCCGTCACAAGCATTTTTCTATACTTTAAATTCTTATACAATGATTTTCGGAATTCAGGTCAAGAGTCCTATTACACCCGCAGGACTTCTACAAACAAGTCCCGCAAAAATCACCGAAGTAGAAGAAAAGAAAAAAAAAACTCTCAAGATCTATAACAATCTTGACTGAAGAAAACAATAAAAGCTCTTACACTCGGATCGTTGATTGAATGATTAGTTCATAAAAATTATAATTGCAAGAAATAAAAAATACTCAGTGAATTCGCCTCTATTTATAGAGCGAAAAAATGTATCTTTTCAAAAACGAAAAGAGATTTCCGAAATAATCACAAATGCACATGGTACGGTCGGCTGCTTTGTTGACCAGTCGACCGTTCATTTTTTAACTTGAAAGTCGAGCGATGACCGGTCAACTGACTCATCTTTTCCACTATGATGAGCGGTCGACTGTGGCAACGGTCAACCGCTATCGTGCAGATTCAACATTTATTTCCCGAATCCACTTTATATTCTTTCTATATACTAATCAATCAATCAATAACTCTTTACATAATATTTTCTCACAAAAACAGAAATAAATAATTGATTATTGCTGGCTTTCTTGAGAATTTAAAGCACATGTTTCTTGAGTTGAAATCTTATTGATATTTGCAATCTTCTTTAATACATTCCTCTTTTACTTGATTGCTAATCTTTTTGGCTCTTTGTTTTGAATTATTTTTTCTGTAAATCCTGTAGATCTCAATTAAAAATATTAATCTTAATAATATGTTTTGTGTACACCAAATTTAAGGTCAACAATGACAGTTAATAAATCAACGGTATTCACCAGTAGATTTCTTATAAATTCCTTGCTTGATCACCTAAAAAATCAAGAGGGTTGTTTAGAAGGCACTCAAAGAGATTTGATGGTGAAAATTGCTGATTTATTGCGCATCTAATGAAAGAAGAAGAAGAAGGAGAAGAAGAAGAACATAAATGGACAATGTTGTACATGCGTTTGGAGCATATGATTTCAAAAAAAGCGACAAAGATTATCGAATATCCTTAAGTCATGTTCCATATGACCTCCTCAAAAGTTAGAAGGTTATGCATGGATGCAACTTTATAGGAGATCCATAGACTCCTCTTCCTTCTCATATGATAATCATATACTCTGCTGAGCTCGACCATTGGATAGGGACTGATGCATGCGCTAACTGATCCAATAACGCTATGTTGGAAAATAATCTACGTGGGCTCACATATGTGACTAAATGTATAATTGCTATTATAAAGTTTAACCCAAATTAAAGTGATCTAATCAAGATTAAGTAATGGGTTAAAAGCATATAATTTAAAGTGTGATTTAACATGTGTAGAGACCGTAAAGTAAATTTCTTATTTTGTGATGGGCAAAATTGGAAATCAATAATTATCAATTAGGGTTCTGGTCCCCTATATATACGTATCTTCTTATTCCATCTGTCATCCCATCAACAGAAGAATAGATAGACGGCCTCTCATAAAAGTGTGTATCATATAGGAAGATTCAAACCCTCTGCGTAATCTCCATCAATGGCTTCAGGTTAGTGCTTCCGCTTTTAATGTTTTTATTCTTTTGATTTAGCAAAAATCTATAGTTTTATGAATTAGGATTTTATATTAAAGCACTTTAGCAACATGATTAAGATCTAGATTCATATAAATATATTTTAGGTTGTTATTAATGTTTTATGCATGTTCTTAAGTGTATATAAAATTCCATCATGAATTGGTATCAGAGCTATCTTTGCTGAATTAATTGAAAAAATTTAGGATTTCTTGTTTAAAGAAATTTAAGAAATTTAGGATTTCTTTTGATCTTCCTTTCATGGTATTTATTTTCTAAGATTCAGATTCAATAATTAAATTAATTGAATTTGGATTTGTAAAGGCTAATTGATTTGTTGATCTTTTGGAAAGGCTAATTGATTCAATAATTAAATTTCCATCGTTCTGTTGCATTTTTCTGTTGCAGTTTCCGGATTGAATAGTGTATTAATCTATATGATGTACTTTGGTTGACTATATATTCAGATCCATGTTAAGATCGTATTCAGATTTAAAAAAAAAAATAAATAAATAAAAAACCGTAAGCACTGACTCATGGTTTTGAACATTTATAACATTTTTTTTAAAAACCATACATAAAGATAATTCATAGAGTTTCCTGTATGGGGTATGGAGTAGTTGTGCTTGGATGGGACCCACGGATCAATGGCTTCAGATATGGTTTTGGTATGCATTTCTATTATAGATAATTAATATATAATCAATTGTTGCCCATAGAAATTTGTATGGGGGTAATTGTGTGGTTTTAATTCAAAATGAATTAAATGGAGTAGTGGCTGCCATGTGGCTTTAGAGTGATTAATGAATCATTGAGACTTTATCCACAACCATCAGTTTTGATTTGGCGTTCTCTTGAGGGTGATGTGCTCGGCAGTACCCTATAACAAGATTCTATATGGGAAGGTAGTATACAGTTTAAATGGAATTTGGGGGCCCACGGGATGGAAGGCATCGAAATACTTTTGCTGCCGTTGCGTCACATGGGTGATGTGGCGGATGAAGTGGGGCCCGCCCGGTATGTGAGGGCAACAGATGCTGCTGCTTTACCGCTAACGTCATGTGACGTGGATGGCGTACGGGGCCCGCCCGGATTTGGGTTTCTGTGCTCACAGTATTAAGGGAACGTGAGATTTAAGAATTTTAATTTCTGTTTAATCCTATCTTTTGATATTATCAAAACAGTAGAAAGATATGATTCAGTTATAGTTATGTTATTATTTTTAATAGATATTATCTTGACATTGTCCATCTAAAATAAAGTAAAATTACAACAACAAAAAAAATAAATTAAGGAAAAGATAAAATTTTGGTAAACAATTAAATTCAAATTATGGTTTTGGTTTTCTTATGAATGTCTAATATTTTGAATAGATCAATTGAAACAAAATGTTGCCAAAGTGACCTATTTTGTGTAGATTAATTTATTTAAAATATCAAGATGATTGTGTGTTTGTAATTCATGTGTTTATTAACTGACCCAAAGGTAAGTTGATATTTGGCCGAATTTCATACACATCTGTGGTAATAAATATGTGACAATTATAAGGTATTCCATGTGAACAATAAGTCAGTCCAAAGATTGACATGTTATTTGACAGGATTTATTGTCAATATTTGATTACTACAACAAGAGTACCGCTTAGAGTTAATATTACTGTCCAAAGACTTGATATTAACGTTGTGCCTGGTATCTTGAGATGGGATTAACCATTATTTGAATTTATTGTTTTATATGGATTCTCATGTAAGCTTATTTTGTTTATTTTTTGTTCTATATTCAGCTAGTATATCTTCTGCTACCTCAATAACTGCTAACATCAATTCTATTCCCATGCTTAATGGGACAAATTTCAAGGAATGGAAAGGGACCTTACTGATAACTCTTGGCTGTATGGAATTAGACCATGCATTAAGGGAAGAACAACCTCCATCTCTCACTGCGGAAAGCACTCCTGATGATAAAAGGGTATTTGAGAGGTGCGATCATTCAAATCACATAAGTCTAATGATTATGAAACACAGCATTTTAGAAGCTGTTAGGGGCACAGAATCCGATGGGATTACTAAGGCCAAAGATTTTCTCGATCAAATTGAGAAACATTTTGCTAAAAACGATAAGGTTGAAATGACTACACTTCTGACTTCTTTGATGTCTATGAAGTATAAGGATCGAGAAAATATAAGGGAGTACATTATGAAAATGTATCATGTTGTTTTAAGACTTAAGACACTCAAGCTTGAATTTCCTGAGGACTTGCTTGTGCTTATGGTTTTGGTATCACTTCCTGCACAGTTTAATCAATTCAAGATCAGTTACAACTGTCAAAAAGGAAAATGGACTCTAAATGAGCTCATTTCTCACTGTGTGCAAGAGGAAGAAAGGTTGAAACAAGATAAGACTGAAAGTGCTCATTTGGTCAAAGCCTTTAAGGATAAGGGCAAGAAGAGAAAATCTGAGGATGAAAAAGCTAAGGATCCAGCTCAAAAGAAACAACATAAGGATATAGAAAGTTGTTTCTTTTGTAACAAGTTTGGTCATATGAAGAAGAAATGTACTAGATATCACGCATGGCGTGCAAAGAAATGTATGTTTCTTACTTTGGTCTGTTCTTAAGTTAATTTATCTTCAATACCTAGAAACACTTGGTGGATAGATTCTGGTACTACTACTCACATAAGTATTTCTATGCAGGGTTGTCTGAGCTGCCGGAAGCCAAAAGATGGTGAAAGACACATCTTCATGGGCGATAATCGGTAGAAGTGGAAGCAGTTGGGCATTTTGGGTTGTTATTAGGAAATGGTTTCTTATTTGGATTTGGAAGACACTTTTGTTATTCCGTCTTTTAGACGAAATTTAATTTATGCTTCTTTGTTGGACAAATTTGGTTATTATTGTTCATTTGGAAACAATCAGTTTAGTTTGTCTTTAAATTCGAATGTTGTTGGAACTGGTTATTTGAATGCTTATGACAACCTTTATTTGTTTGAAACAATTGCATCCTATAATGAAACCTTGCATGTAGAGTTACGTGGTACTAAACATAAATTAAATAAAGAAAATTCGGCATCATTATAGCATAAGTGCTTAGGTCATTTCTCAAAAGGTAGAGTTGAGCATCTTGTGTCTGATGACATTTTGGAATCCCAGGACTTCACAAGACTTTGATATCTGTGTAGACTGCATAAAGGGAAAACAGATCAAAACCAAGAGATTAGGTGCCAAAATTCTTAATGTTAGGTGTTATGAACACATTTGTTATTTACTTTGAGAAAGCTCAGTCATGGTCTCCACAATCCAGAATATGTTTTTATAGTGTTGCATTCTCTGTTCTAAAGTTTAGTTCCGGTTTGGAGTTAAATATAGCATTCTGATCATATTTTCTCAAATCAAAAGCGGTAGTATTAATCAGATATTTATGAAATGACCAATGATTTTAATGAAGAAATAAGTATTCAAACCAGTTTATTATATCATAGCTTAAGAATATGGTTTGCAAATTGGCAAAATCCATCTATGGACTCAAGTAAGCTCATCGTCAATGGTACCACAAGTTTCATCAAGTAATTATCTCATTTGGTTTTGAGATGAATGTAGTTGATGATTGTGTATATCACAAGTTCAGTGAGAGTAAGCATATATTCCTAGTTCTATAAGTCGATGACATATTGCTTGCCACTAATGATATAGATTTATTGCATGAAACTGAAAGGTTTCTGTCTAAGCATTTTGAGATGAAGGATCTTGGAAATGCCTCTTTTGTATTAAAAATTCAGATGCATCGAGATCATTTTCGAGGTATTCTAGGATTATCACAAAAGGAATACATCGATAAAGTACTCAAAAGGTTTGGCATGCAAGATTGTAGACCAGGGGATACCCCTGTTGCTTAAAGAGTCAAATTTAGTCTCAATCAATATCCTAAAAGTAATCTTAAAATTCAGGAAATACAAAATATTCCCTATACATCAGCTATTGGGAGTCTAATGTATGCTCAAGTATGTACGCGTCCGGATATTGCGTACATTGTTGGGATGTTGGGCAAGTATTTAAGAAAATCTGGTATGGACCATTGGATAGTAACCAAGAGGGTCATGAGGTATCTTCAGAGAACAAAAGACTACATGCTCATATATAGGAAATCAAATCATTTGGAGGTCGTAAGGTATTCTGATTCTGATTTCATTAGGGTGCCAAGATAGCAAAAAGTCTACATCAGGCTATATTTACCTGTTAGCTGGATGAGCTATATCCTGGAAAAGTGTCAAACAGACACTTATAGCTCCTTCCACTATGGTAGCAGAGTATGTAGCATGCTATGAGGCATCGAATCATGGAATATGGCTGTGAAATTATCACTGGACTGCATATTTTGGAGAATATAGAAAGACCACTCAAGTTATTTTGTGACAATAAGTCAGTGGTGATGTATTCCAATAACAACAGGAGTTCGACAAAGTCGAAACATATTGACATAAAGTTTCTAGTTGTGAAAGAAAGATTGCAAAGTGGACAGATGTCCATAGAGCACATTGGGACAAACTTCATGATAGCGGATTCGCTTACAAAGGGATTACCACCCAATGTCTTTTATGAGCATACTGCTCATATGGGTGTTTTATTATTTGAGGATATCATGATTTAGTGGGAGTTTGTATTTTATTTGCATTATGTTTGTGTGAGATATTTATACATTTGGTTATTTTCTGATCAGAACTAAAGAATTCAGTTTTCTCACTCATTTTTCATATTTTGGTTCTGATCTCACTTAAGTTTTAAAGATGACCAGTTGGAAATAGGCATGTGTATAGATCACATTGCATGAAATTTCCATTCTGCACATTCACACTTGATCTATATCATTTGATTATGTTGATATATGTGACCATTGATGAATTTAGTTACGATAAATATAACGAAAATTGTTTTGATCCTATATTTACATGATTAATGGATGAAATTGTTTGGCTATGCTTTTGGTTATAATAACAAAATTTTGAGCTCATAAAGTATGTACATTTATAAGGAGTAACATATGTGGCCCAAGTGGGAGATTGTTGGAAAATAATCTATATGGGCTTACATATGTGACTAAATATATAATTGTTATTCTAAAGTTTAACCCAAATTAAAGTGATCTAATCAAGATTAAGTAATGAGTTAAAAGCATATAATTTAAAGTGTGATATAACACGTGTAGAGACCGTAAAGTAAATTTCTTATTTTGTGATGGGCAAAATTGAAAATCAATAATTATCAATTAGGGTTGTGGTCCTCTATATATACACATCTTCTTATTCCATCTGTCATCCCATCAACAGAAGAATAGAGAGACGACCTTCCGCTTTTAATGTTCTTTTCTTTTGATTTAGCAAAAATTTGTAGTTTTATGAATTAGGATTTTATATTAAAGCACTTTAGCAACATGATTAAGATCCAGATTCATATAAACATGTTTTAGGTTGTTATTAATGTTTTATGCATGTTCTTAAGTGTATATAAAATTCTATCACGCTATTACTTACCCTTATAGGATGATCCTATGGAGCATATGCTCCATCAGATCCGTATCGTCTGAAATATCAATCACTACTCAATAGAAGTTTTTTTTGTTGAAAGAAAAGTGGGAAATATGACCACCAGAATTTATTAATAAGATGGTAATAAAATAAATGCATAAAGTAAAATATGAAAACCACTAACATTACCAAATGAGCGACAAATCTAATACTAAAAGAAACATCTGGAGTACATCAAGGGAGACAACTTTATAGCAGCTGTTGCCAACCCTTCAACACTCAATAGCCGCTGTTGCCCACTGAAAAGTCTAGGAGAGAGAGAAAACGAGACAATTTATTATTAGGAGATAAAAAGATCACGTCATCCACGTGCGCTAATAGACCCAGACCTAAATCGCATAGTGCGAATCTGTAATGACGAACTGGTTCCACCTCTTCCACCTCCGATTTAGATCACATGTTCCACCTCTTCCACCTCCGATTTAGATCACATGCGAATTTATATGGGTCCCACCTGTCAAGGTTTCCACCGATTTTCAGACGAGCATAGTAGGTAAATAACCCACTTTTCAAAAATATTTAGTCAAATACCCTTCTTCCAAAAATATTTAGCCAACTACTCCTTTTAATTAAATAATTAAAAAGCAAAATTTTATATATAACCCCACTCTAGAAATTATAAACTATAATACACCTTAATCCTAGAAAAACTGGATAATTCACAGAAAATAGAGAAACTTAAATTAAAAAATTTTTCAAACTTCAAGATTAGATACGTTGATAAAAGAGTAAGCATATTGCCAGTAAAGAAATATCAGAATACCTATTACTAACAATAAAAGTAACTAATCAACTACCTAAAGAGATACAAAAATAAATAGCATACAAAGTATTAGATTACAGAAACGGAGAAGCAAGTTGGTATTACCAACACCTACTAGCAGACAAAATAATAGGACATGGAGCCAAAAATTTATTTAAATATACAAAACTTGGAAGAAGATTACAACGGTCCTGAAATGTTGAGTGATATAAGAAAAGATTTAAGAATCATAAATAAAAATATAAAAGAATTAGGAAGATATATGACAGACTACCCAGAAGAAGAATTGGGGATAACAGAAGAAGGTATGGAAGAACTAGAAGCCATAATAAAGCTTAATATAAATATCTTGGAAATAGAAAATTTAATGGCAAATTCTAATTCAGAAGAAGTGCAAGAAGCCTTGAAAAATCTAGATATAGCAAACGAAGAAATAAAAATGGACCAAGATAAAATTGTTGAAAAACCTTCAGAAATTCCAAGTATCATGTATGAAATCTTAAGACCATCACCTAACAAAAACCCATACCAATTACCATGGAAATGGCAAAATACAAAAAGAAGAATGCAACTAGGAAAAGATAAAGAAAAAGAAACTCCAAAATATAAACCAACAGAACACTACGAAAAAGGAATAGTAGGAAATGGAGAATGGTTAGACCTAGATTGCGTAAAAGACGTAGACAGGACAATTGAAGAATGGGTAAAAGCGTCACTAATAGTAGGATTTAGGCAAAACCTTAACGGAAATACATTTGAGAAATTTATAGAAGCTACCTTTATGGGTGTAGTAGCAAAATGGTGGAATGGGCTAGAGGAAGAAGAGAGAAATACTATAAGAAAATCAAGACCAATTGATGATAGAGGAACTGAAGAAAGCTCAGCACAACGGACCTTAGGTTTAAAAGAAATAATTACAAATTACGAAAAAGCAATAAGAACCGAATTCAGTGTATATGATAAAGGAGAAAAACACACTATATATAAAAAGAATCAAGCAAGATGGAGACTAAGTAACTTAGAAATATGCGACATGTGCCATTTTGACTATGCTTGTGAATTCCGGAAATATTATCAAGATAGTTATTATACAAAAGAAGAACGGAGTCCAATTTTAGACTGATTCTTTCTAAAACTACCTGACCCATGGAGTATAAATATATATAGTGCATACATAAGTGAGAAAGTGAAACCAGAAGTAGACACTTTAGGGTATAGAACGCAATTTGTAAAAGATTATAGAGACAAAGTATGCCAAGATGCTATAGCAACAATGAAATATTATAGAACGTATAAACAAAGAATCTGCTGTGAAGATGCAAGACCAAATTATTGGGGATGCAATAATAACTATAGATACAATAACTACAAATACACAAAGAAGAATAATCACAAATTCCAAAAATATCAACCAAAATATAGGAAAACTTTTAAGAGATATAGAAAACCTTTTAAAAAATACTTTAGAAAAATGAATAAAAATAAAAATAGTCAGTATACGAAAAATCCAAAAAAATGAAATCCAAAAAAATCCTAAAACCCAAAAACTTTTAGGTTTTGTAGAAAGGTCACACATCCTATAAAAATTATTATAGGAAGAATACTATAGAAATCTAACTAAGAACTAAGGTATTGCATTAATTATTTTCAAAACAAGAGTATTTTTCTAAATATTTTCAAAAAGAAGGGTAACACGCCAAATGACTCAATTTTTTTCAGCAAGGATTGTGCATCTCATCCCTTCATCCCTTATCCAAATTGGAAACTAAAGAGAGAGCAAAAAAGGAAAAAAAAAATAACTATAAAAGAGAAGATAAACACCCCCATCCCTCCCTCATTCAATCTCCAAAAACAACCACCACAAAAAAAATGGAAGGATTTGAATTGGAAGCGATACAGATGAAGATATCAGCCCTATTCTTCATCTTCACCCTGTCGTTCCTCGCATTTGCGCTCCTCCTCTTCTTCCAGCGCTACAAGCCTTGGTGCATTTGCCACGTCTGTAAGTCCTATCTGAACTCGTCATGGCGTGCAGAATTCCAAAACTTGTCGGACTGGTACGCGCACCTGCTGCGCCAGTCCCCGACGCAGACTGTGCAAATCCATGTCCTCGGTTCCACAATAACCGCCAACGTAGACAACGTCGAGTACATGCTCAAGACCCGGTTCGACAACTTCCCTAAAGGGAAGGCCTTCTCGTCGGTCCTAGGCGATCTTCTCGGTCGTGGGATCTTTAACGTCGACGGGGAGCTTTGGAAGTTCCAGAGGAAGATGGCTAGTCTCGAACTGGGGAGTGTTTCTGCTCGGTCTTTTGGGCTTTCGATCACTAGTAAAGAGATCAGGCACAGACTTCTGCCGCTTCTTTCTAAGTTGTCGAATAACAATGCAGAAGCTACGGTGGATCTGCAGGATGTTTTCCGGAGGTTTTCTTTCGATACCATTTGCAAGATCTCATTCGGGCTGGATCCATGTTTCTTGGATCTTTCCATGCCGATGTCGGAGTTTGCCAATGCATTCGATTTGGCAACTGGGATATCGGCTAGGAGAGCGACAACGGTCGCGCCGGTTGTGTGGAAGATTAAGAGGCTACTGAATTGGGGATCTGAGAAGGAGCTGAAGAAGGCTATTGGATTGGTGGACTCATTAGCTGAGGAGGTGATCAGAAAGAAGAGGAAGCTCGGGTTTTCGTCCGACCATGATCTTCTTTCGAGGTTCATGGGGTCTGTGGACGACGACAAGTATCTGCGGGATATCGTGATCAGCTTTCTATTAGCTGGTCGTGATACCGTGGCCTCCGGATTGACGACGTTCTTCATGTTGCTATCTAACCATCCTGTAATATTAGCTAAAATGCGAGAAGAGATCGATTCTGTATTGGGGAAAACTAAAAAGGCGAGCGACGACGAAGACGACGACGATGATGCTGATTTAGTGAGCTTTGATCAATTGAGCTCTATGAACTATGTTCATGCTGCTCTATATGAGAGCTTGAGGCTGTACCCACCTGTACAGTTCGACTCGAAGTTCTGTTTAGAGGATGATATTTTGCCCGATGGCACTTTCGTGAACAAGAACGAGAGGGTGACATACCATCCCTTTGCAATGGGGAGGATGGAGACGATATGGGGGACGGACTGCAGCGTGTTCCGACCGGAAAGGTGGCTCAAGGGAGGGGTTTTCGTGCCCGAAAACCCGTACAGGTACCCGGTGTTCCAAGGTGGGAGCAGGGTTTGCATAGGTAAGGAGATGGCATTGATGGAAATGAAGGCAGTTATGGTGTCAATTGTCCGGGAATTCGACATCCATGTTGTCGGTAGTGGGGCCCGGCCACCGAGGTTCGCTGCAGGGCTCACTGCGAGTGTCAGTGGTGGGTTGGCGTGTCGGGTGAGGCGGCGGAGGAGTTGGTCGGAAACCGGCTCATGTTAATGAGCCGTGGGCAGGGTATGTTTTGTACGGAGGGGGAATGTTGATGAGAAGCGGGGGGAAATCAGGGTTGGTTTTGTAAATTTTGATTTTATACAGCATTAATCTGAAAGGAAAAAACAAAGTTAATGCTACACCTACTATCAATTTTACTATATTTTCTTCTACTACCTTAAGTGGCACACTGTTATTGGATGTTTCTACCATCTACTCTACAATAATTTCTACTAGTATTGTGCCACATAAGGTAGTAGAGAAAAATGTAGTAGAATTGATAGTAGGTGTAGCATTACCAACAAAAAAAAAAAAAAACCATTTGGTTCTTTCAATTATTTGGGATGTGCCTTGAATTATCAATTTTTTTTTGTTTTTAACCACTGTCAATGTCTATGATCAAAAAAAAAACCACTGTCAATGTCATGGTTGAGAAATTGATTCTTTGAGAAATTTTGGTTGTGTGATTGGGTAAGAGAAGATAAGTACCTAAAGAGGGGAATCTTGAGATACCTTAACAGTTGAAATGAAAGGATGTTGAGAGGGTGTTTTGTCTTGTAAAGCTCTAGGCTTTTGTGGCTGCAACCATTATTTTGATTCCACTTTTTAGGCCAATGGCATTTGAGGAAGCCACTTGGCATTAGGGTTCCCCTATAATTTGTATTGAAGATAACCACCATTATTCTTGAGCAAAATTGATGGGATACCGGCTTTATTCCACCTTTTTCCTCAAAAAAAAAAAAAAAAAAAAAAATTTGATGGGATATCATGTTTGAGCATTTACATCAGTACGATGTTTGCTATAGAGTGCAT
Organism: Hemerocallis citrina; assembly: GCA_017893485.1. NCBI lineage: Eukaryota > Viridiplantae > Streptophyta > Magnoliopsida > Asparagales > Asphodelaceae > Hemerocallis > Hemerocallis citrina. The sequence goes on along the minus strand of CM030368.1, from coordinate 208,936,716 downwards.
AATGTTCACCAGTAATTGAATTCAATAATACTGTACAGTACTTTTTTACAATCTTAGAGCATATGTAGTTGTAGACACCCAAATTTTAGGTATTTGGCAAATAGAAATAGGAAAAAGGACATCACTCTGTAGTCATTATTAGCCAAAATTTTGCTTTTACGAAATCCAAATAGGACGGACGGATAATAATTTTTCGTCCGACATTAAAAAAAAACCTAGAAAAAATATTAAAAAATGGGAAACGATGGGTGATAGTGACATCTGAAAACAAAAAAATTTAAATGTAGCTCCTGATGTGTAGGACGAGGTATTGTCTTCCGTTTGTGATCTTTAGTTTTTTTTTTCAAATGGAATGGACGGGAAAAATTATTTCCCGTCCGATCGTTTTTAAAAAAATAAAAAATAAATAAAATTAAGGGACGGGAAATAATCCCTCGTCCGATGAGTACGCGTGAAAAAAAAACTCTCGGACGAAAAATAATCTTTCGTCCAATCGAACAGACGAAAGATTATCTTTTGTGAGCTATATTTTGGCAATTGTCATTTCGTTTGCCAAATATAGCTCACTACTGTAGTAACGAAACCCAATTTTTGGGTATTTGACCAACGACTACAGCGGCCATTTTGCCAAAATTTGAATTTTTTGGCAAAATGGCCACCGACTACAGATGCTCTTATATAATACAATACTATTGAATGTTATTCTAAAGTATAAAAATTGATTTGACAAGTTTAAATTATTGTTGTGGTACAAAGACAGTGAGGCATGACTAGTCCTCGTTAGAATGACGACAAGTAATGTTTGATAGTTTTTCAAAGTTTGAGAGATAACTCTGCGGGCATCAACATTTATGGCATATAGTCTCTCATTGAGCATTGAGATAATCATTACACCATTTGTAGCCATTTATTTCTCTGGATCACGAAGTTTGTGTAAGAGTTTCACATTGTTAAAAGAGGTTGACTATACATACATTATAAATGCATTGAGACCCACTTCTCACTAAAAGATAATGTTTTTACATTGTCTTTTAGTGAGAAGTGGGCCCTAATGCATTTATAATATATGTTTGGGGTAAAAACTCATGTATATCTAGCATTTTGCTTGTTAAAATTACTATGAATAATTGATCATAAAAGTATGTAAAATTTCACATTCGTCCTACCATATATAGATACTCATTAATTTAGTGATGGTAATGATTGTATCACGTTCAATATTAATTAAACCATGGTCACAATTGTAATACCCCGTAATTTCTAAGATATAATATTATTATATATAAGGGGATGGCAAAGTCATAATTAAGAGAGGGGGGTGGGGGGGCACGTGATGAGGAACAGCACCGTGTGCTGTGGGTTTGTGGGGTGACGTCGTACTGTCGTCACTCGGGGGGGACCCACCCGGATGAGAAAGAGCACAGGGTGAAAGCTGCTGTCTCTTTGAATTGATGACATGGCATACGACTGTGTATGCACGGGATTCAAGGGGGGAATGAATTAAGATAGTCCCATATCAGCAATATTAGCAGGATGGCAGAGGTCAGTACGCTGGTAGCAAATCCAGGAGTGCATACGCTAGCAAGGATACTCCACTCCACATCGGCTAGAAAAAAGGATTATGCACTAGGTTGTGCATGCCCCGTACTCAGTGAGGACGCTGATTTCTAGAGCGGGGGGGAGGGGGGGGGGGGGGTTATGTGATACCCCATAATTTCTAAAGAGATATATAGATATATATAATATATATGGTGTAATGGTATATGTGTAAATATGTGATGAGGAGGGGGGCCCACGTGATGAGGAACAGCACGGTGTGCTCCCAGGGGGGACCCAACCGGATGAGAAAGAGCACAGCGTGAAGCTACTGTCTCTTTGAATTGATGATGTGGCATACGGCTGTGTATGCACGGGATTCAAGGGGGGTGGGGAAATAATGAAGATAGTCCCATATCGGGAATATTACTAGATAAATATAATAAAAATATAATTTCCTATGATCAAGAGTCACCTAATTGGTTAACCACCTTTTAAGAGGCAGCTGTGATGGGCAGTTGTACTATAAGTATTAATTTGTCTTTCAAAAATAAATAAAATTGTCTGAGTATTGGGACAGGGCGTTACAACAATATTACTGCCTTCCAAGCATTAAGAGCAACTCCAACCCAACCATTCGAAATGAAGGCCTTCAAAAAGAATAGTATTGAAATCAAGAATATTACTTTTTGAAGGCTTATCAACTCCAACCACACTCCTTCTAATATGATTTCTTCAAACTTTATTCATTTTTCTTAATTAAACTAAAATAAAATATTTGATGCCACAATCCTAACCATCCTAACATTATCATAACAACCTCCTAACAATCTCCCACTTGGACCAAATCTACAACGCTTCAAAATTATTGTAATCATTACCTCGCATTATCTCTACCAATCTCCCACTTTCATGAAAGACTCAAGTACTCCCTAGTCTCATGAAGAGCACCTCCGCCAATCCACCACGTGGAGTGCACTAACCACCCCTCATCGCCTCTTGAAGGATGTGCTCCACCAATTGCATAGAGGATGAATACCGATGAAACAACTTCCCGTGTCAGATTCTGTGTTACAAGACTCCCAAACTCGTAGAATTCCTATTAACACTGGACATGGTTTAAAGTCTCTCAATGCACCCTCTGCACTATAAGTCTCTGTGGACGACACCTCTATAAAATTTGCAGACAGCTCAACCCCTATAGCCTCATTTCGGTTACCCACATTGACATCACCTCGCATATCGATAACAATGCTCTCTACCTCACAAGAGTGACTTGAATATTCGTATGCTATATTGCAAAGTATCCTCACCGCAGTAACGTCGTGCTCTCTAGGATCACTTTCATGGTCAGCAACTCCCACTAAATTAGTAATCTCCCCTGAATTTCCACAACTGAAAGAACTCGGTTGCATCACATACAACCTACTACTCAATTTCAGCTGAGAGTCAACCAAAGGAGAAAAGCCCCTCACGTTTCTAAGAAAATACAACATTCCCTCACGATTCTCTTTTGCAATCACCCTTGAACCTACAGTTATACACCACTCTCCACTACCAACTGTAGTAGACAACCCCTCTTTATCTAGCATTCCATTTGAGATAAGATTTTTTTTTAAGTCTGGAACATGTCTATCTCCAGCAAGACAACATTCTGATCATCATTAGCTTTCACGCGAACAGTACCAATCTCTCATACATGATACCTTTGACTGTTCCCCACGATCACATCTCCAAAAGAAACCTCCTTGTAGTCATCAAACACCTCTTTATTCAGAGTGCAATTAAAAAAATCTCCCGAATCAATACACCAATCTCGCGTGCCTAACTCCTCCCTAACTGATAAACATAACTCCTCAATTTTATTAGACACCACATTGGCTTCCTTTGGCTTGTCTTCCTTCGGTTTCTCCTACTTTCTCTTCATATAAGTCTTACAACTGCGCATCATGTGACAATACCGATACTCAGGTCCATGTCTTTCATCACTGTCATCAGACCCACTCTCAAAAGAACTTCTCTAATCTTTCTTCTTCGATTGCTCTTAGATCTCTCATGTCTCTTCTCAACTAACATTGCAGAATCTCTAGAAGATGATGATGAAAATCTCTCGTTTCTCACCCTTCTCACTTCCTCATTCAGAATGTAACTCACCACATCCTGTAAAGTCGTTGACTCTGTTATAGTGCATGTAATAGTCAGTTCCACCGTACCATAATTATTGAGCAAAGTAGATAGAAGTAACAATTACAGTCTCCTCTCTGAAAACTTCAATCCTGCAGCTTTCATCTAGTTGTAAACCATACAGTAATTGTTCACATGTTCTGCTACTGAACCCCGTTCTCTCGACTTTATATTAACCAATTTTTTCAGATGAAGAACTTGGTTAGATGTTGACGGTTTCTCATCCATATCCGTGAGAATCTCCATAGTCTCCTTTGTGGTCTTTGCCTTCGAGATATGAAATAATGCCTTCCTATTCAGTCCCAACTAAATCTACCATAGTGCCTTCTGATCCAAACGATTCTACTCCTTTAAGACTTTCACATTATTGTCTCTACCTTCCAGCTTCTCATCTAACAACGGACTATCTTGATCTTTCTGACGAAGATGTCATCTGAATCTTCCACATCGCAAAGTCACTCTCATCGAACCTCTCGACCTTCGAATTGCTATAGGTTATCCTGAACTCAGTGCTTTGATACCACTTGTTGCAGAATCTACCAAAACTCATAGTGTTAATAGCGGAACCCATACACCACGAGCAATAGAAACTTCCCAACAACTAGATGAACCAAGAACAAGCCACCACGATATATGCAAAATCTCACAATAACACAATAATATGCAGAGATAACCAATATTTCTTATTTCTCAAATAAATACAAAGATTACAAAAATATTACAACTTCCAATCTCTCTCTCTCACCTTTGAAATACTCGGCACAATTCCCTCTTGACGTTGAACAATGATAACGGCTCACCCTTAATATGAGTTGTTTCTTAATTGCCCTAGAGTTCACATCTACTGCTATATTTATAGTCCCCAAGTAAATCCTAAAAGATAAACACAAATACAATTTATTGGGTCTTAATCTCGTCAGCCTAAATAACACACAACGCCTATGTCGATTGATCGCAACGTGTCAAGCCAACACCTCGAAGCATAACCGGTCGACTGTACGGTCCACTGTCCTGCTCTCTGTTGAATCTTGTACACTCGGAGAACTCTCAGCTGCTTGGGTCGGTCGACTGCACACCTAGTCGGTTGACCGCAACTCTTCAGTTGCACTTCTTAAACCTGTTGTTGTCTTCTCTTACTATCTTTGTATTCTCTTTCACTCTAACTTCAAGTACTCTATGCCTACATGTATTTGAGGCTGCAATCTTAACAACTATTTGCAATTTTAGGTTTTCATCATTGAACTATAACCAAATGCTTGTGGTTTTGCAAACAGAAACCTATTAAAATTGAATTTCATACCTCCTCGTCTTGGCAGTTTCTACTAAGTTACTAGTAGATAATTCGTGTTCGATGGTTTAGGGTTTGGCCCTCCAATTGGACTGAGAAAATATCCATCTCTTCAGACAATAAACTAGTTTCTATTTTACGTTATCCTTATTAGATAGAGGAATTCTACACATACCCCAAATTCTACTCCAAACTTAACCCAAGTACTAGAAGACAAGATTTTATTAATTTTTTAATCATTTTTAAAAGATAAATGTGTGTTTTTTTAATACTTGGGATAAGTTTGGGATAATTGTAGCATTTCTTTATTGGGTAATGCTACACCTACTACCAAATCTACTACTTTTCTCTTACTACCTTAGGTGGTATACTATTAGTGTAGATTATTGTAGAGTATGTGGTAGAAATATCCAATAGTAGTGTGTCACCTAAGATAGTAAAGAGAAAAATAGTAGATTTGATAGTAGGTGTAGAATTACCCCCCCTTCTTTATTAGATAAAGAGTAATGCTACATCCACTACCAATTTTACTACATTTTTCTTCACTATCTTAGGTGGCACACTCCAATAAGTGAGGGAAGAGAGAGTAGGTGGGGGAACTCTCCAATAGGAGTGTGCCACCTAAGGTAGTGAAAAGAATGGTAGTGAAATTGGTAGTGAATGAAGCATTACTTTTAGATAAACTGAAGAAAAACATGACCAAGATAACTTTACTCGACTTATGATAGTGTGGACCGTTGTCATAATGTACATATTACTGACCTCGTCCTGCACACTATCAAGGACAATTTGAGCCTAGCTTGAAGTACAAGTTGATCTCAAGGCTACCAAATTGTGCACTTTTATTGGATATATAGGTATATTCTCAATATAATAGAATATTATTGTGTATAATGTTCTATGGGGCAATACGTGCTTTGCACGTATTATCGGTTTAATGGTTGGACCGGGTTGAGTGGGCATAAAGCCCAGTACCCTAAACTCAGTTCATCTCATATAAAAGCTGGTCTATAGGTAGTGCTCTGTGATATTCTAATAGTGATAAGCAGGGTATAATATCTTAAGCGGCTATGAAATATAAACCCTAATCCTAACTACTCATCTTGATCTAACAATCTTAAGATATTACACAAATCAAAATACTGAGATTGAGAGAGAGAGAGAGGGTTCATCGGAATCTGATGTTGCCCATACCTGCCGACGTCGTCGCTCAGACCAGCTGACGACATCATCCACACCCACTAATGCCATCGTCGATCTTGACCCCAGATCTGACTTCAACGAAGTCGGCGCAGTCGCTAACACTCCCACTCGCCGTCGCACACCTCGACGTAGACCACCGCGATCCCACACCTTCGCCGTTGTTCAACCTGCCGCCAACATTCTTTCCCTTCTCTGATCGCGATCGGTTGTGAGGAGAAGAACCCAGATCTGAATTTTTGAATGGTGTATTTCGCTGTTCCGTGTTCGGGTGTGAAGAGGGTATCGTCGGAGTGATTTAACCCAGATCCCATTGGTCGAGGGATGTTGCTGCGTGTTTGGGACTTGAGATCTGATCCTTGGTGTGGTCGGGTTTAACTCAGAGCCTACATTTAATAGTGGTTTTTTGATTGGATCTTTATTTGGTGTTTCGCATTTGGGTGGAGCATGGGATTTACTGCAGTGTATTTCCAAATTAGATCTAACCCTCCACTACTTCTTGATCTTCATCAAGATTCGTTCCACTCTAAACTTTAAGATATATGCTACTCTATTTAATTAAATTTCTATTCTATTGTTTGTTAGGCAGTTTTACAGAAAAACCCTTCCTTTCACTGAAAATATGCTAGTAGTAATTATTCAGAATAAACTCTCTAGATTTTGAAATTTATTGTTTATTGCTTAAGATGGAAAAACTGAATTGAGCGTACAAGTTTCTAAAACTAGATATGTTTGATAGTTCTGAATTTAACAGTCAGAAGATGAATGCATAATATGAGATGTGGATAAATTTTTTTTGGAGATAGTACGAGCAGTGCGGATGCTGTTTGGACTAGATCCAAGTATGATTAGACTGGATTAGATCTAAAATTAAGGATAAGTTCTTTACCTGCATATAAATTTTAATTATTTGTTGCTGATATGTGCTAAAGTACAAAAATTGTGTTAATCATTGTTTAATTAAATTCAAGCTTGAATAATTGTTTTAGCTTTGCGCTAAGGATCAAATATCCATTTTGATAAGTTAAATTATAGATTTTGACTTTAAATTTGTATCTCCAATTAAATTATTATTAGAATAAATAGTGCTAATAATTCGTTTAATTGGCTAATTTTAACAATTTGATGATGTAGGAACTTCAAAGTTACTTACAAATTATGTGTGTTGGAGATGATGGATATGCATCACGGTTGATTAAGTCTGCACTACGCAGGCTTCTCCATCGAATTTGGAAACCACTTCTAACTTGAAGTGTCGGTATGATCTACTCTAATATTTTTTAGTACTTTCATGTGATAAATATGTTAACGTTTTGTGCATTTGATCACATGATTGGGAATTTTAGATCATAGTTATTCTCGCCTTGAAAACTAGCATGTTTAGAATTATTAAGTGCTTTATCATACTATGTGTATAGATATTTTGACAAATTCATTGTTTGTAGTTTGTGTGAGATATTATATTTGCTTCTATAATAAAATAAAAAAAATTTGATTGACGTATAATATCTATAACAAATGTTCGTAACTTAGATAAGAGCATTCTGTAATGCAGAACATGACTCCATTAGTTATATTTTGTTCTTTCTCGTTCATTGTACTGTGTGTGCAAAATTGAATTATAAAATATTGGTCATTATCTCGTTTAATGTTTCGAAGATGATGAAGAACAAATAAAGAAAAATATAGCTCAATGTGTTTAAGCAAGTGGACATTGTTAGAATTCTTAGAGAAAGCTAACAATTTTATAAAATGTGGTATAGTAATTTTGATTTAACTTTTATAATGTGCATATGTTGTCATTCGTATGTATAAGTTGAGTTTAACAAATGAGACAATTAATAATAATAGTTCTAATTGTGTTTAGTTTCTGAACATAGCATAATCGGCTAGGATTTGAGAACTATATATTAAATTGTTTGTTCTTGTTAAAACTCATAACTCTGCTAAATGACACTCCATTAAATATGACAAATATGAAAGTTGTGCTCAGATTATGATCACTAAAAAATTATTTTATATGGTCTCCAGGAGTACATTCTGATATTTGTGATCTCAGTAGCTTTGCGACAATGAGATAATTGTTGGTCCGAAGTATTTAATCGCTTTTGTAATTGATTAGTATAAGTTTGTCATATATATGAAGAATGAAGCACTTGTTATTCTTAATGAATTAAAATTTTAGTTAAGTGCTAAGATCAAGGGTTCAATGTTGATGGAGGTGGTGAATATGTTTAATAATTTTAGAGTAATTTGCATTTGGCATAATCTCTAGTACACTATATTTACCATTGTCAAACAGTATTGATAAAGTTAGAATCAAACACTCAGTGAAATGTTGAATTCTATGTTATTGACTGTTAGTTTGATTTTGAGTAATTATGAGTGATGTTACATTATTAACCATATTTCTAATTTGTTACCACACTCTAAGTTACTTACAGATTGTAGATTAACAGTATAAAAACACAAATAACTTTGTCAAAGTGGAAAATGTGGTATGATACATTTGTTAAAGTACATGATCCAGAAGGTCTAAAGTAGGACCTATAACAAATATTTGTGTATACTTAGAAAGTACAGAATGTGGTTTTATGGACAGTTTTGGATCTATCTAATTTGGGTTAGTAGAAGCTGGACTTGCAAAGTTCTTTGACGATGTGTTCATCAAAGATAAATCTATGAAATTATCAGTCTCACTGTCACGGTCAATGATTCACAGTTGGAATCAAGAACCATTCCTACTGACACTTAAACTTTAATGGCAAATAAGCTAAGAAGAGTCTTTAGTAGACAATGAGATAAATTTGTCTAATACAATAATATTTTAAACTAGTTGATTTGCCGAAATGGGCTAAAACTATAGTAAGTGGGGTTTTGTAGAAGAAACTTAGCTTTGATTGATCAGTAGCAATTTTAATTCACTTCTAGTAGCATAAGAATTGACTGAGATAAATAGGGGAGACTGATTTGTTGTCTACTCACATGTTTTTCATATTGCTACAATAATGATTCTCTTGCCCTTACATTTATTGAAAATTTTGTTATCCATAAAAGATTTTAAACAGCTACTGAAAAGTTCTGTACTGAACATTTTATATTGAACAGTTTTGTACTCGGAGTTTTGTACTAATATGTTTAGTGAACAAGATTTTCAATTTAGTAAAATTATCGTATGTTTTAAAACATGTAAAATAGCTAACGTATAAATAATTTGACAAATTTATCAAAGAGCCTAGTATATAAATTAAGTAATTCACATTAGTGCCTTTAACTTTGTGGTGTGTCAAATATAATGGCTATTATTTACTTGATTTTATTGACATACTTGTTGATTGGAAGTGACATCTCTATTATAAATGGAGTTAAATTGTGCTATCCAAATAAATTTAGCGTGAAACACCTAAGTGTTGTGGACACCATATTATGTATAAAGGTGAGTTTTGGTTGGCAAGGGATAACCCTTAGTCAAACTCGATAAATCAATAATGTGTTTTAAAAGTGGGGGTATAGTGATTGAAAGTATGTTTTGAAACACCTTATGATTTTGATAAAATGTTGACACATAATGATGGTGCAACTATGAGACAGGTAGATCATTATAAAAGAATTGAAAGTCTCATGTACACAAAGATCTACACTAGAATAGACATAGCATTTGAGGTAGGTATGATCTGCATATTCACTAACAATTCTATACACATTTGAGTACCCTTAAGAGGCTAATGAGATACCTTAGTGGTACTTAAGAGTTTTCTTTGTGCTACTCAAAGTTTAGTGAAAGTCGACAGCTAGTGAATATATGTTCACACTAGGAGGAGCAGAAAAATTATGGAGATTAAAAGGCAAACAAGCATTACGTTCTCATCCAAGAAATCAGACCTCTATGTGTTTTCCTATGTAGAGAAAGATGTTGAGTGGATTGAAGGACTTATTGCTAATCATTCATTGAGAAGTTTAATGCAAATTCTCTAATTCTGCTATGCGACAATCAAGCCATAATGCACTGTAGCTCATAACTTACTCTATAATAGTAAGAGAAGTATATTAAGGCTGAAGCCTAGTTGAACTTTCTCATAGATAAAATGCAATTGCGACAAGTATGGCTAATGCTCTTACTAAGAGACTTGAAAGTGACCTAATTATCAAAACTGTGGAGAAAATGGAGTTAAAAGCTATTGAGTGAAAAGCTTTAACATCCAAATTGTTTTGAGATTTTGAGTTCAATTGGAGCCATAGAGAAGTTTAAACTGAAACATCAATTTTAGGCAGTTGGCATGCTTTAGATAATTTGAAAAGTTCCATGTAAATTTTGTTAATATATAATTTTATTCCAATTTTGATGATGTAATATATTTTCATAATTTACTTAGAATCATCTCATTATTCCAAAAGAAAGTATGAAAATTTGTCGATGTGTTTTCGATGTTTAGAATGGTTGTTATATCATTCCAATTTTGATGATATATCTATTTTATGGATTCATGTTTCATTTCAATTTTGATGATTCAAAATTAACCATAATTGACTTGACTGTTCTATCATTCCAATATGAAACATAGTATAGTTCTTGTGCAGAAACTATAATAGTTTTTGTTCTTTATTTTATTAAAGAAACTTGATTGTGATGCTTGCATTACATTTTGCTAAGCTATCGTTGAATTGTACTAAGTTCTTTAGTAGAACTAGATACTTTATGAAATTTGCTAAAATTCTTAGAGATGTGTCGCTTGGTATTTTTGTTTACAATAAGCTAGCAAAGATGGAGGAGTTAAATCTATTCATAGATTTCAGAATAATGATTTGCTCAAAATAGAGGAGTAAACATAAAGCAGTTTGTAAGGATATAGTTTTGGTTTATTTCTCTAAAGAATAAATTTGTCACTTACTTGGTAAAACTTGTGTTGAGTTTAAGACTCTAGTGTTGATGAGCTTTAAACTCATATTTTGTTCTTAAAGTTTATTTGCTTTGGTTGATTTTGAAACTATGACAGGTTTCTCTAGTTGGTTTAGTCATTATGAACTATTCTCTTTTTGATATGGTCTTTGAACTATTTGATTATTTTGGTTTATTCTCATTTGAACTATTCGAGTTATAATTTATTTAATCTGTAAACTATATTATTTTTGTGAGCCATTGATTTAACGGGGCATTGCTAATTTTTTGAGAACATAGGAGGAGATTGTTGGATATATAGGTATATTCTCAATATAATAGAATATTATGTGTATAATGTTCTATGGGGCAACACGTGTTTTGCATGTGTTATCTGTTTAATTGTTGGACTGGGTTGAGTGGGCATAAAGCCCAGTACCCTAAATCCAATTCATCTATATAAAAGTTGGTTTAGAGGTAGTGTTCTGTGATATTCCAATACTGATAAGTAATATATAATATCTTATGCGGCTATGAGATATTAACTCTAATCCTAACTACTCATCTTGATCTAACAACTTTTCCTAAAAAAGTTTGAGTTTGAATTTTTGAAACTAAAGAAAAAGTAGGAGCAGAAATTAATTGAACAGTCTACACATTTAATATACCAGCATTAAAACGTTTTTGTTGTGGCATTAATGTTGAACTGAATTGTTACTAGTGCTTTACCCGGTCATAAGTCTGCGATAGAACACGAGCCCATTCAGCTAATTCAATTAATTGTTTTAAAAATTTTTGTAGGTATACTTGTTTGACTTTGATTCTTATACCTTACAAGTAGAAGTATACGGATACTTGTAGTTGTGGTTGACCAAATTTGGTCAGCAACCTAGAGAACTAGGACCAGGACAAGGCAGAAAATTTTGCCCTACTGCCCTACTTTTAAAATATTTTGCGCTATGCTCTACTTTTCAAAACAATTAGCAATTTGTTCTTGTTTAGAACACGTCAATAAAAATTGTTATTGGAAAAAAAAGCATAGGTTATTTTGATATCGTTCTTCCCAATAATGGTATCTATTTTATATTTTTTTCATGCCGTTATTTGGAATAACGGGATCAGTATATTTCTCTTACAGGTGTGAATAATCTACTTTAAAAAGTTCAAAGTGTGAAAAAAAAGTATAAATAATGCCGTTATCCTGAATAACGGCATTCGAATGACTGATGCCGTTATTGGAGATAACGACATCAGTTATATATAAATATGAACTCTTGTCGTTGTTTGGAAACAGAGAGAATGAATAAAAAATTAAAATAAAAAAAAATTATAACTGATGCCGTTATTTGGAATAACGGCATCAGTTATTTTTTTTTATTTTTTATTTTGTTGATAACTTATTCGTCAGAGAGGATGAATAATAAGTTACTTTTTTATTAAAAATTTATAACTGATGCCGTTAATCCAAATAACGGCATCAGTATTGAAAATGCCGTTATTTGAAATAACGGCATCTGTTATAAGGTTTTTACACTTGCAATTTTTTCTCTAAGTGGAGATTACAAGCTGTCGAAAAATAAAACAACCTATGCCGTTATTTCCAATAACGACATGACATTTTTTTTTCAAACAGATGCTGTTATTGGGAAGAATGGCATCGAAATAATCTATGCCGTTTTTTCCAATAACGTTTCTTGCTGACGTGTTCTAAATAAGGGTATATCGCTAATTGTTTTGGGAAGTAGGGCAGAACGCTAAATATTTTTAAAAAGTGGGGAAGTACTGCAAAATTTTCGACAGGGCAGGGTTTCATACATTTCTTTGCAATTGGAATGGAATTTGATCAGTCGATCGGCTAGCTTACACGTTTTGTTTTTACTGTTATATTGAAAGTTACTCCAGAGTCTTAAAGCAGAGATTTTATTGACTAGCTAGTTAGCACGTAAAATACAAGTAAAAAGTCAAGTCTCTAGTTATAATAATGGAGGTGGCTGCTTAGGCATGTAACTGCCAACAACAAAACATCTATATTTAGCATAGATCTTGAAGTTATCTAAACGTGGAGAAATAATTGATGAACTTGGGGATGCTACGAGATTAGAAATCTTTCAGAGCATCCACAATAGTTTGTCATTTTTGTCATTTTATTATATTTTGACAAAAAAACGCTCTGCACGGTTTGCTATTTTGCTATTTTAGAAAAAGTTGGAACAGCCACTTCTCATATTTGAGAAACAATTTGCTCATTTTTAAGGTATAGGAGACGGAACATGTCCCTATATTTTTATTTTTATTTTAATATGATCGGATGAAACAAATTGTTTCATCTGTTATTTTTTTAAATTTTTTATAATAAAAAAAGTATCGTACGGAACATATTGTTCCGTCCTTAAAATTATTAATGAAAAATACTAAAAAAAACAAAAAAAAAAAAACGGAAATGCCTTGGACGGGACATATTGTCCCGTCCGATCTAAAAAATTGGAGAAACGGGACAACATGTCCCGTTTGTGAGTGAGATGTCACTTTCAAATTGATTAACCACTTAATTTTGTTGGAATTAATTTTTGCTGATTTTCCGGGCCGAATTCCGGCAAGCTCCGGCCACCGACGGCAACGAAAAATGATTGGATTGCGATCCTCTCATCGAGTACTATTCCGTGGTGTACTCATTTGCCAAAAATAAATTCCGTATGAATGAGAAATGTTGGTCCAAAGTTGGGTACTCGAAATGTACTAACTTGGAAACTTGGAGAAAATTGATAGTCTCATATCGAAAATGGGGAAAGATTTTTCTAGTTTATATACTAAAAAATTGGACTAAATGGCGTAACCTGGGGGTTACCACTAACGTGTAGTGGAGAGAGGACTTAGCCAAAATGACAAACACACGCGTGCCCGGCCCGGCCCGGCTATGGCTTGGTTTGGTCTGGTCTGGTCTTGGCTCTGGCTTAAATTTCTCCCCCAGTACATTGTTGAGGCTTTTAACATTCTGTAACTGATACCATTACTCTGTAACAGCAGAGTAATGGCTCATCGTTGTAAATTTGAACCACTACTCTGCTGTTGTAGAGTAATGAACCATTACTCTGCTGTTGTAGAGTAATGGTCCTCTCATCAGTTGCTCTATTTTCTCCTATAAGACTAGTAAGTCCTGTCTACCAGAAGACACAGTTTTTGTAATCCAAAATCTACTTCTTCTTCTTCCTCTGTGTCAAAAAATCGAGAGTACAACACAGCAACAGTTCGCTGAAATCTCTGAAGCAAGAGTGCTGCTCTTCAGGAAAAAGTAATACAGTTGTATCCTGGGAGGCAATTCGCCAGCCACCGTCACACTACGGGGCGAATTTTTCTTTAAGGAGAAAAATCTTAATCTCGACTCTGTATAAAGATTTTGGTTTGATCTTTTCTTCCTGTAAATTCTGTTCTTCACAAATATTGTTAGCAAATTTCTAATTTATAAAATTCGAGTTCTAACAATCTTAAAGCAAAATTTTTCCTCTGTTCTAACAGTTTTTGTGAAGATCTTTTACGGGTGCTGTTATTATTTCGAAAAACAACTAACAGTTCTGTTTTCAACTATTTCAGAAAATGGAAAATACACAGAATGGTACTGTCAGTGAACATATCAGTGAACAAATACTGGTGACCCAAAATGTAACTGCACAATCGGTTGCGGCACATTCGGTCGTTCTGCCCACACATATCACTGTGGAAGAAAAACCAGAGAAGTTCAATGGAACTTTAAGAAGTGGCAGGGAAAGATGCAGTTCTACCTGACTACCTTGAAGCTGGACAGGTTTCTCGCCGAATCTGCCCCTATGCTGGCACCACTAGATGCACACTCAGTTGCTGCGGTTGATGGATGGACTCAGGGTGACTATCTCTGTAGGAACAACATCCTGAATGACTTGGTGACCCGTTGTACAATGTCTACTGTATCTTCAAGACGTCCAAACTCCTGTGGAGGTCTTTGGAAAAGTAGTATAAAACAGAAGACGCTGGGTCCAAGAAGTTTGTAGTCGGCAAATTTCTGGACTGCAAGATGGTTAACTCCAAAACAGCTATGAGTCAAATTCAGGAACTGCAGGTGATAATGCATGAAATCGCTGCAGAGAACATGATGCTGTGCGAACCATTCTAGGCTGCAGCGTTCATCGAGATGCTTCCACCTGGATGGAAAGACTTTAAGAACTACCTCAAGTACAAGCAAAAGGAGATGTCTCTTGAAGATCTCATTGTCAGGTTGCGTATCGAAGAGAAGAACTACAAAGCTGACATGTCCTATGGATATCAGTCCACAGAAAAGACAAATATG
Organism: Hemerocallis citrina; assembly: GCA_017893485.1. Lineage (NCBI taxonomy): Eukaryota > Viridiplantae > Streptophyta > Magnoliopsida > Asparagales > Asphodelaceae > Hemerocallis > Hemerocallis citrina. The sequence goes on along the minus strand of CM030368.1, from coordinate 208,921,314 downwards.
GTGGAGCATGAACAGAAAGGCAAAAAGATAAAATTCTTACCACATGTCTCCAACAAAAAACCGGCAGCAAAGAGGTTTGTTAGAAAATGTCACAGGTGTGGCAAGCTAGGCCACAGAATTTCTGAATGCTGCAGCAAGGACAACAACCGTGCAGGAACTGGACATGCAAAAGGGAATGAAAAATCTCATGCACACATAGCTGAGAACTTGTCCACTGGTCTCTCTGACTTGGACCTCTGTGCTGTAGTATCAGAGGTAAATCTTGTGGGGAGCAATCCTCGTAAATGGTGGTACGATACTGAGGCCACCAAGCATATCTGCTCGGACAAGGAGATGTTCACTTCATACCAGAAGTGCAACAAGGATGAACATCTGTTCATGGGTAATTCTTCCACCTCCAAAATTGCAGGAACAGGGAAGATAGTGCTGAAGATGACTTCAGGCAAGGAACTAACACTCACAAATGTGTTGCATGTTCCAGATATTAGAAAGAACTTGGTATCAGGTTCTTTGCTAAGCAAGAATGGATTTAAGGTTGTTCTTGTTTCTGATAATTTTGTATTGTCTAAAAATAGGGTGTACTTGGGTAAAGAATATGTAAATGATGGACTGTTCAAGTTTAATGTAATGACAGTCATCCCTAAAACTATTGTTCCTGTTGTTTCCAAAGTTAATAAAATAACTCCTATTACCTATGTTGTTGAGTCTTCTTTTGTTTGGCATGAAAGACTAGTCCATGTTAATGTCAATTCTATGCGTAGATTAATTAACATGAATTTGGTATCAAAATTTAAGGTAGACAACTCCGAAAAATGTGAAGTTTGCACGGAAGCCAAACTCACTAAAACTCCATCACGTTCTGTAGAAAGAAACACATAAACTCTAGGTCTAATTCACACAGAATTGTGTGATTTAAAATATGTTCAGACCAGAGGTGGCAAAAGTACTTTGTGACATTTATAGAGGATTGCACAAAATTCTGTTATGTATACTTGTTACATAGCAAAAATGAGGTATTGGATAAATTCAAGGAATATAAACATGAGGTTGAGAATTAACTTGGCAAAATAATTAAAATCGTTAGAAGTGATACATGAGGAGAATATGATGCACCATTTAATATGTTTTGCTCTGAACATGGAATAGTTCATCAAACAACTGCTCCATACGCACCTGAATCAAACAGTACTGCCGAGCGTAAAAACTGAACTCTAAAGGAGATGATGAATGCCTTGTTGTTGAATTCTGGATTACCCCAAAACATGTGGGGGAAAAGCGTTGCTGACTGCCAACTATATTCTCAATAAAATACCTCACAAGAGAACTGGCAAGACACCATACGAAATGTGAAAAGAAAATGTACCTTTGTATAAATATCTCAAAGTGTGGGGGTGTCTAGCAAAAGTGACAGTACCTAATCCAAAATAGGTCACAATTGGACCTAAGACGATTGATTACATATTCATAGGCTATGCACACAACAGTAGTGCATATCGGTTCTTGGTATATAAATCAGATATACCGGATATCCATGTGAATATAATAATGGAATCAAGGAATGCTTCCTTCTTTGAACACATGTTTCCATGCAAGGATACTACGTATCCCAAACGTACACGTGAACAAGAGAATGCAAGCACTTCGGTTGATGAACCAGAACATGATAATGATGAGCCTAGACGAAGTAAACGGGCTAGAACATCAAAGTCATTTGGTTCAGAATTTGTAACGGCTTTTCTGTTAGAGAATGAGTCCAAAATATTCAAGAAAGCCATGTCTATGCCTGATGATCCTATGTGGAAGGAAACAATCAAGAGTGAAATAGACATCATTATGCAAAATCAATAATGGGAGTTGGTCGATTTGCCTTATGGGTGTAAAGCTCTAGGAAGCAAATGGATTTTCAAGCAAAAATTGAAACCAGACAGTTCAATAGAAAAATATAAAGCGAGACTTGTGGTATAAGGATTTAGGCAAAAGGAATGCCTAGATTTCTTTGATACTTATTCCCCAGTCACGAGAATAACATCCATATGAATGCTGATAGCTATTGCAGCTCTACGTAACCTCGAAATACATCAAATAGATGTAAAACTGCCTTTCTAAATGGAGATTTAGAAGAAAAAATATACATGAAACAACCAGAGGGTTACATAGTCCCTGGACAGGAAAACAAAGTGTGCAGGCTTGTAAAATCATTGTACGGACTGAAACAAGCTCAAAAGCAGTGGCATGCAAAATTTGCCCCAGTTAAAGAAAAAAATTCTCCCCCAGTACACTGTTGTGGCTTTTCACATTCAGTAACTGATACCATTACTTTGTAACAACAGAGTAATGGCTCATCAGTTGTGAATCTGACCACTACTCTGCTGTTGAGAGTAATGGGCCTCCCATCAGTTGCTCTATTTTCTCCTATAAGACTAGTAAGTCCTGTCTGCTAGAAGACACAGTTTTTGTAATCCGAAATCTACTTCTTCTTCTTCTTCCTCTGTGTCAAAAAACTGAGAGTACAACACAGCAACAGTTCGCTGAAATCTCTGAAGCAAGAGTGATACTCTTCAGGGAAAGGTAATATAGTTGTATCCTGAAAGGCAATTCGCAAGCCACCGTTACACTACGGGGCGAATTTTGCTTTAAGGAGAGAGATCTTAATCTCGGCTCTGTATAAAGATTTTGGTTTGTTCTTTTTTTCCTGTAAATTCTGTTCTTCACAAATATTGTTAGCAAATATCTAATTTATAAAATTTGAGTTCTAACAAATTTTATGATTAATTAAGATTAACTATTATTTTAAACCACTAATCAACATGTTTATTCATTTAAATTGGAGTTTTGTATTAATTTATTGACTAATACTATTATAATTATATTAAAATTTTAAATAAATGCTCCTGGACGGAACAATATGTTCCGTCCGATCATTTTTTTCTTCTGCTTCTCATGATTAAGCAAATGACCACTGCAGATGAACTCTCATTTGCCATTTCTCATTTTGCCATTTTGCCAAAAAAAATAGCAACGACCATTGTGGATGCTCTTAAGGGCTTTTTTTAATCCAAACGTGGAGAAATAATTGATGAACTTGGGGATGCTAGAGATTACTCCCCATGGTCAACGAGGCTAGCTAGAAACCTGTTAGGGGCTTTTTTCTTTTTCTTTCTGGAGGTTGTAAAATTTAGTACAACTTGTACTACTAATAGCGGAACACACACACACACACACACAAAAGCAACATAAACTTTTCAAAAACTTGATGTATCAAGAAAAAGTTACCACAATAATTGTAAGATCTCACAAGGACACAATAATACGAAGAGATAACCAATATTTTTTATTCCCTAAGAAATACAAAGATTATCAAAAGATTACAACTTTCATTCTCTTCTGTCACCTTTGAAACACTCGGTACTTACCCCTTTGAAAGTTGAACAATGATAACGACTCACCAATTCTCTCTAATCAGTTGTACAAATCATAAAGTTTACATCCATATATGTAGCCCTCAAGTAAACTCTAAAAAATAAACATAAATACAGCTTATTGGACCTTAAACCCGAAAGCCCAAATAACATATATCGCCGATGTTTGTCGACCGCAACGTGTCAAGTTCACACCTAAAGCATGACTGATCGACTGCACGGTCGACTACTTTACACTCGAATACCAGCAGCCTAGGTGCAATCGGGTGGTCGATCTGGTGCGCGGTCGGGTGGTCGGTCGACCGCAACTCCTCCGACTGCCTTCCTTCCAGCTATTGTTGCCTTCTCTGATTGTCTTCGTCTTCTCCTCTTCTTCTCCAACTTTAAAAACTCCCGTGGCTACGTGTATTTGATCCCACAATCCTAACAAGAAGATCATAACCTGATACATGCATAAATTAAACTTTAGACTTTTTGTCAACCTTAAAACGCTTTGCTATTGGAGATATGATTGCTTAATTACGGGTGTCAATTGGCCTAAACCCGACCCGGGCCCGCCTAGGTCCGACATGGTAATTAGGATGTTTGGGCTAATAATTCTTATTTTTGGCCGAGCTCGGGCTCAATTTTGTCGGCGAGAGTGAGAGGGAGTTGAAGAGACGGGGCAGGTGCATCGAGAGAGGGAGATGAAGAGGGTAGGGTTTTTAGTTTTTTTGAGATATAGGGAGAGGGTAATAAATTTGAACGTGTACTGTATGCATTTCATTGGTTTATATTGTAGAGTTTAATTAAACGTGCGTTGCATGGGTTGGGATATGGACAAATTACACTAAGGTCTTCTCCTATTATATTAGTAGAGATAATTCCCTCATTTTACAATAATACATTAAATTGCATAAAATAACATGAACCTAGTAATATCAATACAAATTCTAGCTCAGTACATCAAAATATCGAATCAAAACCAAAAACAGCAAAATTTTCATCACAAAAATCAAAACTTTGACTGTTTATAGCAAAGATTATCACTTTATATACCGATTTCTTTACTCTAACCATATAATTCTCTCATTTCACAAACAGCCATCAAATTTCACCACCACATCCCACAAAAACAACAATAAAAATCACCAAAATTCCAGCACAATAAAAGCTCGAAACTTTACCTTTCTGGATGTTGTAATCCGCCAAAGTCCTCCCATCCTCAAGCTGCTTTCCAGCAAAGATCAACCTCTACTGATCCGGCGGAATTCCTGCATCAAAAAATGCCCAAATTTCACCCCCTAAAATTCAGCACGAAATTCAAAACAGAATTGGAAAAAGACATCACCTTCCTTGTCCTGGATCTTTAGCCTTCACATTGTCGATGGTGTCGCTGCTTTCAACCTCGAGTGTGATCGTCTTCCCGGTCAGGGTTTTCACGAATATCTGCATTTTGACGGTGGTGAAACCCTCGAAACGGGATTGGGCTTATTTCATTGGTTTATATTGTAGATTTTAATTAAACGTGCGTTGTACGGGTTGGGATATAGACAAATTACACTATGGCCTTCTCCCATTATAGTAGTAGAGATGTGGAGAAATAATTAATGAACTTAGGATTCTAGGTATTACTCCTCATAGTCACCAATACTAGAAAACCTTTAGGGGCGTTTGGTACAAGGATTTTTTTTGTTGCCAGGAATCATAAATCCTGGGATTTATGTTTCCTAAGATTCATGATTCCTAGGAATTATAAAATATGTTTGGTATATCTTAAACATCTCTGGGAATGTTAGTTGGAAACTTAATTTCCTACGTTTGGTTGAGCTACATATTTCCTGAGAATGTTAATCTTATTATCCAAAATACCCCTCTCATACTTTTATTTAAATATATTATTCTACATTTTTCTCTAATAAATAAAGAAACATGTTTTAACTATTGATTATGAAAGTTTAATATTTTCATAATATCAACATGTTTTAACTATTGATTATGAAAGTTTAATGATACATTCATATTATTCTTCTAGTTGGCTACTGAGATGATTCTTATTTGCAGGTTATATTGCATCATAAAAAATTTTTGTTCATTTATAGGTTGGCGAATTGTATCATCATTCAAATCATGTGTCTATTTGCTTGATCAAATTATATGTGGAAAGATGAATGGACTATAGTTTTCTTTCCAGAATCAACTTTAAAAGATCAATATCCTGTAAACAGCGGGAGAGAATTAAGATTCATTCAACCATCCTACATGAATTAGGTTTAATGTTTCTTCTGACATGGCCGATAGATGGTGAGGTTGAGGATATAAGCAAGACCTACAAGGGCTTGGCAATTTATCGCGTGATGGACAAGTCAAATTAACCCTTCATTAATATTTTCATAATATCATACAGTCAGTCCAGAAGGGTGATGGATTTGGGGTGAATGAATAAATAGAAAGGGTGATCGATTGGAGACCGGGGGGGGGGGGGGGGGGGGGGGGGGGGGGGAGGAGGAGGAGGTGGAGAAGGGATGGAGGGTGCCGATAAAAGCTAGGGTTAGGGTTTGGAGGGGGGGGGGGGGGGGGGGGGGGGGGGGGGGGGGGGGGGGCGGGTATAATTGTATTTTCAAAGAAGTAACATTTTACATTTTTCCAAGAACTTGGGAATCTAAGAATCCCCCTCCCCCTGCGAGAAAATTTTTGTGGGAATTGTGCCAAAAAAATTCTCAGAAATCTTAGTTTTCTGGAAATCTGAATTTAAAAATTAACATACCAAAATGGGAAACTAGATTCCCAAGTTAGGATTCCCAGAAAATCAAAAATAATCCTTGTACCCCCCCCCCCCCCCCCCCCCCCCCCCCGCGGGACATTTTTGCTTCCTCTTTCTGGATGGGAGGTCATAAGCAGAAATTGAACTTCGAACTTCTTGTCAACTCTAAGATGTTTTGCTATTGCAGAGGTGACTGCTTAATGGTTGGACATGCTTAATGGTTGGACATGCAAGGTATCTATACTCACTATACAATCGGAAGTTATCTAAATTTGTAGAAATAGTTAAAGAACTTGGGGGTACTAGAGATTACTCCTCATAGGCTCATAGTCAAAGACATCAGAAAACCTTTAGAGCATCTGTAGTCGGTTGGTTTATTTGCCAAATTTTTCAAAAAATATAAAAGATGGTGCTGTGGTCATTGGCTATATATCTAAAATTTGGGTAATTGGTGAATTGTGGTCTGCTATATTTGATAGACGATATAGTAATATTGTAAAAATAGCCGACGAAAGATGATATTTCGTCTGTTCTATCAGACGAAAATTATCTTTCGTCGCTTAATTTTTATATATATTAATATATCAGACGAAAATGATTTCTCATTTGATCCATTTTTTAAAAAAAACGATCAGATGAAAAATCATTTTCCGTCAGATCGATTTTTTAATTTTAAAATCAGACGGGATGATGCCCTGTCCCTTCCATTTCCCACCAATTTGGTGGAAAAAATCCTATAGACTACGCTTATAAATATTTCTATGCGTATGAATTAGATTTTAATTAAAATATAATTAAGAATTAAGAATTATTTAAGGTTTAATAAGATTTATTAGGATTAAATTAAGAGTTAATTAGGAATTATTTAAGAGTTTATTTTTTTTTTCTTTTTTCTTTAACTTCTCGGACAGGAATTGATTCCCCGTCCGTTGAATTTTTATTTTAAAAAAATAAAAAGTTAATGAACAGGAAATCATTTATCGTCCGTCGATTTTTTAAAACATTAGACCTTGGTTCAAACGACTATAGCTGAAAGTCAAATTTTCTATTCTTATATGCCAAATACCCAAAATTTGAATCGGAATGACTGCAAATGCTCTTAGGGGGACATTTTTCTTCTGTCTGGAGGGAAGTTCGTACATGATACAAGCATAAATTAAACTTCAGACTTCTTGTCAATCTTAAGATGCTTTACTGAAGGGCTACGACAACAGCTTGCAGCCTGTTTTTAATACAAAATAGTTTTACCTTTTTAAAAGAAAAGAAGAACAGTATAATTATAATTTGTTATTATCATTAATATGATAACAATACTAGTGCAATAACCAACAATAATTCACCTACAATCCAATACCAATCACCTGCATCATTTCACAATTACAATTCTTCAAGCACTTTAAGCTTATATATATAGCATCTCCTTTTATGAGAGCTTTTATTCATTCATACATGAATAACACATACTATATAGTAGAACTTGTTCACTCCATGCACCACCCCTTTACTTCACCTCTTGCACACGATGCCGCGTCCCTTAAAGCCACTAGCACAATTCACTCCTCCGAGCTCAGTCACCATCCCAATCCCACCACGTTGCTTCCCGAACCTTGACATGGCGCAATCTGGAGCAAACAGTTCCGATGCCGAGAACAACTTATCACCTCCCATAATAGGCATCTTGGACGATATTTTCACCTTACTGACATACCCCTCGCGGTACGTCTGGCCCAACACACCGTGCACATCGTTGGTGAGGGAGTGGAACTTGAACCCTAATTCGAGGTGAGCATAGCAGTCGTCGGCTGTGATACCGTAGTTGTGAACCCTAGATTCTTCCTCTGTGATTGGGACAATGTTGGCAGTGATCTTGAACCTGCCTTCTACTTCAATGGTGACTGCATTGGTAGTGCTTGATCGGACGATGGATACAGCACCAGGGAGAGAAGATGACCTCCATGCAGCGCCTTCGTTGGTGGGAAGGGTGATGGCCTCTCCGTTGTAGGAGATGGCAAGGCGGTCGACAGAGTCGTCCCATGTGGCGGTTTTTAGGGCGGAGATGGAGAGTTGGCTATTCTGGTTGAAGAGGACGGCAATGGATTGGACCCAGGTGAAGTCGCGGGTCTTAGTTGGGTCACGCTTTCCGATGAAGTGGGCGTTGATGTGGAGGTCAGAGTCGGAAAGGAGGCAGAAGTCACGGTCCTTCTTGCCATGGAAGTAGAAGGTGAGGCCATCACCACCAATGAAGCGGGGGTCTTGGCACACGCCTCCGGGCTTGTCACAAGCTGTATATATATATAAAGATCGCACAGTTAGTTTGGATTTAAGAAACAGATCGAGAGACATGCTGTTACAAACATGATGTTATTACTAATAGAATTAACTTGCAAATTTTTTATAAAAATGAACATTTGAAATAGCTAATGTTGTATCAGATTGTTTGCCAGTGCCCACAATCGTATTTAATATGACACAACTTCTTAATAGAATTTCAAGCTTCATGGGTATGGTTATCTCTATCAGCATTTTTTTTTTATAGTAAGACTTTAATGAAGCAGGGTCGCTATATTACTATAACCCCTTCTACTTCGCAAGAAAAAAGAAATCATAGGTTAGATTCATAGTATTAGCAAATACGAATACATACAGCAGACGGGGCGACAGAGGTCGCAGTCAACATAACACGATTGAGGGCAAGCGGCGGGGCAGTAGAACTGGTAGCCGCCGCACAAAGGGTACCCTTTCTTGTCATGGCATTTTACCTTCTTTGGCTCAGCATCAGCCTCACTAATGAGGAAGACAGCAGCACAGACAAGTACAAGACCCAAAACTGATCGAGCCATATCGAAAACTTGATTTGGTTTGTTTCAATCTATGAATCCAACAGGCTCAATACTTTCTATTTGATTTGGTTTGAATTGAAGTTTGGAGGGGGGTTCCTATTTATAGGCAAGATATGGAGGTATATAGTTTGAGAATGATATTAGTTTAGTATAGTTGACTTGCTTCAGAATTAGGGTGCCTGCAAATGCAGTAAGATGGATTGAATTAAAAAGAACAAGGGATCTGCCGGGAATAAAGTTCTTGGTCTTGGGTTTTCCATCGATTGGTTGGGATGGCATCGAAAATTCTGATTAACTCCTGTAATTTCTTTTTTACATGGAAGTCCAGTGCACATGATCCAACTATTATTTGTTGCAATATTGATGGGCAGTCGAATCATGATGTGCTGAGAGGATCCAAATCCTTGGAGTCGTCTCGGCTCAATTTTTTCGGAACAATTTTTTTCTTTTTTTCTGATTAACCTATGCAAGCATAATTTGAAATTCGAGCATCTTGAACACTGCTGAGAGAATATACCAATGTAACAGTTACTGAAACACCTGTCAGTGTCAATGTTGTAATGTAAGGTTATACAAGTTACATTCATGTGGGCAAAACCTTTCCTGATGCTTTAAGCCTAGCTAAGATGCTAATTGATTTATAATTAAGATCCATGTGATATGAAGGGCATTGTACATCCAACTTATAAACATGCATTATTCAATGATTGAATTAGAGTGAGTATTGTGGCAACTTGCAGAGTCTCTACGCATCCTTTTCCTACCATACATAATACATTTATGTAGAGAATACGTTTGTCTGTATTGGTGTAGCGTAAATGCTTCACAAATGGTTTGATACAGATCCTCTCGAATAGTTTTTCTACTGGATTGTCCAGTTCACATGATTCATCCATCCACATTGATGTGAGTTTCATGCTAGATTCAACAAACAAAAAAACTGATGGATATTTGGTATTGTATTTATTTAGTTAGCATGCATTGCATTTATTTAGTTAATTATTAACTCATGTTTGAGAGACAAATGAACTGACCAAGAAGCTATGAGATATTCTAACCCAAGACAATCTTAATTTCATTCAAACTCAAACCCTATTCATAACCTATCTTAGCTAACTAACTCCCCGTATCTCTCATCTACCCAACTTTCCCACGATCTCTTCCTAAACAAACTCACCATGATCCCCACAACTTCTTTTCTCCGTTCTTTATTCCCATACATCCCGTTCATTTTTATATCAACCCAACAATCTCTCTCTCTCTCTCTCTCTCTCTCTCACACACACACACACACACACACACTCACTCACTCACTCACTCACTTCATCAATCCCAAACCCGAACTCCAATCCATACCCGGTCCAAGTTGACCCTGAGCCCGACGTCTCGGCCACCGTTGTTGCTGCCCTCTCTTGTCAGAAGCAGAGCACGAACCGGAGCACAAGTAGGAGCATATCTCTCGTTATAGATATCTATTTTGAGAAATGAGATTTAAAACGTGAAGTGTCTAGATTTTCTAGCCTACTGAATGACTGCCATATACTGAGATTAGACTGAGTTCTTATAGCAAAACTTAGACTTATATATATGCATATTGTACCTTTTCGAGTGTAGAATCCAGAACTTTTTACGGTTTCACAATTCGAATTGTAATTTGTGAGATATTGAGGATTCAGTCCAAGTGCGTCTAAACTTCTAGATTGTTGTTTAAAAATATTGTCCACACCAGATGTCGAAAGTCGGCTCTGATACCATTTGTAACGCTCCGCCCCAATACTCAGACAATTTATATATTTATTAGTATTATTTATAGTACAACTGCCCACCACCGACTGCCTCTCAAAAGGTGGTCAACCAATTAGGTGACTCTTGATCATAGACAATTATATTAATTAATTAATTATCTTGTATTAATCCAGATATGGGACTAATCTTCCACATTCTCTCTCCTCTAACCCGTGACACACAGCAGCAACCCAACTCGTGGGGCCCCCATGTCCACATCAACGAACAGAACAGCTGTCGCTGTTCCTTCCTTTACAAACCCGGGTGGGCCCCCGTTGCTGCCACGTCAGCAAGTGACGTCAGCCGCAATAGCAGCTCGTGCTGCTGTTCTCTCAAACTCGTGAGCCCCGCTTCTTTCATCAATTAAATCCATACTCCACCCCTATAGGAAAATCCTATAGGTCACAGCTATTTATTAATTTTATATATATATATATATATATATATATATATATATATATACATATATACTAGGTTTGCCCGTTGACACGTGCCTACGGCACGTCTTCGGAACGGTGCACCTTATTTGATCGTATAAAATAGTTTTGGAGATCCAGCAAATTAATTGAAGTAGCAAACATATTATATGAGAAACTTTTGGGGGTCCACCAAAAAACATATTATGTGATTTTTTTGATTTTTTTGAATTTTTTGAATTATTTTTAAAGTTTTTAAATTACTAATTTTTTTATTTTTTATTTTTTAATTTTTTTGTAAAAATTATTTTTATTTTCTTAATTTATTGAATAGAAGAGGGAGGGAGAGATAAAAAAAATAATTAAATAAATATAGGAGTTGTTTTGGGTGGGGGTTTTGAATTTGAGTTTTAGGGGAAAACATTTGGGAGGGAAAATATGTTTTGTGAGGTTAGATCCGGGCCTTTGATTTTTGGGGGGATTGAAGGAGAGCCACTTGATAGCTTTCTTTGTGTTTTATCATATATATATATATATATATATATATATATTCTTAACACGGGGTGTTACATACACCCCTTCCTTAAGAATTTAGCGTCTTCGCTAAAGCCGGGCATGCAATGTAGCGCAAGATCCTCCTTTCTAGCCAATGTGGTGCAACGCCCAGAATTTCAAGTACGACCGAATTCGAAGTTCCACAGGATCTTTACACTTCACTTCGTATAATTTTACAAGGAAATTTGAACTTTTCATATTACAACAGAGTTCTTTACAATTGTTTACACAGCAGAAGATTAAATGAAATACAACAATGAAAATAATATACAATTTGCAACATTTTTAACTTTTAAATATATCAACAGCAGCATATCAACTTTATATCTTGAAGAATAATCCAATTCCTGCATATAAAACTGTGGGCACGTCAGTTGCTTACAACTGAGGAAAATGTTATACCCGGCTATCCTTTCTATACCGAAAATATAACGATCTTAATACTATAACAAACCACAAACTTGAATGCAAATAAAGTGTTAAATGTGACTACTCTAAACATGTAAGTGTATGCAATGCCTTAATGCCTAATGCAGAATATTTTATACTAAGATGACACTAATGCAATCTTGTTCGGATTGTATGCATCCCATACTACAGAGATTCGAGGGTAAGCACCTACGTACTCCACATTAAAGGGTTCGATCCCTCGCCATGAAAATTACCCAGTAATAAAAGTAAGGTTTAGACATTCCACGGGTACGGATCCCAGTCCCGGAGTACACCGCCTGACTGTTATACAGACTCCTCGTCATGCGAACCTCCCGTAAGTGCCCTTCTAGCTCCGGTATACGTATATACACTGGAGTACGGCAAACTATCCGCCCGACTACGCATAGTCCCGGATTTAAAATAAAAGCTCGTCTCTATCGAAGCAACCTCAGTCCCGGAGTACACCGCCCGACTGGGTCTATAGTCCCGGAGTACACCGTCCGACTATATAGAGTGCCCCACTTACGTTTGCCTAAGTTTTACTACATCTTCTCTTATGTGCCTAGTTCTTAAGTTCAAGACATGAATAAATTATCAAACCTAGAGTTAGTCTTACCCCCTATCGGACTTAATCACAAATACCGAGATAGCTCCATGGCCATATCTCAAAAATATATCTTAAATCTTTTCATTCAAAAATGTCGGTACCGGAGGTCTCACTAAACTCTAGATCACAACCTTTCATATACAAGAATCCATGGGTACTCATACCCTTCAATAATCATGTATTAACTTAATGTATTCATATCTTCAGTTTATTCACAATTTGATCAAAGTCTTGTCTTATCACCATTCATTATTCATTTATTCATTTACAATGCAAAAGCAATAATTCTTTTCATGAACAATAGATTCATCTATTTTAAGTCTCGTTAGCAATTTTAAGCTCATATAACAAATTCATATCTCAACACATATCAAGTATTTCTTACACCAAATAAGTGTATAATTTTCTTCAAGAGAAATCAATTTACACAACAATATTTTACTCTTCTTTTAAAAGAAATAATTGCCACACTCTTAAAGGAATAATTTTGAAGTCATCAACTCATTTTCTATCTCAATTCCACTTTTAATTCCTCAAAATATTTATGAAAATTTCTAAAACTATTTTTAATAAATTCTATTTCATTTTATAAGAATTCTAGAATTTTTCCCCAAATTTTCTTCACATTAAAACTCCTTCAAAAATATTAAAAACATAAAAATATCAAAATGTGGACACTGGGTTTCGAACCCAAGCCCATCCGCTGGCTACAGTCCCGCCCAAACCACCACCGAGAACCACTAAGTCCAAGTGGACTTGGTGTCAAGAAGCCAAACCGAAATCCCAATATACTATTCCTCGAGTTCGGTCCCACACCGCAGGTAATAACATAGACTATTTTACTCATACCTCGATAATTCCGGGGACTATCTCAAACCGCAGATCATTCTGAGGGTACTACCCCCACACTCGGTGTCTAAACCAAGCTCTGATACCATTTGTAAAGCCTCACACTAATACTCAGACAATTTTATATTTTTTTAATATTATCTATAGTACAACTGCCCACCACAGGCTACCTCTCAAAAGGTGGTTAACCAATTAAGTGACTCTCGATCATAGACAATTATATATATATATATATATATATATATATATATATATATATATATATATAATCTTGTATAATCCCTATATAAGACTAATCTTCCACATTCTCTTTCCTCTAACCAGTGACACACAACAGCAGCCCAACTGGTGGGCCCCCTATGTCCACATCAGCGACCAGAACAACTGTCGTTGTTCCTTCCTTCACAAACCCGGGTGGGCCCCGCTGCTGCCACGTCAGCAAGTGACGTCAGCCACAACAGCAGCTCGTGCTGCTGTTCTCTCGAACTCGTGGGCCCCCTTCTCTCATCAATTAAATCCATACTTCACCCCTATAGGAAATTCCTATAGGTCACAGCTATTTATTAATTATATATATATATATATATATATATATATATATATATATATATATATATATATATATATATATATATATATATATATATTCTTAACACGGGGTGTTACAATCATGATCTGAGAAAAATCTGAGTGTTACTCTACATCATTAGAGGTTAAATTATTATGTTCGTAAGAATTGATAATGACATTGCAATGGATTTATAAGCATTAGAATATAGCCACATGTTGTTGCCTGTGCATTGAACTAATAAAGAACAAATTGGTAGGCACAAATACTGCACTTAGAATTCGTCAAGTGAGTAGGTGTTGGATTCGGAAGAGAGTCTACTTTCGAGAATCTTTGACAAAATTAGTTTTGCTTTCTCGTAGAAGTGGGAAAGTAAGTTTAGTGTAAATGTGTACTGCTGTCCAAATTTGTAATTGGCTATATATATATCGCTATTCTTGTATTAATGACTTGTACCGATCTCGAACTATGTACCTTTCATGTATCATGTATTGCATCATCTCTTGATACATTCTTGATTACCATTCTGATACTACCGTTCCCACCACTGATTGCACTGACTGCATGTTCATGTTTAACTATGATAAAAGAATGATAAGCTGGGTTAATAAAGGGTACGACTTAATAGTGGACAATATAGGAGAGTGTACTCTAAAGGGGTCTCATGTTTCCTGTATTACTGTTTACCGTTATTGAGTGTCGATTACTATCATTGGAGGACTCGAGTACATGATCATGTAGGCTTCACTATTTAAATCCAAGTTTTTTACTTGATTGTTATGTACCCAAACCTGTGGTATGAGGTACAGGATTGAGTGCATTAGATAGGTTAATAAAAACTGATAGACCGGGGTTATAGGATTGACACTGATTATTGACACTAATACCGATTACCGATTATTGATTCTGATACTGACTATTGATTACCGATCACTGTATTACCGATTACTAATTGATTATACTTTACAGTCATGATTTTATTTTTTTACAGTCACCATGTAGATATTGCATTGTGCATGATAATACCGTTCCAATATCTACATTGTTATCCGTTGCTTTTTCCCATGTTATATTTTACTATATTTTTCTATCGTACTGCTTGATACTACTTGTTGTCTGAAACTTGCTCTAACGGACACCCATCACCCTAGATGACGTTTCTATAGATACAGATGATGAGATAACAGAGGAAATTGATGATCAGGCTTTCTAGATGGCCATGATGGAGTTACCAGTGTTATCTTATTTTTCAGTTGCTACATTATCTAGCTAGTCATAGTGAATCATTTATTGAATTGCATTTCTTTCGGTTTATTATGTTCTCTGACATTTTGACCCGAAGTTTATGTATATCAGATGATAGTTATTTATTTAGAGTTATTTCTATTCATGTTTGTGTGATCATTATTATTATTTGCATGGATATGCTTATTGTTGAGCTTATGACTGTACAGCTTATGAATGATGTAAGTTAGAATACTTGTATCATTCGTTAGGTCTTAGTTGCGTGCACATGATTTCATATATTGGGAAGCGGGGCATGACATGTATATGTATGTAGTTGATCCTCTTGTACCGGAGAATATCTGGATCCGATTTTTAGCGAGATGTTGTATGATACTATGTATATGAAATACAACCTAGTATCTTTAATTTTTTATTTTATATACGGATTTTTTCCATAATGACACTTAAAATGCTTGATATTTTCAAAATAGCACATGTAGTATTCATATTTTAAAATAGCAAATATAAGTATTTGATAAATTTCCAAAATCTAAGTTTGGAAAATCAAATCCGTTGAGTGTCATTTTGACACTATTTTTTAGCTTAATTATGGCACATTTACATTTAGCTTGCCCAAGTTTCGATCTGAAATTAATGACTCAAGCTGTTTAGATCTTAGCCCAATATAGACATCTCTTTCATTGCACTACTGAATGCAAATGCTATATAACTGGATTATGGAACAAGGACATATTCTCCATCTGCAAGCTCGAAAGCTCTTTCAATCCTGCTGTTCTAGCAACAAGTGCGTGCTCATTCAATAGACATGTTTGGTGATGCAGAACGATTCCAGTGGAACCTTTGATCACCATCGTCCTCCCAAAAACTGTTGAGTTTATATCTTGCATACTAAGTTAGATGCGAAGACGATGAAGTGATAGAGGAATCGAGATGATCAGAGACGGAGTGAAAGCAAGAGAAACAACAACAACAACATCATCAACTGAAGCAGAACAATCGACCGTACCTTGAGGTCGGTCGACTGGTCACTGTACAAGGTTTTCCAAGAAAGGGTTTTCCCGGGAAGGGGACAGTTGATCAGCAAGTTGTGTGCGGTCGACCGAGCACGGTTGATGTAGATTTCGGGTGCAGGTCTAGATGACTCGTTGGAAGTCCGTACTTGCTCTTTAAGTTAGATCGTACGGCTCTTATCGTAGGATTATCTCTTCAAGAATATACAGTGGTTATTGTATCAAGATATCAAACTAGGGTTTCTCTAAATCTTTTTATATTATTGTAATTAGCCTCTATTGAGAATGAAGAGAGAGTACTTCATTGAAAAGAGTATGAGAGGTTCTCCAATTGTAAACAACTAGTATTTTCTGATGAGACTTGAGAGAGAGTCGTGGTGAGAATTTTAATATTCTTATATCTTCTTTAGTTTAATAACATCTCGGTATCTTCTCCCATGGATTAAGTCGAAAGCCCAAATCGGGACAAATTTGTGTGCTTTTGTGTGTTTGGTGTGATTTTCTATTTGCTTGGCGGTTTGTATTAATTGTGTCGCTTAACTCAACAATATCCTAGTAGAAGAGAGAATCAAATTCTCTAACAATTAGTATCAGAGCTTCAGGTTCGTGGGTTTGTTCGAGTTCCTTGAAGAAGATGACAGATCAGATTACGAAGATCAAACAATTTGAGGGTAAGATCCACTTTAATCTCTGAATGGTGAATATGTATAATACATTGGTTTTAAAGGGTTTGAAGTTAGCCCTAGAAGTAGATAAAGGGAGACCAATCGGCATGAAGTATGAGAAGTGTGATGAGATTTGTTTGAAAATCTTGGGTTTAATCCGAATGTCATTGACGAGCGAAGTCAGGTGCAACCTCATGGAGGAGTGAAGCGCGGCGAATATGTGGGCAAGACTCAGAATATACTACTCGGAATTTCTTCTGTTTTACTGGATGGAATTTCAATCACCGTTACAGGGTCAGATGTACCAAAAAAGAAAGTTGTTGGGTCACTCAATGAAGAAAAGTACCGCTATTCTAGATCATAAAGTGAATTTCAATATGGAATTATCTAAACCAAGGGCGATTAATGCAGATAATTTAAAAGCTTCCAACTTGATATATTCACCACCAAATTCATCCAACTTGATAACCATCCTAGATGGAAAATCTGCAAAGTAGAAGTTTTCGGGAGCAAGAATGATCGAGGGGTTGGAGGAGGACGCACTTAGGAAGAATAGTCAGAAATCGATGTATACTTCGGTGAGTTGCTTGGAGGTGGATGGCACTTCGAATGGAAGGGAAAGTGCACGTAAGGGTAGGATTCGTTGTCATCACTGCAGAGGAGTTGTGCATTACAAGATGGATTGTCACAAGTGGTTGAGTCAGAGGGGCGCCAAACCCAGTGCCACTGAATCAAGTGATAGCTTAGACAATAATCTTGTTTCAAATTTTATAAATGTGTATTCTAGCTGGTATCTTAATTCAGGGAGTTCTTCTCATATATGCTCTGAGAATTAGATGTTTTCTACTTACAAGTTCGCAAGAGATCGTCGTTGTGTGAGAACAAGGGCTGGTGATATTTGTGAAGTAGTAGGTGAGGGAACGGTCAAATTGGAGGTACTATATGGATATGGTTACACACTAGAGAATGTTATGCATATTCTGTTGGATAATGGCTCGATTCTGGTTCAGTACACCAGTCGACTGAATATGGGGAACAGTCGACTGTCCCGAACTAATTACCAGTCGACTGATAAGTAGACCAGTCGACTGTAGGCGGGTTTGTAAACTAGAATAGGCCCATTTTGAAAAGCCCAGTAGTTTCCCTTTAAATACACCCGTTAGGGTTTTGTAAGGTGTGACACCTCTATTCGAATTTTGCAGCCGTCATCTCTGTAAGGGTTTGTTTTCGCCCATTGGTGAATATAGTGGAAGAAACCCCAACCGCCCTGTGGATGTAGGCACTTGTTTTGCCGAACTACGTAAATCGTTGTGTTCTTGTGTTTGCTTGTTTCTGGTTTTCGCTATTTCTCTCTTTGATTGGTGGTTAATTCGTATTCCGCACAATAAGTGGTATCAGAGCTCCGGGTTCGACCTAGAGGGAGATGGCGAATGAAGTAGATGCAACCAAGGATGTTGCGGGATCAAGTTCGTCCAGAACAACGATTCACAACGCAAAATTTGAAGTTGAAAAATTTGATGGAACAAATAATTTCGGGATGTGGCAGTGTGAGGTGTTGGATGTTCTGGTTCAACAAGAACAGGATGTTGCTTTGGAGGAAGAAAAACCAAAGAATATGTCCGAAGTAGATTGGAAGAAGTTGAACCGAGTTGCGTGTGGGACTATTCGGCTCTTTATCGCGAAGGCTCAGAAGTACGATTTGATGAGGGATACCATTGCTGCGGTGTTGTGGAAGAAACTCGAAGACAAATACATGAGGAAAAGTTTGGAGAATCGGCTGTATTTGAAGAAGAGACTTTTTCGCTTCACCTAACTGAAGGTATGTCTATGAACGCTCATGTTGAATCATTTAATAAATTATTGGCTGATTTGTTAAATTTGGATGAGCAAATTAAAGATGAAGACAAAGCCCTAATTCTGTTGAATTCATTACCCGAATGTTATGATCATTTAGCAACAACTTTAATATATGGAAAAGACACTGTTAAATATGAAGATGTTGCAAATGCTCTGTTGAATAATGAAACTAGGAGAAGGGATAAAATGGGTGATAGAGAAACTTCTGAAGCATTGATTGTAAGGGGCAGAACTGAGACCAGATCTGAGTCCAAATCTGGGAGTAAAGGAAACAAATCTCGTTTCAAATCAAGAGGAGTTTCAAAGGACAGAAAAATACCGGCCAGAGATGAATGTGCTTTCTGTCATGAAAAGGGGCATTGGAAAAAGGATTGTCCGAAGCTACGAAATAAGGGAAATTCGACTGCAAATGTGACTGTTGATAATTTAGATAGTGACGATGATTTTTCTTTTGCACTTGCTGCTAGTCCCTCACTTTATCAAGAAGTATGGTTTCTTGATACAGCAGCCTCCTATCATATGTCTTGGAAAAAGGAGCGGTTTACTTTCTTAGAGTATATGGATGGTGGGGTAGTTTTGATGGGAAATGATGCGCCTTGTAAGAAGGTAGGAATCGGGAAGATTGAATTGTTAATGCACGATGGTCTTATTAGGGAGCTTTCAGATGTATGGTATGTTCCAGATTTGAAAAAGAATTTGATTTCACTTGGTGTTTTGGAGGCCAGTGGAATGAAATTTGCTAGTGAAGGTGGCATTCTGAAGGTGACTAACGGATCACTCGTGGTGATGAAAGGGCAAAGAAAAAGGAACTTATTTTTCTTGCAGGGAAAAATGTATTTGGGTCAGGCTGCCAGTGTAACTGAAAAGCCTAAACAGGTTGTTCCCGACTCTACAAGGTTGTGGCATATGCGACTCGGGCATGCAGGAGAAAAGGCCTTGCAGGGGCTTATGAAGCAAGGGTTGCTTAAAGATGCTAAAGGTTGCAAGCTGGAATTTTGTGAACATTATGTGTTAGGTAAGCAAACCAGGGTGAGATTTGGTACAGCTGTACATCAGACAAAGGGTATCCTCGATTATGTGCACACAGATGTTTGGGGCCCTACTCAGACACCTTCTATGAGTGGTAGACACTGGTTTGTTACATTTGTTGATGACTACTCCAGACGAGTTTGGGTATATACCATGAAACACAAAGATGAAGTTTTGACATTATTCACAAGCTGGAAGAAGAAAGTTGAAAACCAGACTGGAAGGAAGATTAAGGTTCTGAGGTCAGATAATGGAGGGGAATACAAGAACGATCCGTTTCTGAAATTGTGTGAAGATGAAGGGATCCAGAGGCACTTCACAGTTAGGAAGACTCCACAGCAAAATGGGGTTGCAGAAAGGATGAACAGAACCTTACTTGAGAAGGTGAGATGTATGCTAGCACAGTCTGGATTGAAGAAGACATTTTGGGCAGAAGCTGTTATATATGCAAGCCACATTGTCAACCGTTTACCATCTGCAGCACTTGAAGGCAAAACGCCTATTGAGGTATGGGGTGGTAAACCTGCATCTGATTATAGTTTTTTGCATATATTTGGTTGTCCTGCTTATTTTCATGTAACCGAAACTAAACTTGATGCAAGAGCCAAAAAGGCTATATTTGTTGGTTTTAGTACTGGTGTCAAAGGTTACAGGTTGTGGTGTCCAGAACAGAAAAAGTTAGTAATCAGCAGGGATGTTACCTTTGATGAGACCAGCATAATTAGCTCGGACCAGTCGACTGAGACCCATATTCAGTCGACTGGTGATCAGCAGAAGAGTGGGAGAGTTAGCTCGGAACAGTCGACTGTTCCCCATATTCAATCGACTGGTGATCCAGAACAGCAGAAGAGTGGGAGAGTTCTCCAACAGGTGGAGTTAGAAAGGCTTTCAGTTGAAAATCCTGCTCCTGCCCAAAATGAAGATGATGTGGTTGATATTGAGGATGAGGAAGAAGTTTCTATCCAAGACCCTCCCCAGCAGGAAGAATCAATTGCAGCAAGAAGGCAAAGAAGAGATATCAAACGACCATCTCGCTTTACAGAAACAGTTGCATTTGCTCTTCCCATTGTTGATGATGAAGTTCCCTCCAACTTCAAAGAAGCCACTAGAAGTTCTGAAAATGCAGATTGGAAAGTTGCTATGGATGAAGAGATGAACTCTCTTCATAAGAACAAGACTTGGGATCTAGTGCAATTACCAAAGGGGAAGAAAGCCATCGGTTGCAAGTGGGTGTATACGAAGAAAGAAGGTCCAAAAGACAGTGTTCGGTTCAAGGCTAGACTAGTTGCAAAGGGGTATGCTCAACAGGAAGGAGTTGACTATAATGAAGTGTTCTCTCCGGTTGTGAAGCATCCTTCTATTCGGATTTTGTTGGCATTGGTAGCACAGTTTGATCTTGAATTGACACAGATGGATGTGAAGACTGCATTCTTACATAGGGACCTAGATGAAGAAATTTATATGTTGCAGCTAGATGGGTATAAGACTGCTGGGAAGGAAAATTCTGTTTGCAGGTTGAAAAAGTCTCTCTATGGGTTGAAGCAATCTCCATGGCAGTGGTATTTGAGGTTTGATCAGTTTATGAAAGTGCAGAGATATTCCAGAAGTGAGTATGATCATTGTGTCTACTTCAGAAAATTGCAGGATAGCTCTTTCATATATCTGTTATTATATGTGGATGACATGTTGATTGCCTCTAAAATGCTAAGGAGATTCAAAACTTGAAGAATCAGCTGAGTTCTGAATTCGAGATGAAGGATCTTGGTGAAGCCAAGAAGATACTTGGGATGGAGATAGCTAGAGACAGAGCAAAGGGCATAGTGAGTTTGACACAGAAGCAATATCTCTTGAAGGTGCTGAAACGGTTTGGTATAGATGAGAAAACTAAACCAGTCAGTACACCCTTAGCCACTCATTTCAGAATTAGTGCTTCTCAGTCTCCAAGTACAGATGAAGAGAGACAGTATATGGCTAATGTACCTTACACTAGTGTGGTTGGCAGTTTGATGTATGCCATGGTTTGTACTCGACCAGACATCTCTCAGGCGGTGAGTATGGTTAGTCGATATATGCATGATCCAGGCAGAGAGCATTGGCAAGCGGCTAAGTGGATTTTGAGGTACATAAGTGGCACCACAGATGTGGGTTTGAAGTTTGAGAGGGATAACAATATTAGCAGACTATTGGTGGGTTATGTTGATTCTGACTATGCAGGTGATCTAGATAAGAGGCGGTCTACTACAGGTTATTTGTTTACTATGGCTAGAGCACCTATAAGTTGGAGGTCCAATTTGCAGTCCACTGTAGCATTGTCTACTACTGAGGCTGAATACATGGCAGTTGCTGAGGCCATGAAGGAAGCCATTTGGATTCAGGGACTTTTGAAGAGCTTGGGAATTCATCGGGAGAAGGTGGAGGTACACTGTGACAGTCAGAGTGCTATCCATTTAGCGAAGAACCAAGTTCATCATTCGAGGACCAAACATATTGATGTCCGTTATCATTTTGTGCGTGATTTGATAAAGGATGGTGATATTCTACTGGTGAAGATTGGGACAGCTGATAATCCTGCTGATATGTTGACCAAAATTGTTGGGGCAGCCAAGTTCAAGCATTGCATGAACCTGGCTAATATTTTGCATGCTTGATGATTTGGAATGGGCGGTTGGGATGGTGCTTTGCTATTTGTTTGGTTAGTATGTGATATCATACTAAGGTGGAGTTTGTTTTTGTTGCGTTTGATGATGAGCATTTGTTTTGGAGATTGCTTGGGCTACTTGGAAGATCTCGCCAAGGTGGAGATTGTTGGATAATGGCTCGATTCTGGTTCAGTACACCAGTCGACTGAATATGGGGAACAGTCGACTGTCCCGAACTAATTACCAGTCGACTGATAAGTAGACCAGTCGACTGTAGGCGGGTTTGTAAACTAGAATAGGCCCATTTTGAAAAGCCCAGTAGTTTCCCTTTAAATACACCCGTTAGGGTTTTGTAAGGTGTGACACCTCTATTCGAATTTTGCAGCCGTCATCTCTGTATGGGTTTGTTTTTGCCCATTGGTGAATATAGTGGAAGAAACCCCAACCGCCCTGTGGATGTAGGCACTTGTTTTGCCGAACCACGTAAATCGTTGTGTTCTTGTGTTTGCTTGTTTCTGGTTTTCGCTATTTCTCTCTTTGATTGGTGGTTAATTCGTATTCCGCACAACATATTCCTCAGCTGGAAAAGAATCTTGTAGCCTTGGGAACTCTTGAAGCACGATGCTGTAGGTACATAGCTCAAGGTGGAGTTCTATCAGTTTGGAAAGGTCATCGTAAGGTGATGAAGGGAAAGAGGGGTGTTGAGCACAACCTCTGCAAGCATTGTGGGAACATGAAAACTTGCACAAGTGTTTCCAAGCCATACGTTCCTAAAGCACTATCTAGTTTGTCGTCACTAGAATCATCCAAGTGAGACTATGACGTTCAAATATCGTCAAGAGGTGAAGAGTACCTCGGGATATGTGGAGTTCATACAGAGGGTGACGCCTTCGTGTCAATGCATACTGGGGTGTGCCTTTGAGGGCATACAACTGGAGAAAAAACAGGTGGAAGTAGATTCAACTAGCAGAATAAGCTGTAGAACCGAGTTGTTTGCAATAGGAGAATAAAAGAGTCTAGAAGATTTTAAATCACACAGGTGCGGATTCATAGTATGCAATCCAAGGTGGAGATTGTTGGGTTTATGTCTTGCATACTAAGTTAGGTACGAAGACTATGAAGTGATGAAGAAATCGAGGCGATCGGAGAAGGAGTGGAAGCAAGAGAAACAACAACAACAGCAACTGAAGCAGGACAGTCGACTGTACCTTGGGGCCGGTCTACTGGTCACTGTATAGAGTTTTCCTGAAAAGGGGACAGTCAACCGCAAGGTGTGTGCGGTCGGCCGAGCGCGGCTGACGCAGATTTCGGGTGCAGGTCTAGGTGATTCGTTGGAAGCCCGAACTTGCTCTTCATGTTAGATCGTATGGCTGTTATCGTAGGGTTATCTCTTCAAGAATATCTAATGACTATTGTATCAAGATATCAAATTGGGATTTTTCTAGATCTCTATATATTATTGCAATTGGCCTCCATTGAGAGCCAAGAGAGAGAATACTTCATTGAAGAGAGTTTGAGAGGTTCTCCAATTGTAAACAACTAGTATTTTCTGGTGAGGCTTGAGAGATGGTCGTGGTGAGAATTGTAATATTCCTGTATCTTTTCTAGTTGAATAACAACTCGGTTTATTCTCCCCCGGATTAAGGCGAAAGTCCCAACCGGAATAAATTTGTCTGCTTTGATGTATTTGGTGTGATCTTCTATTTGCTTGATGGTTTGTGTTAATTGTGTCTCTTAACTCAACAAGATCCTAGTAGAAGAGAGAGTCAAATTCTGTAACAAAAATTTCGCTTAACGTCGTTCCACGCATCACAAAAAGAAGCACGACAGCTGCTACCTTCTTTGCTACCATGTCGGTTTCTTGAAATTCGAGTTTGAGATACAATGAAAGGTTGTTAGCTTCATTTCATTTATATAGAAGAGTGAACTGTGTAACTGATTGATTAAGGAGGTGTTTAGTTGGTTGTAAAATATTTTCAAACTATGAAGATTACTATAGAAAAATAACATCTGTAGAAATGAGTTCTGAAAAAAAGGTTTGTTTGGATGTAGTTTTATTGTAGCATAGGATAGAGATGAGAGAGAAAGAAATTAATGTAGAGGATTAGGTGTGTTGGTTTTATTGGATAGTGTAAAAAGAGAGGAGAGAGAAAAATTTAAAAATTGCTGCAATAGCGCTACAGTGCTAATCCGCTTAGTTCTTCAGAACTTTTTCGGATTTCTTATGGCGCTACAGTAGCTAATGTCGTGCTACATTACGAATCCAAATTCAAACAAATTCAAGCTATCCAAACCCGTGAATAATATTTTTCTCTTGAATTTCTTTTTGTACAGTAAATTTGCGGTCAAACAAATAGACCCTAAGAGCAAGGGAGGGGATTGGGAGAATCTTCTGATATGGTGAATGGGAATGGGATGAAAGAATGAAACATTGTGATGTTCATTTGTGTCAACTTGGTTAATTTAGCTTTAATCACATGGTTAATGCACTGTTAAGTTTTTGATAGTTGTAACTTCTAGTTAAGCTTTGTTTGGCATTGCAGTACACAAAAAGTGCTGGTATTAAAAGTAGATAGAAATGTCTACCTTGAATTTCTTTTAGTAAGTAAAAAAAACTTTTTAAAAATCTAAACGCATCATTTTAATCTTTTTAGGTGCTTTGAGAAAATGTTAAAAATCATAGTTTTATAAAAAAAAACACCTTTGATCAAACACTTTTTAAATTAAGTTCATTAAACGCTTATTTTGAGCATAAATGAATTTTTAGATCCAACAACACCCTTCAAAAACAATGTGGAATAAATGAAGCCTTTAATCCATGCAGGCATGTGCCGTGCCTAGGGCTGCAAAAGAGCAGAGTCGAGCCGAATACCTTGAGACTCGAGCTCACTTTCAGGCTCGAGCTCGGCTCGAGTTTGACACGAGCCAGGCTTTGACCGAGCTTTGACCTAGTTCGAGCCAAATACTCGCGAGCTTCTGCGTAAAATTCACGTACCTTCAAGCTCGAGCTCGGCTCGTTTACGTATCGAGATCGCTTTCGAGCTCGAGCTCGATACGAGCCGAGCTTTGACCGAGCTCGAGCCGATTAGCTCTGTTCGTTTGCAGCCCTAGCTTTAGCTAGGAGATTATCTTATTAATCATTATAGCTTTATGGCATTGCTAACTGATGTTTATTGGGCTCTTAAAATGGAGGGCTTTTATGAACAAAAGCAGCCCAAGTGTGTATAGATAATCCCGTCCCCATACGTAATCTGGCGAGCATGACACATTGCTAAACGCCTGAATCCATGGGAATCTTGAGATCCATACAAATAATCTAATCTGCGATGAGAGCCTCTTCGCAGGGAACAAGAGTTCTAAGTTGTTCAAATTTCGCTTGCTTTACCCTCAGTCCGGTTCAGAATGATATTCTACAGATTACTGATGGTTCAGAAGCAGTCTCGTATCGTCGTGTACTTAGAGAATGTAATTTTGCAGCTGATTGCGCTGCCAAGAGATGGAGGGTCTCTTGCAAGTCTTTGATTTTTTTTTTTTTTTTTTTTTTTTATTTTTTATTTTTGCATTGGGAGAAGACTAGACCCTGATACCATAAAAGAAACTGAAGTATGGTATGCAGACAAATCCTCGCAACCGAATCATAAAATACTATAGGGACATTTGGTATGTGGAAATGTAAATAGAAATCATGGATTCCTTCTTAAATTACCTTGTTTGGTATGTCGCAAACAATTGAAAGGAATATAGATCCCCAAGGAATCCAAATTCTTTATTGAGAAGGGTTTCTATTTTCCAAAAAAATTATGAGATTTCTATAACAAATAATAAAATAACTCAAAAAATTAGAAAAAAAAATATTCAGATTTGATGATTTCCATGAGATTTTCATAACAAATAATAAAATAACCCAAAAAACAAGAATAAAAAATACAATAATAAAGAATTTTCGAAAATGCAATGTTCTATACAAAATGCGATAATGCAATATTCTCGGGAATCTCCATTTATATCCTCACATTGTCGGAAATCCTCTCGTTCCTAAAAAAATGTATTCCAAACGGGTACACCAAACGCTCCTAAAAGACTACCCATGCATATATATGAGATAATGAGAAGTGTAGTCGCTCAACTGCATAGTATTGCGTTGCACTACGCACAACATGATTTGGGCTGAAGAGCATACGCGGATAAGTTGAACGTGCTAACGAGCCATCAAAAAACAACATGATTCGAGAGGATCCAAACCAGTGTTAACGGGGTATAAAGAACATGATGACCAAATTAGTGAATATTTGATGGGATATATATAAATTTATTAGGTGAAAATAAATCGATTAATCTATATATGACAGTTGATAAGGTTCAATTCAATCTGACATCCACAGTCGTTCGATCTAAAATGGACGGTCCACAAAATATACACTTAGAAGTACAACTCATTTACGAAACTGCCACGAGAAGACCACTATTTAAACCCCAAAAGAATCATGCCTAAATTCATCTCCTTCTCAATTTCGCGTCAAAATCTCATACAGCATTTCACAATCTTTGAAGTTTGAACTTTTCGCCATGGCCGAGGTAATCTTCTAGAACACACTTCTTCTCTCTGTTGAATTTCAGTTCTCAACGATGATCAAACCCTAGATTTGATTGAATTGATTCAACGAGTGGGGTGGAATTTTGGGGTTTATTGTGGTTTGCAATTTGAGTTGGAAACAAGAATTAGAGGAAAGTTATGATCTTTGCGGGTTTTATTTGCGAAAAGGGTTAGATTGTAAATTATGTAGGGATTATTGGATTGTAGGATAATTTTTTGTTACAGAAATATGGATGAAGAAAAAAGAGAGAAGGAAATTCTAAGACAATATTGGTTATTTGACAATTTATAGTAGTTTGGATGTTTCTAACTGTCTAGTTTTGATTGTTTTTTCGTTGCTATTTGCTAGAATTGGTATAATATCAAGGGTAATGCTAGAATTGGCACGAGAAATTGACTTGGACGAGGTCACCCATTAGTAGGATTAGATTTCGTTGTATTTTTGTTTGTTGGTTGGGGTGTATGAATTCCAAAACCCAGCCTGTTGGGATCTGAACTTCATAAGCCTTATTTTTGGTTGTTTGTTTTGTTAAATTTTTTAATGAAACACGGGGGGCAAGACCAACCTTTTACGATCAAAAAAAATAAATGCTATGTGCACAGTCTCTGTGGGTGTGGACAAACTTTATTTCACAATATGATGTGGCACAATCTCCACTTTTTTCCGTAGATGTCTGGAATACAAGGGTTAGTGAAGATTGCACTGATGATGCATCAGGTTGTGAAGTGAAGTTTGTGCAGAAAGATTGTGTTGT
This sequence comes from Hemerocallis citrina, assembly GCA_017893485.1. Classification (NCBI taxonomy): domain Eukaryota; kingdom Viridiplantae; phylum Streptophyta; class Magnoliopsida; order Asparagales; family Asphodelaceae; genus Hemerocallis; species Hemerocallis citrina. Next base: position 208,893,303 of record CM030368.1, on the reverse strand, counting down.
GCAGGTAGCATCGCCCGAATAATGATACAGGAAGACTTATTGTAAGAGATAGTTATGTGCAATGTACTCATGAGCTTGAGCTTGACATTCGTCCAAGAATGACGATTACATGATGCAAGAATTATGTGATCTAGTGGTGGTTAATTTGTGCAACATAAGGACACTGGTAAAGTCCCTCGATGAAATCCTTAAGCCAAAATATGATTGGAACCATGAATCCAATCTGTTTGGCACTAGGATTAAATGTGACTTGGGAGTTAACATTATATTGTTTTTTTTTATATAAAAGATGACTGATGTCATCGCATCATTAACGATCAGTTAACATTATATTGTTGTAGAAAATATATCATCTTCTTAATTTTCTAGTTATATCTCCTGATTTATGGACATTGACTGGTCATTTAGGATTGGGGTCTCTCTCTTTTCTAGTTTTCTCGTTAGAGATCTTGCAGTTACTTAATGGAGGGTTCTTATTTTTCTGATAGTTCTTTATTTTGGTTTCAGATCTATTGCAATTTTTTATATATTAATTGTAAATGCACATGTGTCAAATGCTTATTTACTGAGTTCGTCTCCTATTTTTTGTCAGACTGTTGTGCTCAGGGTTGGTATGTCATGTGAAGGCTGCGTTGGTGCTGTTAAGAGAGTCCTCACCAAAATGGAAGGTTGATTTTTGATTTTTGATTTTTTTTTTGGGAATAAAGATGACATCATGACCACTTCATTAACGAAAAATTAACGAAATAAAGTAGAACATATTACATCACTGATAATCGAAAACCAAACATTGTTCTAGAACGACAAATACAACTACTACATCAGCTACTGAAATGAAAACACCGATAATGGAAGGTTGATCTTCCTCACTATGTTCTTCTTTATCTATGCTTTTCCTCGATCTTGAGATATACCAACTAAAAATTGTCTAGGGATATTGGGTGGGATAATGAGTACTCTACATTCTTTTACTTTTCTAATATATTCTTGGTTACTAAACTCTTGGGGTTGGCCAAAATCCTTCTTCTCCAGTTCAATTTTGTTAAGGTCTCTTCTTGCCCTATTAGCTACTAGCGTATCTTTTTTAATTGGCTCAATCCACGGCTCTTAAGTCTAACCTTTTGTCCGTGTTGCTCCATATGATTTTAATTACAATGCTGGTGTTGTTTTAAGGTTTAAATGGCTGCATTCTAAATACTCCTTTTGGGTTATTTTTAGGTGTCGAGACATTTGATGTGGATATCAAGGAACAGAAGGTAACCGTGAAAGGCAATGTGACACCTGATGCCGTTCTAAAAACCGTTTCAAAGACGGGGAAGAAAACTTCCTTCTGGGAGGCAAAACCTGAGGTGAAGGACACTGCTGCTGCTTCCACCGCGGCTGCATGAAAGTGATATCATTGCGAACTTTCTAATGTATTACTTGCTTTAAGATGGCAGCTTATTATATGCATTGAACGTTTGTGACTAGCTAGTACGAACATCTGTAAGATTTCTCTTTTTATGATATGAAATGAACCTTCATACTTGGAGATTTCCGTTCTTCACTACTCATTTAAAATATGTTACATAAATATCTTTCATTATTGTGGTTTGATTCATGTAAACATGGGGAATGCATGTATTGTCAATGTTGATGGATTCTCATTCTATATGAATTAGGAGATGGACTATTATTCTCTTAATAGTATAGCTTTTGGCTTTCATTCTGGGTAAAATTGACACTAGGCTCAGATTGAATATGCAGCACCGCTGAATCTGGTTGTGTTCGAACAATTTGGACCTTAAGATGTCATACACTCGCATAACATTCATAAATAAGATCAGATGCTCGGGTGTCGGGGCATTAATTTCAGCACCGATTATATCCATTATCTCAATGATAGTGAACATCAGTTTCTTTTCCATTATAGTTTTGCGCAAGCAAAGACCCAGGTCTGAGTCACAATCAAACAGCCATTAGTAACTGAACGATGTCGTTTCATTTTGGCATTCGCGAGTATTGTTTAGTTTTTGGCCTCTGTTCGGGCTTGTAAGCTGTTTGCTTATGTCCCTTTGTTATGTGTATTAGTGTATAGTTGTATTCTGGACTATGTATTTTGTTCGCTTTCTATATGTATATATATATATGGGCTGGAGTCTTCTGACTCTATCCTTTACAATAAAATAAAAAAAGTTCAAAAGCAAAACCTTATCCTCTATTTGCTCTGCAATCTTTGGCAATTACCTTTTTTTCTCAGCTAGCATACATTACTTTTCCAGTTTGCAATAGTAGGTCATGTATTGATAGCATGACATAAAATATGGGGAGCCAAGCAGGATTCTGCCCAAAGTTTTACACAACAACAATCAAACTGAATGTTTTATACTCGTTAAATCCAGCCAGAAGAAACACGTATAGATAATGCTAACAATTCGGGATACAAGCAGTACAAGAAAACCCCAATCTAGTATGCTTAAGGCTAGAGACATACAATTACAGGAAGACTTGCGCCCAAGGACTAGATACACATCGAAACACACCCTGATGGCTTAAATATTAAAATTGATTGTCGAAGTCTAACCGTCAGGTTCATGTATCTGTCGTCCCCCTTAACAATAAGCAGTTCCTAGGATTTCCAAACATGATATAGCAGCAAAACCTCGCAACACTGAAATGTGAATAGACTAAGAGAGGACTTGTGAACATGTAAAGAGGACCAACTTGCTACTTTGCAACCAAAGTACAGGTCTACCAGAAAAACCATCTTATCTTTGCAGACTCCCCTTGAATAGCTTGTTGCAGCTTCTCCTTTTCCCTCTTTTCCATTCCTTGATTCAGTGATTCCAGTCTTTTTTCTGCAAATAATGCAGGAAAGATATAATGCGTTAGAGAATATAATGAAATATTGATGAGTAGTTTAATATGTGCGTGATAATCTATATTCAGAGAAGAACCTTGAAGAAGAATACTTGGTATCTTCAAGGCGGCCATGTAAACTTCATCGTTGGCGGAATCCTTCCATGCCCTCCATTCCACTTGCAAGAATCATGCGCCTAACCTTGAAGATCATGAAAACACTCAAGAATCAAATTTGAACAACACAAGGCTATCGATGAAAAACTTATGTAATATACAAAATAGCCAGTTTGTCAAAGATAAGCTCATACAGGAGTAATGAAAAATTGTTTCATAATAATTTTTTCAGACTTGGTTAAAATCCCTGAGATTCCAAAGGAATACTACTACAATTATTACAGAAAAAAAAGTGGATATTTGATTGCCTGCAAACAATTTTGTTTTCCATTATTACCTAGTTATAAACTCATCCTGTTAATTAAACCATCTGTCAAATTTATTTGTACATGGAAGCTATCTTCTTTTAAAATTCCAGAATACCCTCAAGCTACCTAAGAAGTTCAGCAGATTGAGAGCTCACAGTCTGAATCTTACGAGCAAAATCCTTGAGACCTATATACTTGAAGATCTGGTCCAAGCTAGAATTGCAACCATTGTTACTGTTAGAATACAAGTGCAATTTCCCAACCCTTCTACAACTTCGAAGTTTTAGCATAGTGGAAAAGACTTTCATATGGTATCAGAGCAACCCAGGTTCAAATCCCACTGGCTACTCAGAGCAACCCAGGTTCGAATCCCACTGGCTACTCAGAGCAACCCGGGTTCGAATCTCACCGACTGCGCAATTTAAATGCAGATTGAAAAAAAAAAATACCACTGCGTACAGTTCAGGTCTTGGCCCAAAAAAATGGCCCTCAACCAGCGGGGACGTGTTAGAATATAAATATCAAAACCCTCACTCTTACCACAACTTCGGAGTTTTGGTTCATCGGTAGGGTCATTAATAGTTACACCATTTCTTGTGAGGATGCCTAGCAAACGTCACCCCAACAAGTATGATGTGAGATGAAGTCTAAACTTAAGTTGATCCGAAAAACTTAAAATGTGGAATTAGATATATAGCATCACCAGGAACTAGCTTTAGTACCTGTAATTCTCTAGAGAAACATGATGCACATCAAGATTGAATTTCATGCCCAGAAGGAAGTGATGAGCTCACCAAACAACTTACCGCCGTCCAAATTTAATGCAAAAGGTTTTGATAATTATTCGGTTTATTTGAAAGGCTAGGTGAATTGGCTTTCGATAATACACCCTTCATTGTAACCGCATCTCTCAGAAACCCAGAATCTAAGAAGCATGACAGAGAGAATCTAAGATGACAGAATCTATAAAGAAAATCAAGGAGATGTACGCAGATATCAGTGACTCAACCTACGAAGCTGAATCATAGGAAAGGGACGGGACACCAGGCGGGGACTGATCGACAGGCGGTGCCCAGGACCCGTGGTTGTATTGGCTGGTCACCAGTTGTACAACTGTTTTGTATCATCTGTAATTATTCTGTTTTTTGGGTAGAAGGGCTGTCTTGTATGGGATGGGTTCACTTTTTTGTCGGGTAATGAGTCTCATAGCCCACCTGTTGGGATCCATGTACATCATTACCTTTTGTTTGGTTGTTTGTTTGATTAATTGCTTACTATTGAAACGCGGGGGGTTTATCCTACTGTCTTCAATAAAAAAAAAAGATAGAGACATGCCGACACAGACACAATGCAATATGTCACACTGACACAGGGAAGAATTTGAAAAACACCGATAAAATATCAAGTGTCATGTCAAATTCGTTTGTCCGACACGAGTATCCGACACATGTAAAACATGACATGGCTACCTAATAGAAGGTTTATGCTTCATAGCTCATAACTTAGAAAGGCCGTCAAATTTCTCAGAAATCCGGTGAACTTTATTTATATCCAAATATTGAGCAACTAAATATTGGTAGAAGAAGGGTTTAAGCAGACTGCTGTAGGGTGTTATCAAAATCAAATCGGCAGAATTCATTGGCAAATGAAAGCTATGATAGGAACGCGACAAGCAATGTAAAAGTTGATGTTCTTCAAGTCGTAGCTAACTAAGAATAGTGAAAAACAATCCACAAGTTGTGGTGAAGGAGCCCAATGTCAAAGAGCAATTTATTTGGAAAGGCCATAAAATGAAATTGCTACAATAGTAAGCAATATTATCAGGTGGACATAACAGTTCTCGGCTGGCACTCATGCATCGAAGTCAATTATGCAGAATGCACTTAGAGAACAGTGAACCCATATATATCTTCTTGGTTGTTTACTTGTTTTCAATCATACCATTTACTTTTCAAAATCAATTTACAATTGTAAACACCAAATTTGCTTACTATAATGTTAGCTAAGACTCTGCCCTATCAAAAAGAAAATAAATTTCAACAACTACCTAGTTTTTTTGAAATAAAAGGCAAGAGCATTGCCCCATAATCTCATATATAAACTCAACCAATACATCAATAGAACTCATTACATCCAATGTATTGCGAGATCTACTATAACACAAAAGAGTGACCTACGACTAGTACAAAATAGTACAACCAAAGTACAAAAGGCAGGTCTCATAACATCAAACTTACTGAACCTCAAAAAAACATCAAACGTGCTACTAGAACTACTAGAACACAAAAGTAGTAGTACTGCAACAACAACAAAAGTCACCCCCCGTTCTGCAGGCAAAGGTAAAGTGTGGACCTCTGCTCCCCTCTGCTCCTGTCAGTGGTTGCCGAAGCCAGGCCCCGCGCTAGTGGAAGAGAAAAGCGGACCTGTACGTGCTTTCTTCCTTGCCCCTGGGATGGACAACCAAGAAGATGTAAGGAACAAAATTTTATATATCATTTGAACAAAATTGCAAGAATGATCTCTGAAACAGGCATCGTTCCTATCAATCCAAATGACCCATAAACATGCCGCCACTAAGCAATCCCACTCTCTTCGTCGTCCCCGAAGTACCTCCACCTCTCTAACCTCACCCCACAGGTAAGACACATCTACGGGGGTACCAGACAGGCCAAATCCTAAGAGAAGAAAGTCCCAAATACTTTTTCTATGCATGCATTCGAGAAAAAGGTGACAAATAGTCTCTATCTCACTCCCACATCTCGGACAAGAGACGACGGCGATTAATCTCTCTTAGCGAGATTTTCTCTAGATAAGATCGCTTCCTTGGATACCAATCACTGGAAGGCCCAGACTTTGTGAGGAGCGAACGTATTCCAGATAACTCTATTCGTGGCACATCTAGTCCCCCTGTCACCGAGGGACGAATACATGGACCTGACTGAAAATTTGCCGTTAACCTCTAAGCGCCACCCCCTCTCATCCTGTTGGTTACCTACACGAGCAGGGTTATTCCCCAGCTAGGAATAAATTGGGTCAACACTGCTATGGTCATTGTCATTACCGGTCGGTAATAGCCTAATGTGCCAAGAGGCTCTAACCCAATAATCTGCCACCAGTGCAGATTTGTTGATGGCCCTCTGAAATATCTCTGGAAATAGCGAGGCCAAGGTATTTGGACCAGTCCAAGCATCTAGCCAGAATCTTGTATTTTTCTCATTCCCTATCCTACTTGGGGAGTGACAGTGGAACAAGTCTCCTGCCCTGTCTATTCCCCTCCAAATTGGGAAAATGCCTTTACGATGCTGCCCCCCCCCCCCTCCCCAAAATTTGAATCGTCTTTGCCTTCTATACCGAAGCCAAGCGGTACCTTGGGCAGGGGTGCGGCGGGAATGCATTTTCCACCACCATTTGCATAACAGAGCTTTGTTCATTTCTCGAATATTTAGGATACCCAAACCTCCAAAGTCTTTTTTCGGGCAAACAATGCTCCATCTGACTAATGGCAAACCTTTACCATCCTCTCTATTCCCCTTCCACAAGAAGTCTCTACGAATTTTGTCAATCTCCTTGATAACCCAATTGGGGAATTCATAGATGGGCATCCAATAAATGGGGAGATTCGAGAGTACAGCGTTAATAAGTGTGATTCTGCCCCCTAGCGAAAGATGGGTCCTCTTCCAACCGGGAAGTCGCCTTTTGATTCTGTCTATAAGGATCATCCAATCATTCCTCGTTGGTTTTCCTGGACGCAATGGGACTCCCAAGTACTTGATGGGAAACTTTTCGACTTTACAGTCCAGAACACTGGCCAAAAAAGTCGGAACCACCTCTTCACATCTGTCTAGACCTATAAGATTGCTTTTATCATAATTAACTTTGAGCCCGCACCATGCCTCAAGGAACACCAAAATTCCTTGAACCTCGTTAATGTCAGGCATCCCAAAAAGAAGTGTGTCATCTGCGAACTGGAGAATGGGGATACCGTGGGTACCGTCCAAACTTCCAATGCCTCGAAGCAGATTTTGGTTGGAGCAATACTGAGTCATTTCAGACAGCACATCGGCAACCAAGGTGAATAAAAGAGAAGACAATGGGTCGCCCTGTCTAAGACCTCTTTTGCAAGCGATTAGGTTGCTAATAGTACCATTCACCAATACTGACGATTTACCGCCCCTAATGCACTTGTTAATCCACCCGATCCACTTGGGACCAATGCCTCTAGTCTCAAGTACCTCTATAACATTATCCCATTCCACCGCATCATATGCCTTCTCAAAGTCCAGTTTAAGAAGGAAGCCTTCTACTCTGTCTCTGTCGCACTGAAAGATGGTCTCATGGGTAATAGCTATACTATCTAGGATGTCGCATCCTTGAATGAACCCACTTTGAGCCGGATGGATGATAGCACTAAGCCACGGATTCAACCTTGAAGCCAAAACCTTAGTGATGATTTTAAAGGAGGAATTCAGAAGACTAATGGGTCTGAGATTCTCAACCTCTTTGACCTCGTCGGTTTTGGGAATTAAAACTATGGTCGCATAATTGAGCCGATCAATCTGAGCGATGTTCAGAAAGAGTTCGTCAAAAATGCCCAAGAAGTCCATCTTAATAATATCCCAAAACGTAGAGTAAAAGAATACTGGAAAACCATCAGGTCCCGGAGATTTATCCTGGCCCAAGTCTTTAATCGCACTAATTATCTCACTAGTCTCAAATGGTTTCTCTAATTCCTCTGGACCGACAATATTTGGTCGGGATCAGAAGGTCTCATGGAGGTGGCACAAACACTCTCTGGACCGCCCAAGAAGGCCTCTAAAATGACCCTCAATATGAGAGCCTACCGAGTTTTGGTCTGTTACCCACCAGTTGTTAATGGTAAGGCCCGTGATAAAGTTCGATCTTCTCCGACCGTTAGCCATCCTATGAAAGTATGTCGTGTTGGCATCCCCATATTGCAGCCACTGGTCTCGAGATCTTTGCCTTCAATAATCATCCTCTTTTTTAAAAAGAACGTCAAGGTCTTGTCTCGCCTTCTGCATGCCCCGAAGCTCCCCTGAGGATAAACCTCTGACCTCTTCAATAAGTTCTAAGGCTTGAATCTGGCCCGCAAGCCTTTCTTTATCTCTCTTATCATTCCTTCTCTCTTCCCCCGCCCATCGTTTCAGCCTACCTCTCAGTCTACTGATTTTAGCGTTCCATGTGGAAACAACATTCCTACGAATACCCTCTCTACTGTCAATAGGCTCGTTCCAAGAATTCTGAACAATGGAGCGTAGGTTGCCGTTACGTAACCAAGCTTTCTCGAACCGGAACAGTTTAGTTTTGGGTCGACAATCCCCACCCGAGGAGAGAATCAGTGGTACGTGGTCGGAAGTCCGTCTAAAAGCAGTCCTTGCCGCATCTAGAGGGAAGTGTGCTTCCCAATCGAACATCACAAATATCCGATCTAATTTGGCCAAAATTTGACAGTCATGCATATTCGACCTGGTAAACTTACGATCGGGAAAATGTATCTCGCGTAACTCCAACAAGTCGATGACTCTATTGAAGATAGTTCTCTCAGCCTGACTACATCCTCTACCTAGGTGTTCATCAACAAATCGAGTGATATTAAATTTCCCCCCAATAACCCACGCATTTTCCCACTGATATCTAATAGCCTCCAGTTCATCCCAAAACAAAGGGCGGTCAACTGCGTCGTTAGGACCATAGACCATGGATAAAATTTGAACAAAAGCATCACTCTTAGCTCTGAGTTTCATAGAAACAGAAAAATCTTCGATGAAAACATCAAGGCAGTGAAAGAGATCAGTGTTATACCCCACAGAGATCCCTCCCGCTTAACCCCGAGATGGTTTAGAGCACCACTCCCAGTTCCCGTAGGGGATAAGCCTGTCAAGCAAAGCTGAATCTGGGCTAGTCAACTTAGTCTCACACATTCCAATCACAGATGGATGATGGAAAGACAGTGTTTCTCTCACAATTCGACATTTCTTACTACCATTTAACCCTCTAACATTCCAAAACATGTATTCCATTGGGCAACCTGACAGGGGTCTCTCGGATGGTATGCCCATCACTAAGTACTGGGGTATTTAACCCAGTCTCTAATTCTCTTAGCGTTATCTAGTTGGGACAACAAGTCACAGCCCAAGTCAACTCTACAGACCTTGGGTAAGCTAATTAACATGGCATCAGGAATAAAATCAATAATTGCACAATTATAACTAGACTCACCTGCCAAAGCCGAACTAGGAGCTTTGAGTTTGACTGCTGAGGCAATCAAGTCATCTTGGGAGATCGGGCGGTCTCCATGTTTTTCCCTTTGGCACGAGCTGCATCTGAGATCCTCTATCACCTTTTCCTTCCCTTTCCCTTTACCAGAGTAATCTCGCCTGAAAGGAGGGGAGGTCTCCATATTGTCCTCCTTCTCGATATCCCATGCTCTTGCTGCAGTAGTAAGAGGAGACTCCTCTTCAATGTTTTTAAGCGCATCAATCAGATCATCATCATTAGGTGATTCATAACTTGCTTTGACCGTCTCGTTAACAAAGTCTCGATCAGCTTCAACGCTGTCTCTTTCCTCTTCACTCTCATAGATCCTCTTTCTTGCTTGGGACGTCAATAAATCCCCTAAATTTGCATTCCTGACAGATTGAGATAAAGTGGGCTCATCGTCAGACAGGTCCTGTCCCTTAGACCGCTGGTCTTTTTCTCTAATATTGACTCCCCTATAAACAGTAGACCCCCCCCCCTCCACAATATGATTTCTCTATGATTGCCTTAGGCGCCCCATGGGAATAAGCCCTAAGCAAACGACCCCAAGAGTCAATTTGCTCTGTAGAAAGAGAACTAACATCTCCTCTCAAAAATTGTACAAATGCCTCTTGCATGGATTTCCACATGTGTACGGAAATCGAGGCTCCCTCCTTCAGAACTTCCTCTGTAGCCGAGCCGTCACCTTCTTCCAGACTCTCAATAGCGGGTACTAAAGCTTGTAGCTGTCGCCGTATGGGCCGAACGACCTGTTCTCGAGACGAACAAAACTCAGAGCCTTTGGAAGAGATAGGTACCTCAGTACGTACCGCCTCACTCAACCCATACTTCCCCTTACTGTTCACATGGCTCAAGATAGAAATAGGCCTAAACCCTACCTCCACGTCAGAGCTCCCCTTACCCCTATCAACTTTCTCAAGCTCTCTATCTCTGAGTGGTACTGGCTCGAAAGGTACCTTGCCCCCACGCATTCTCTCCTCCACGTCAGGCTTCTCCAAAAGCCCAAACCTTTTGAAATTACCTCCAATCTGAACCGTTGTTGTAACCCCATCCAACAGTCTTTGATCATCTTCAACCTCCACCACAGCTGGGTTTCTGAGCTCTACGCCTTTGAGCGCCGACGCCGCTTCTATCTCCGACGCTCGAAGAAGTGGGACGAACCTCTTAATCTCCTCGTGGATACTGACCAAGTAGGACCTCCCTTTGTATACGGCGAAGATCGAGGAAGGAGTCATCGAGCCAGCGAGAGAAGTAATGCGAACTCTAGCCAAATCCAACCGGTTAAGGAATTTTGTAGCCTGGTCGAACTCTTCTACCCATCCAAATGGTTGGACGAGGCCTTGGAATCCCTCCTTGCTCCAACACTCCGTAGGGAAATTCGCTAATAACAGCCATTTGGAAATGAGTTGGTCTCTCTTGAACTCTCCGAATTTCAGCGTCCACCTTGATAACACAACGTCGAATCCATCGCCAGAGAAAATTTTCTTGCTGATGACCATTTGCACCCTCGACTCCGACGAACATGGAATGATAAAGGCATCATCTCTGAGCTTCTGCACTGTCCAATCCCACTCTGGTGATTTCGGCCACCTCGCTAGGAGTTCGTTTCTAATGGTCCGCTCGTTCGAATTACCAAACGTCACCGACGCCACCACACTGAACAGAAGTTGACTACCACGTTCCTCCATCTCCACAGTAGGAGTGATAACGCTCCGCACCACCGCCTCCACGGCCTCATTCGATACTCCCTGCTTCGTGGTTGACGTCTCTCTATCTATGATCCCTGCCTTCCTCATGGAAGTATCAGTCGACCAAGCTGCCCTACCTCTCTTCTCATTCACCACAGACTCACCTAGAGGATGGCTGGTCGCCCCAAGAGCAATGTGGCTGTCCAGCGAACCTTCCTCGTGAGGCTTTGGCGATCGAAGATTACATTCGGTGGACAAGTGGCCTTGTCTTTTACATGAGAAGCATTTTGTAACCTCCTTACAATCGGCTTTCCAGTGTCCCCACTTGCCGCAGTTGAAGCACTTTGGTTCAAGCTCACCGTTCGTCTTGCACCGGAAGCCCTTCGGAAGGCTTTCAGTCGAATCCCCCTTTTTCTTTGGGATGGGGACTCGAGTAATGGTTTTCCACCCATCTTTCTCAACGTAGATTGGTTTACCCTTGGGTTTCGATACGGTCTTAACCGGGGGGCTGTCAACCTTCGAGGAGGAATGGCTCTTGACGGCCTCCGATGAAGCAAAGCTCGCTCTGGCACCATCCGTGTCTCCATGAAGAACGGGACGTGGAGACCTATCGCTGGCGATGGAAATGGTCCTCCTCTCACGAACACCATGGTCTCCCGATGCCAAATCAACAGACGCGGAGACAGTCAGGTGTTGTTCTCGAGACGAAGCAACTGCTTCCTTACTCTTGTCATTAGGGTCCTCTTTGTGGAACCGGAGCGGGCCATGGGGTCTCGAAGATTTGTGAACAGAGGTCTTGGCACACACTCCTGTAGGAAGTTTGGCGGCTAGGTTTCTCATTGGAACAAGAGAAAAGTTGGTAGAAGGGAAAGAAAAGTAGGTATTGGGTTGAGAAGGACGAAGAAGGAGAGGAAGTGAGGAGGGCGGGGAGAGGAGGAGGTTGCAGAGGTTAAGGAGTGGTGGAGATGGTGGAGGAGGACGGAGAAGAGGAGGGTAGGGTTAGGGCTTGGTTTTTGGAAGAGGAGGGAGATAACAACAACCTAGTTATCCTGCTGAATTGGCATTTAATGATACAAACTTATTCTAAAAAAAAACCTATCCTAGTATCATCAAATGCACTATTAAAATAGTTCACAAGAAGCTAATTTCTTTAACTAAACTAACAATTGTCTCTGTTCTTTTCCTTTTCTGCTGCCACTCCCTGGGTTAGTGGTGCTGTTTATGCTGTGTATGCTGCGTATCGGCTCTTTTCCCTGTGGCATGCTGTGCTTGATGCGTACTTCACCATTTCTTTGGTTATGCTTACAAGATTTTGCCTTTATTATTCTTTTTTTTTTGGAATTTTCCATGGCCCCTAGTTGTGCGATGCTATTTGGCTGCTGCGGCATTTTGGTATTCTCTTGACTATTCAGCTGCTTCGATAGGCGCTATTTTTGCTGTCTCCATTCGTCTGCTTGTTCCTGTGCTGGCGTTTTATTCCTATGCTGTGTCTCTTCGTGCTTCAGGCCATTTCTCACCTGCTTGCGGGCCTATCGAGTCTTTTTTATTGTTTTGTATTTGTTTCGGTCTTACAACTTGTAAAGTGGCCGGCTGTATATTGTATTTTGTACTCTCCTGTTCATTTTATATATATTATGTTTTTTGCTGGGGTCTTATGACTCTATCCGTTTATTTTTAAAAATTAAAAATTAAAAAAAAACAATTAGCTCACTATCAGTATTATCACAATTCCTTTTCCTTTTAAAACAAAAAAAAAGGGTTACATGCGTAGGTCTCAAATATATTGTACCTTTCCAGAGTAGTGATCGAAGCTTGAAGCTGAGATGCTCTCTCCTTCCCGTCTTCCAGAGGCATCGATATCCCCAGCTTATACTCGCTCTCCTGAAGCCGCTCCGGCCCTCAGCTCCTTATCCTACACCCAACTCCACACATCTCAATAACAACAATTCCAAATCAATCAACCCCTCAATAACGAAAACATATACACATTTTAACATATATATCTCACCCTTTTCTCGGCACATTATCTATACAACACAATCTCATCCTGACAAAACGACTCGATATCATTGATCTACAAACCTGAACCAAAGTTCCCCTTCAACCCCAACTCTATATATACTTAACTTGAAACTAGTTAACCAAGTAGAGATACTTACATAAGTAGAGATTCCTTACGATTTTGTCGCATAAACCGACTCCTTCTAGAACATGGGAAGCAATCTCGGGGGGTATAAGAGGTGATGGTGGGCCCAGCATGAGGTCATCTCCCGCCAAGATGGTTTCCTCCATTCATGGTTGTGAATCAACTAACAAAAACCCAACAAACCTATTGTTTGTGCTCTACTTTGTCCTATTCAGGTCAAAGTGAGGGGTGCCTATGGTCTCTCTCATGTCAGGGAGCTTGGAGGGAGTGATGGCGTTTGTTCAACAGTCAGGGGATTGGACAACCTACGTTGCGAGGGGCTAGTGAGAGTCAACGAGGGTCAAGCGAGGGGATGAGAACTGGGACTCAATCTGTACAGGGAGTTGTCAGATTCGTGAAGTGCCTGTGGTCTCTCATATGGTGCTTGAAGTTGACGCGTGTGTCATTAATGGTAGCGACAGAGGTGTCCGTGCGAGCAGGGGAGAGAACATCCTTCGTTGCGAGGTGCCAGTGAGAGTCAACGAGTGTCAAGCGAGGGGATGAGAACCAGGACTCAATCTGTACAGGGAGTTGTCAGATTGGTGGAGTGTCTGCGGTCTCTCAAACGGTGCTTGAAATTGACGTATGAATCACTGATGGGGTGACAGAGGTACCCGTGCGAGCGACGGAGCGGATAAACGGTGTACAAGCAAGGGACTGAGAGAGAGAATGAGCTCAAATTGGCACGAGAAATTGACTTGGACAAGGTCACCCGATCAGTAGGATTAGATTTCGTTGTATTTTTGTTTGTTGGTTAGGGTGTATGAGTTCCAGAACCCAGCATGTTGGGATTTGAACTTCATAAGCCTTATTTTTGGTTGTATGTTTTTTAAAATTCTTTTTAATGAAATGCGGGGGTATTCAAACCACCGTTTAACGATAAAAAAAAAACAAAAACCTAACAAACAAAAATGAAAAGGAAAATTAGCAACCGATTATAGTCCTATATGGAAAAATTTTGATACATGAAGAACCCATAAGTTTAATTCAAAAACTAAAATTATTATTATTATTATTATTATTATTATTATTATTATATATATATATATATATATATATATATATATATATATATATATATATATATATATATATATATATATATATATATATATATATATATATATATATATATATATTATGATAACAGTTTAGAATTGATAAAATAGTGGTATATGTTTTTATTGTCAACGAAGAGAATAAATAGATTACAAAAGAATTTGGAAACTAAGCTAAATGCGAAAGTAATTCTAATCTTAGGAAATACAGAGGAATGAGGAAACTAAGCTAATTAGGAAAGTAAACTAAGCTAAATGGAAAAGTAATTCTAATCTTAGGAAATACAAAGGAATGAGGAAACTAAGCTAAATAAGAAGGTAATTCAAATCAATATGTTGAGCTATACAAATTGAATATCAGCATGCAATATTCTAAATAAGGAGACTATCCTTTGATATCTCCAATATGCCCCTGCAAGTTGGACCTCCGGAAAGAGAGTCCAATCTTGAGTAGTAGTTGATGAAAGCGTGTGCGAGGTAGTGGTTTGGTGAGTGCATCTGCTAACTGATCTGTGGATGAGACATGTGTCACTCGAAGAGTGCCGTGCTGAACTTGTTCACGAATGAAATGGTAGTCAAGAGCAACATGCTTCATACGAGAATGAAACACCGGATTGGAACATAAGTTGGTGGCACCCACGTTGTCACAGTATATAACCGGTTTTTGAGATGAAAAGAAACCAAGCTTACTAAGGAGAGAGGTGATCCAGCGCAGTTCTGCAGTGGTAGAAGCAACTGAATGATACTCAGCTTCAGTCAAAGACCGAGCAACGGTACGTTGTTTCTTAGAGCTCCAAGAAATGGGATTCCGCCCGAGATAAACGATGTATGCGCTAGTGGAAGTGAAATCATCTTTGTTGCCAGCCCAGTCAACATCGGAAAAAGCATGAAGATCATGAGATGAACGGCAATAGAGAAGAATACTCTGATCAATGGTTCCACAAAGATATCCGAGAAGACGTTTGGCAACATTCCAGTGATTAGTAGTGGGACGATGCATGAATTGAGAGAGTTTGTTGACCACATATGCAATGTCCGGTCGGGTCAATAAGAGATATTGTAGATGATGTCGGCCATTCATACACACCATCTCTAGTTTGTCCCTCTAGCAGTGTTGCCCCCGTCATTAAATCCTTCACATAAAAAGAAGTTGGTAAGAATTCAATGGATGTTTTATATGTTTGGCAAAATTGGGATATAGAAATCAAATTCCGTTTCATATTTGGAACACACAAAACATCGTGTAATTTAAATGAATGAGATGGAGTGTGAAGAGAGAAAGAACCGGTGTGAGAGATAGGTAACCCAGTACCATCACCAATAACAATGTCATCAGGGCTATCATACGGAGTATGAAGCGAGAGATTTTTCAGATCTGCAGTGATGTGGTGAGAGGCCCCGGAATCAAGAAGCCATGCAGTGTTGTCAGTGAAATTAGCAGTGGCCATGTGTGCCCGTGGTTGCCACTGGGAAGAGCGGCCGAATGTAGAGGCCGAAGACCGGGAGGCACTGTTGGTCGAAATCAGCTGAAAGAGAGGGCAGTTGGCTACGGTATGACCCTGAGGATGACATCCTTGGCACTTACCAAGATACGGACGGGGTGGGCGGCATTGCGAGGGCCCATGGCTGGCCGTAGTAGACGGGGAATGGCCGGGTGGTGGTTGGTTTGGTGTCCAGGAGGGACGAGAGATGGAGGTCCGAGATCTGCCGTTGTGACGGGAAGATAGAACATTAGCCGTGACCGGAGTGGAAGATAGGAGTGGTTGACTTTGCTTGAGGGACAGTTCCCGATTGATGAGTTTCTCATGAAGTTCATCAAACGAGATAGGTGTGTCGTGGCCTTCAATAACGTCAACAATAGCCTTATAGTCATCATCGAGACCATCAAGAATCTTCTCTATCAAATCCTCATGGTCCATTGGTTTGCCAAGTGCAGCAAGTTCATCAGAGTGGCACTTGATGAACTGCATATATTCGGAGATCGTCTGAAAACCTTTCACCGAGCATTTGATTTGATCCTTGAGTTGTTTGATGTGTCCACGGGTCGGGCGAGCATATGTGTTGGCAAGTGTAAGCCAGGCGTTGCGGGATGTGGTGGCACGTTGGATAAGTTGAATCAAGGAAGATGAGAGCGAGCCAACAAGTGCGCCAAATAGTAGTTTGTCTTGTCGAACCCATGGTAGATAATCTGGATTAGGTGTGTTTGTATTGGAGATAGGGCACAGATGAGAACCGTCGATGAATTTGTAAAGGTCATAGCCGACAAGAATGGCTTCCATTTGGAGTTTCCAAGCCAAGTAGTTTGTGGAAGTAAGTTTAACAATATTGTGGTGAGCAATATTGATGAGTTGGAGTTGGTGAGATGACTGACCGAAGTTTGGAAGGGTGACGATATGAGTGTCGGTAGCGGGGGAAAGTTGAGGTTGGTCATCGGCCATGATGAGGTGTGGTAGAAGGTGTGTTGTACGGGGAGGCTGGAATATTATAGAAGAAGAAGAAGGACCGACTGCTTTGATACCATATGATAAGAGTTTAGAATTGATAAAATGGTGGTATATGTTTTCTTTGTCAACAAAGAGAATAAATAGATTACAAAAGAATTTGCTGGAAACTAAGCTAAATGGAAAAGTAATTCTAATATTAGGAAATATAGAGGAATGAGGAAACTAAGCTAAATGGGAAAGTAATTCTAATCTTAGGAAATACAAAGGAATGAGGAAACTAAGCTAAATAAGAAGGTAATTCAAATCAATGTGCTGAGCTATACAAATTGAATATCAGCATGCAATATTCTAAATAAGGAGATTATCCTTTGATATCTCCAATATAATAATAATAATAATAATAATAATAATAACAATAATAATAATAATAATAATTAATTAATTAATTAATTAATTAATTAATTAATTAAAGGAGTTCATACTATCCATTGTTGCTTGATATTTTTATTTTTTTTTTGAGAAAAATGTGACCATGTCACCGCTTCATTAATAATATATTAACGAAACAAGTATTACAGATAACGTACATCTATGTTCCTTAATCGGAACAACGGAAAACAATTACATAGCTCACTCTACAACATAAACTAGTCCCTCCCCTAGCCACTTGTAGACGAAAGCATCTGCACATGTTCTCCCACCCATCAAAACTAGGTGTAATTCGAATTTCAACCAATTAAAAATTTGAATTCCATTCCACCCTAGAGACTCACCCTACCTTCCCCCGAACGTCCGCCTTGGCCACAACCACAACTGCTATCTAAAGGCAGCATGCATCCATCACACCCGACGAGTCCACCAATCCATCCCCACCGCGATGCCATCTTCCGATTGCATCAAATCCAGCCCTCAACAGTAGTCATTGTTCTCGACCGACACGCCAACGCTCTCGACGAACTTCCCTCCGACAAACACTTCCACCTTGGCAGCTCATCTTTGGAGGTCCCCCTCTTAACCCATCGCTTCTCCCACAAGATTAGAATTTCAAAAAATCTAATTAGAAATTCACGAGACAACCAACGGTCCTCTCTCCAACATCCACATATGTTTTGAATTTCCAAAATCTAAATTGAAATTCTAAACAACTCTAAATCTCCCCATCTAAATATGTTTTGAATTTCAAACGTTTATATTGAAATTCAAATTTCAAATTAGCCTCCATCTCCACACATAAAAATCTACATTGAATTTCTCACAAGAACCACACCTCCTCCATACAGTACTTTGAATTTCAAACAAAATCTATTTTGAAATTCAGACTACAGTAAGAAAATCTCTCCAAACTCTCCAATCTATAATAAGAATTTCAACCATCTACATTGAAATTCGAATTTCATTGAAATTTCCTTCTTAACTCTCCAAATCAAATTTGAATTGAAATTCAACATCATGGAATTGAAATTCAAAATTCAACATCAGCAGACTCTCTCTCTCTCCCAGTATGTTAAGAGTTTCAAAAATCTAAATTGAAACTCACACATGATCTAAATCTCCCCCTCAACTCTCCCCCTTCACATCTCCAAATATAATTTGAATTTTAAACCCTAATTTGAAATTCAAATGTTTAAAAATCAATCAACCACTCAATCAATCAATCAATCAAACATCAATCAATCAATCTCAATCAATCAAACATCAATTTCTCCTCTTTTCCCTAATCTCCTTCCCGACCAACTCCGGCCACTCCGGCCAGCATGACCACCATCGTCCCTCTCCACTCCACTACCATCTCGAGGCTCTGTCATCCCGCACTTCACACCAGCCGTTGACGACGCAGGCGGCAGTGGCATCAGTCCACACCTCTTCCTCTCCCATCGCCCAATCGACCCCTAATCTCGAGTCGACCATCTCCAGCTTCATTCCTCTATTCCCGGTGGCGCGTCACCCGCCGTCGATGACATCCACCTTGTCGTCACACAACACCACTGTGCCAACCGCATCTCATGATTTTTGAGCTCCAAGGAAACCCACATCTAAACGTCTAGTCGGAAAATCCGACGAGTACACCACCGCACCGGTGGGGGGGGGGGGGGGGGGGGGGAGGAGGAGGAGGTGGTGGCAAGGGAGTCCTCCTCCCTCCCCTAACGCCGTCTGCCTCTTTCTCCTCTTTCTTTTTTGGGTTTATTGGGAACTTCTCTCTCTAGAAAATCTAGGGAGAGAAACTCTATTTGTTTTTTATAATTGACAAGGCTTTATTGTTGCTTGATATTGATAGCACTATAAATGATTTTAAGAATTGTGATTAAGTGGAGAGAAATGGATTTTTTTTGCCGTAATAGGTCACTTTTTGAAAATATTTGCGATTATGGGCTAGTTTCAAAACTATTAGCACTGATGGGCTACTTTGTATCACGTCAACAGCGACCGCTATTCTCATTAGCGACATCTTCATTTTGAAAGTCGTTAATGACAATAACGGCTTTTGTTTTAAAATATTTGGAATTTTTTGTTTGTTGTCGCTATTTCTATTAGCGACCAAAACATATATGAAGTTGCTAATGAGATTAGCGACCTTTAATGAATTGTATTCTAACACTTAGCAAA
This sequence comes from Hemerocallis citrina, assembly GCA_017893485.1. Taxonomy (NCBI): domain Eukaryota; kingdom Viridiplantae; phylum Streptophyta; class Magnoliopsida; order Asparagales; family Asphodelaceae; genus Hemerocallis; species Hemerocallis citrina. The sequence continues at coordinate 208,873,785 of CM030368.1, read as the reverse complement.
ATCAAGAGAGCTTTTTTTCTTACTTTTGAAACCGAGGTCGCTATTCGGAATAGCGACCTTAGTTGAAACTGAGGTCGCTATTCCGAATAGAGACCTTAGTTGTGTGACCTTTTTGCAAATTTTACAAAGAATAAGAAAAATGAGTTTCCTACTAAGGTCGCTATTGTAAATAACGACTGAAGTATACTAATGTCGATATTCCCAATAGCAATCTCAGTTAAAAAAAAAAAAAAAAACTTAAGAGAGCAAACGCTCTCTTGAAATCGCTCAGTGTCTCAATACATTCATTTGAGGTCGCTAATCCCATTATCGACCTCATATATACTAGGTTCGCTAGTAGGAATAGCGACAGCAAACAAAAAAATCCAAATATTTTAAAATATAGGCCGCTATTCTTATTAGCGACTTTCAGAATAAAGATATCGCTAATGAGAATAGTAGCCGCTGCTGACATGGCACAAAGTAGCTCACGAGCACTAATAGTTTCGAAACAGGTTCATAATCGCAAATATTTTTAAAAAGTGGCCTATTACCGCAAAAAATTCAGAGAAATGGGAGGTGGAAGAAAGGGTTTAGAGTGTTTAGAGGGAAGAACAAGCAAGAAAAGGGGCTGATTGTTGGCTTTCGGATTCTATCTTATAAAACCCGACCCGTTTGAAAAAAATGGATATTCTATTTGAACCATTGGTGCATGCAAAGCCAACATTATCCTCTCTTATCAAAACCAAACCCCATAACCAACAGAAACACAATATCTTTCCCTCTCAAAACATTGAGAAAACCAGTAAACAAAATGGAAGAGTGATGATGAACTCAATCTCATGCCACTCACTGTCCTCTCTTCCTCCTGTTTCCCTCCACTTCCTCACAACCACCATCACAAAACCCCAATCCCCAAACATCCAATCAAACCCATTCCTGCCATCTCCTTACTCCGCAAATACTCGCAATCTGGCCAAATGCAACATGCCCACAAACTGTTCGACCAAATGCCTGAAAGAATTCCAATGGCATGGACCATACTTATGTCGGGGTATGCGCAACATGGCCCTGCCACCCTCTCCCTCTCATTGTTCTGTGACATGATGGTAAATTTGCAACCTGACCCGTTTGTTGTATCGGTCTGTCTCAAAGCATGTACTTCTGTTGGAAGTGCGAGTTTTGGCAGGGGGCTGCATTGCTTATCTGTGAAGATGGGCTACATGGAGGACTTGTTTATTGCAAATGGGTTAGTGGCTATGTACTCGGCTTGTGGGTTGGTTTGCTATTCGGAGAGTGTGTTTAGGAGGATCCGAGAACCGGATTTGGTTTCTTGGAGCTCTGTGTTAAATGGGTTTGTGAAGAATGGGTTTGAGGTTGAAGCTATGAGGATGTTTGTGGAGATGGCGGAAAGTGGAATTCGGTTTGATAGCTATGTTTTATCTGTCGGTTTGAAGGGTAGTTGTTTTGGTTTTGGGATTCAGATACACTGTTGCATTGTCAGGATGGGTTTTGATAGTTCTTTCTTGTATAACTCTTTAGTCGAGTTTTATGGGAGAGTTGGTGAATTGTCCTCGATGAGGAAGGTTTTCGATGACATGTCTAACAAGGATCTGGTTTCATGGAATACAGTTATATCATGTCATGCTCGAAGTCTTTGCAGTGGGGAAGCATTAGCATTGTTTTCAGAAATGATGCATGAGGGTTCAAAGTGCGACGACTTCACATTAGGAAGCATTCTTCAGGCAGTTAGCGAATTAGGAGCTCTGAAGAATGGAAGGGAAATACTTGGGTATGTTGTTCGAGCTGGCTTTGGATCAAACAGTATTGTGATTAGTGCACTTCTTGACATGCATATTAAATGTTCTAGCAGAGATATAATACCAGTTAATCTCTTTGTTCATTTCCAGTCATTAGGAGCTGAGCTCGATGAGTTTATAGTTGCTAGCATGATGAAATCGTGTGCTTTGAGACAGGATTTAGAAACAGGGAAGATGTTCCATTCGTGCATTACTAAGCTTGGAATGGAATTGGACCCTTTTGTGATGAGTTCATTGATTGACATGTACGCAAAATGTGGGGCCCTTGATGCATCTCTTAGAGTGTTTGCAGGGATTCAAAGACCTGACACGGTGCCTTGGTCTGCAATCATCGCAGCCCACTATTTGAATAGTGAATTCGAGGTAGCTCTTCATCTCTTCAGGGTAATGCAGTTAGATGGAGTGAGGGCTAATGAGTTTACTTACACTTCTGCCATTGTAGCCTGTACAGCTCTTGGAGATCTCGGAAAGGGGAGAGAGATCCACTGCAATGTAATTAGAAGCGGTTACAGCTTGAATTCTTCTGTGGTTAATGCCCTCGTTAACTCATATTTAGAGCTCAGACAATTTGAGAAAGCTTTGAAACTAACCGAGTTGACAGCTGAAAATGAGATATCTTGGGTCTCCTTTATTCAAGCTTTCAAAAAATCCCAGGAGCACGAAAAAACTCTCAAGGTTGTTCACAAGATCCAACAAACTTGTGGGCATCTCGATCACGATTCAGCCTGTTCTGTTTTAAATTCTTGCGGTAATCTGGTTCTTCTCAATGCAGGAATTCAAACTCATGCCTATCTCTTCAAGAGAGGCCTTTTAGCTGATCCTAACACGGGCAATTCTGTCATCAACATGTACTCAAAATGTGGAACACTCGAATATGCTCTTAATGCTTTCAACCAACTGCCTGATAAGACTTCAACCTCCTGGACTTCATTAATCTCGGCCCTTGTTGATCACGGTTATCCCTCTGAAGCTGTCTTTGAGTTCAGGAAGATGATCCGGAAAGGCAAGTCTCCAGATTCAAACACATTTTTTTCTGTTCTAAAAGCATGCGGGCGAATGGGGCTTATCGAGGAAGCTTTTCAGGCATTTACATCCATGATTGAGGTTTATAAAATCAATCCATCTGTAGAAATTTATTCCTGCATGGTTGAGGTCCTAATTTGTGCAGGGATGTATGCAGAAGCGGAGCATTTCATTGAAAGTTTCATACCCTTTAAGCCCGGTCCTTCTTTTTGGAGAGCAGTTCTTTCCTCGTGTCAAAATCATGGAAATACGAGGACAGCTAAACTAGCAGCAGAGAAGCTTACAGAGCTCGAAGCAAGTGACTTCACAACAAATGAAGTTTTTCTCCAGTCAGGCAAGTGGAATGTCATATCAGAACTTGTGCCTAGAACCTCGACATCTGGCCCCAGCTGGATTGAAACCAGAGGGGAAGTAACTGAATTCGGTTCAGGCCAGATTGTTGTAGAAGTTGTGTCATCGAAGTTGATGGAAGTTGGAAGAAAGATTGAAGAGTTGGGGTACGTGACAGAAGATTGCCATTGGCTACACAGCATAGGAGAGTACAACGGAAAGAATAGTTATCCTCATCATACTGAACTGATGGCATTGGCATATGGGCTCGTTCGTTTACCAGAAGGAATTCCTGTTCGAGTTTTTAAGATCACAAGGATGTGTGAGGATTCTCATTCTGCTTGCAAGCTCATATCAATGGTTGTAAGGCGAGATATTGTCGTCAGAGACTCGTGCAAGTTCCACCATTTCAAGAATGGGAGGTGTAGCTGTAAAGATAAATGGTAGGGATACAATGATGCAAGAGTATGATAAAAGTTCCACCATTTGAAAACCTTTCCTTTCATTTCAAAATCAAAGCGGCTTATCGACATATCTGCTAGATTATTATTATCATTACTACTAGTATAATTATAATTATTTTGGACCATGTCAGCTATCGATCAAGGTAGCTGTTGTTGAGTTTATGTCTTGCATACGATGTTGGATAAGAAGACGATAAGACGATGGAGGGATCAAAACGATTGGAAACGGAGTGGAGGCGAAAAATAGTCAGCGACAACAAAAGAGGGAGTTGCGGTTGACCGCAACTCATGTGCGGTCAACCGCCCCCTGCACGATGTCTTCCCGAGAGGAGGACAGTCGATCGTCTTGTTGGTACAGTCGACCGTTCGCGGCGCTGATGGGTTTCGGACTTGAGTCTGGCTGATTCGTAAAAAGCCCAACTTGCTCTTCAAGTTAGATCATGTGACTCTTACTGTAGGGTTATCTCTTATGTAATATCAAATGGCTATTGTAACAAAATATTAACTTAAGGTTTGTCTCTAGATCTATATAAATAATTGTAATAGCTCATAGATCCATATGATTCTATTGAGTGCCGAATAGAAGAAGAGAATACTTCATCTAAAAGGGTGAGAGAGTTTCTCCATTGTAAGCAGCATCAAGTTCCAATTAGGCTTGAGAGAGAGTCGTGATGAGAATTGTAATATTCTTGTATCTTTTCTAGTTGAATAATATCTCGGTTCTTCCTACCTCGGATTAAAGTGAAAGCCCCAACCGGGACAATTCTTGTGTGATTTGTGTGATTGGTGTGATCTAGTTTTGCTTGGTGGTTTGTGTTGATTATGTCAGATTCAACAAGATCCTTAAATTCCTAACAAGTGGTATCAGAGCAATCAGGTTCGTGGGTTTGTTCGAGTTCCTTGGAGGAGATGGTAGATCAAAAGACGAAGATCAAGCAGTTTGACGGTAAGATCAACTTCAATCTATAGATGGTGGACATGTATGATGTTTTGGTTCAGAAGAACTTGCACCTTACCCTAGAAGAGAAGAAACCAATCAACATAAAGCAGGAGAAGTGGGATGAGATTTATTTGAAGACTTTGAGTTTAATCCGGTTGCAATTGGCGGGTGAAGTCAAGTGCGATATCTTTGAGGAGAAAAGTGCAGCAAGTCTGTGGGCGAGACTCAAATCTGACTACTTGGGGTCATTGTTGCTAGATCGAATGTATTGGAAGAGGAAACTGTTTAGGTTCTCAATGAAGGAAGGTACTCATCTTTAAGATCATTTTGTGGAGTCCAATAAGGTAATATCTGAACTTAAGGCGATTAACGCTGATGATCTTAGCGAAGAGGATAAAGCTTTCAACTTGATTTATTCACTGCCAACTTCTTATAATCACATGATAACTACCATGCTATATGGGAAATCAGCCAAGGGCACTTACTGTAACCGGTGTGATTAAGGGTCTGAAAGAAGATGAACTGAGAAAGGAGACTCGTAAAAGAGGGTCTATTTTTACAGGGTGCTTTGTGGTGGATGGTGATACTTCAATTGGAAGGGATGCGACACACAAGGGTAAGATTCGTTGCCACTATTGTAGAGGAGTTGGGCATTACAAGAAAGACTGTCACAAGTGGTTGAGTCAGAAAAGTGCTACTAAAGAAGGAGAACAAACCCATATAGTCAGCACAACTGAGTCAGGTAATAATGACAATTATTGTCTTCTTGTTTTAAGTTCTTCAGATATAGATTCAAGTTGGTATCTTGATTCGGGAAGTTCTTCTCATATTTGCTCCGAGAGGGAGATGTTTTCTACTTACAAGTCGTGAACAGGCCGTAGTGTGAGAATGTGGAGTGGTGAGATTTGTGAAGTAGTGGGTGAGGGAACTGTTGAATTAGAGACACTAAATGGTAAAGGGTTCACACTAGAAGAGATCATGCATATTCCTTCGATACAGTAGAGTCTTATATCTTTGGGGACTCTTGATGCTCGTGGCTGCAGGTACACAGCTCGAGGTGAAGTTTTTGGCAGTTTGGGATAATCGTCGTAAGGTAATGAAGGGTAAGAGGGGAATTGGGCAGGGTCAGCACAACCTCTATCAGCTTTGTGGGAGCAGAAAAACTCGGCCGAGTGTGGAAGCCCATTGTTTCTAAAACATAATCTAGTAAGCCATCACTAGAATTACTAAATCGACACTGCAACATTCGAATACCGTTGGAATGTGAAGAAAGCCTTGATGTAGGTGGGGTTCGTGTGGAGGGTGACACCTCCATGATTACATCTACAGGGGTGTGCCCTTGAGGGGGCATGCAGCTGGAGGAAAATAGGTGGAGGTTTGTTCAACTAGCAGAAAAAGTCATAGAAACATGTTGTTTACAAAGCGTAGAAGAAAAGTCTAGAAGAGTTTTAAATCACACAAGTATAGATTCATACGTATGCAATCCAAGGTAGAGATTGTTGGGTTTATGGGTTTATGTCTTGCATACGATGTTGGATAAGAAGATGATAAGACGATGGAGGGATCAAGACGATTGGAAATGGAGTGGAGGCGAGAAACAGTCAGTGGCAGCAACAGAGGGGGTTGCGATCGACCGCAACTCATGTGCGGTCGACCGACCCCTGCACGATGTCTTCCCGAAAGGAGGACAGTTGACTGTCTTATTGGTACAGTCGACCGTTCGCAACATTGATGGGTTTCGGGCTTGAGTCTGGCTGATTCGTGAAAAACCCAACTTGATCTTCAAGTTAGATCGTGTGGCTCTTATCGTAGGGTTACTCTTATGTAATATCCAATGTCTATTGTAACAAGATATTAACTTAGGGTTTGTCTCTAGATCTATATAAACAATTGTAACGGCTCATAGATCCATATGATTCTATTGAGTGCCGAATAGAAAAAGAGAGTACTTCATCTGAGAGGGTGAGAGAGTTTCTCCATTGTAAGCAGCATCAAGTTCCAATTAGGCTTAGTATCTCGATTTTTCCTACCCCAGATTAAGGCGAAAGCCCCAACCGGAACAATTCTTGTGTGCTTTGTACGATCTAGTTTTGCTTGGTGCTTTGTGTTGATTGTCTCAAAGACTCAACAAGATCCTTAAATTCCTAATAGCTGTGATTGGGACGCTCACTTTTCCACAGGCTGTAGTGGTTGTTAAATCTTCTCAATTAAAAGTACAAATTTTTCGATGTTCTTCGTCTTCAGTGACTTCATCTCACTCACCACCACACGCCAAAAATAAAATGCTCCTACATCACATCTTTATTCCCATTCTCTAATTAACAACACTACTTTCTGTTGGATGTATATATTCAAAAGTGGGGATATAGTGATTGAAAGTTAGAGTAGATCATACCGACACTTCAAGTTAGAAGTGTTTTCCAAATTCGATGGAGAAGACTGGATTTGCTGCAGATATAAATTAAAGATAAGTTATTCACCAAATTTAAATTGTTATTTAATTATTTGTTTGAATTTTGTTGCTAAGTGCTAAAGTTCAAAACCGTATTAAGTATTGTTTAATTAAAGTGCAATTGTGACAAGTATGGCCAATGCTCTTGCTAAGAGACTTGAAAGTGATCTAATTATCAAAACTGTGGGGGAAATGGAGTTAAAAGCTATTGAGTCAAAAGCTTTAACATCCAAGTTGTTTTGAAATTTAGAATCACTGTGAACTATATATTAATTTGTTTGTTCTTGTTAAAACTCATAATTCTGCCAAATGACACTTCATTAAATATGACAAATATAAAAGTTGTGTTCAGATTATGATTACTAGAAAATCATTTAGTATGGTCTCTAGGAGCACTCAACTTCTTGAGTCAATACATTCTGATATTTGTGATCTCAGTAGCTTTGTGACTATATGAGACGATTGTTGGTCAGAAGTATTTAATCACCTATGTAGATGATTATTGAATACTTGTCATACATATATGGAGGCTGTAACACTCGTTATTGTGATAAATTAAAATCTAGTTAAATGCTAAAAATCAAGGGTTCAGTGTTGATGGAGGTGGTGAATATGTTTAACAACTTTAGAGAAGTTTGCATTGGGCATAATCTCTACTGCACTCTACTTACAACAATCAAACAGTATTGATAAAAGTTAGAATCAAACTCTTAGTGAAATGTTGAATTCTATGTTATTGACTGTTGTTTGATGTTGTATTGTTAATCATATCTCTAAATGTGTTACTACACTCTAAATTGAATACACCTTGTAGATCAAGGCATGAAAACACAAATAGTTTTGTTAAAGTGAGATTTTGTGTTGTGATACTTATGTTAGAATACATAACTTTAGAAGGCCTAAAGTAGGATCTACAACAGATATTTGTGTGTTTAGAAAGTGCAGAATGTAGTTCGGTGGACAGATATTGGATCTATCTAATCTGTATTAGAAGAATCTAGACTTGCAGAGTTCTTTGAGGATGTGTTCATCAAAGATAAATGTATGAAATAATTTAGTCATACATACATGCTCAATGATTCACAGTTGGAATCAAGAACTAGTCTTACTGATACTTAAAAACCTGAATGACAAATAAGCTAAGAAGAGTTTTAGTAGATAGTGAGATGATTATGTGTCATATAATAATACTTCAATTTAGTTGATCTGCCGAAAGAGGCTAAAACTATAGTAAGTAAGTGGGATTTTGTAGAAGAAACTTAATTTTGATTGTTCAGTCAATCTGTTAGCTACCAAAAAAAAATGGGGTAGATTTATTTGATGTCTACTCACATGTTTGTCATATTGCTACAATAAGTATTCTTCTTATCCTTACATCTATTGAAAATTTTGTCATTCATAAAAGATATTTAAAAGTTTTGTACTTGATATTTTGTACTGAACAGTTCTGTACTGAAAAGTTTTGGACTAATATGTTTAGTGAACAAGATTTACAATTTAGTAAAATCATTGTATGCTTTGAAACATGTAATATAGCTATCGTATAAATAATTTGACAAATTTCTCAAAGAGCCTAGTATATGAATCAAGTAATTCAGATCAGTGCCTTTAACTTTGTGGTGTGTCAAATATAATGGCTATTATTTACTTGGTTTTATTGACATGCTTGTTGATTGGAAGTGACATCTCTATCATAAATGGAGTTAAATTGTGCTATCCAAATAAATTTAGCATGAAACACCTAAGTGTTGTGGTCACCATATTATGTATAAGGGTGAGTTTTGGTTGGCAAGGGATAACCCTTAGTCAAACTCGATAAATCAATAATGTGTTTCAAAAGTGGGGATATAATGATTGAAAGTGTGTTTTGAAACACCTTATGATTATGATAAAAAGGTTGACACCTAATGATGGTGCAACTATGAGACATGTAGATCATTCTAAAAGAATTGAAAGTCTCATGTATACAAAGATCTGTACTAGAATAGACATAGCCTTTGAGGTAGGTATGATCTGCAGATTCACTAAGAATCCCATACACATTTGAGTGCCCTTAAGAGGCTAATGAGATACCTGAGTGGTACTCAAGAGTTTGCTTTGTGCTACTCAAAGTTTAGTGAAAGTCGACAACTGGTGGATATCTGTTCGCACTAGGAGGAGCAGAAAAATTATGGAGATTAATAGGCAAACAAGTGTTGCGTTCTCATCCAAGAAATCAGACCTCTATGTGTTATCCTCTGCAGGGGAAGAGGCTGAGTGGATTGAATGACTTATTGCTAATCATCCATTTGAGAAGTTTAATGTAAATTCTATATTCTGTTATGCGACTATCAAGCTATAATGCACTGTAGCTCATAACTCACTCTATAATAGTAAGAGGAGTATATTAAGGCTGAAAGAAGCCTAGTTGAACTTTCTCATAGATAAAGTGCAATTGTGACAAGTATGGCCAATGCTCTTGCTAAGAGACTTGAAAGTGATCTAATTATCAAAACTGTGGGGGAAATGGAGTTAAAAGCTATTGAGTCAAAAGCTTTAACATCCAAGTTGTTTTGAAACTTAGAAATGGAGTTAAAAGCTATTGAGTCAAAAGCTTTAACATCCAAGTTGTTTTGAAATTTAGAATCCAATTGGAGCCATAGAGAAGTTCAAACTGAAGCATCAATTTTAGGCAGTTGACATGCTTTAGATAATTTGAAAAGTTTTATGTAAATTCTGTTAATATATAATTTCATTCCAATTTTGATGATACTATATATTTTCATAATTTACTTAGAATCATCTCATTATTCCAAAAGAAAGCATGAAAACTTGTCGATGTGTTTCTGATGTTTAGAATGGTTGTTATATCATTCCAATTCTGATGATATAACTCTTTTATGGATTCATGTTTCATTCCAATTTTGATGATTCAGAATTAACTATAATTGATTTGACTGTTCTATCATTCCAATATGAAACATAGTATAGTTCTTGTGTGGAAACTATAATAGTTCTTGTTCTTTATTTTATTAAAGAAACTTGATTGTGATGCTTGCATTACATTTTGCTAAGCTATCGTTGAATTGTACTAAGTTCTTTAGTAGAACCAGATACTTTATGAAATTTGCTAGAATTCTTAGAGATATGTCTCTTGATATTCTTGTCTTCAATAAGCTAGCAAAGATGGAGGAGTTAAATCTGTCAAGATAGATTTCAGAATAATGATTTGCTCAAAATGGAGGAGTAAACATAAAGCAATCTGCAAGGATATAGTTTTGGTTTATTTATCGAAAGAATAAATTTGCCACTTGCTTGATAAAACTTCTGTTGAGTTTAAGACTCTTGTGTTCATGAGCTTAAAACTCATATTTTGTTCTTGAAGTTTATTTGCTTTGGTTGATTTTGAAACTATGACAGTCTCTCTAGTTGGTTTAGTCATTGTGAACTATTCTGTTTTGATATGGTTTTAGAACTATTGATTATTTTGGTTTAGTCATATTTGAACTATTCAAGTTATAATTGATTTAGTCTATTATCCATGTTCTTTATGATTCAATAATGTTTGAATCTTTGTGATCCAATATTATTACATTGCTTAGCCTAATATATTGAGAATATAGGAGGAGATTGTTGGATGTATATGTATATTCTCAATATAATAGGATAATATTGTGTATATTATTCTATGGGGCAACACGGGTTTACACGTGTTATGTATTAATTATTGGAACGGGTTGAGTGGGCTAAAAGCCCAGTACCCTAAACCCAGTCTAATCTCTTTATAAGCTGGTCTAGAGATAGTGCTCTGTGATATTCCAATACTGATAAGCAGGGTATAATATCTTAAGCGGCTAGAGATTAACCCTAACCCTAATTTCCCCAAATCAGTATTAACACTTTCTTGTAATATAATGCTCAACTGAAGTCTTACTGAAAAGAAAAAAAAATCAAAAAAAGAAAAGTCGAATATAGTTATCAATGGAGGTTGAAACAGTTTCTGCTCAGAGCTTGGATCTGCAGCCGCAGACATTCTCTCATCAGATGAATCTTGATGCAGAATCTTTGGAGATTCTGTTCCCTGTTTCTGGAAGATCTGAATCTACTGCGGCTACCCGGGTTCAGAAGGTTTACAGGAGTTACCGGACCCAGCGCAGGTTAGCAGACTCTGTTGTCATCGCTGAGGAGCTCTGGTGAAGTTTTAGATCCCAGCTCTTTGATTATTATTGTTTTGTTTTTAATTTTACTTTGAATTATGAGTTGTATTTTTTCAGATATCATCCGCAAAGCTAAATTTGTACAATTGTCTGTACAGATTGATCCAAGGCATCGATATGGACATAATCTGCACAAGTAATATGAGAAGTGGTGCGAAAGCAATGCTGGCCAGCCATTCTTGTTTTGGTGAGATATGGCATAAGTTTTTTTGGGCTCTGTTCTATGATTGCAGTAGAGTTTACGGTCATTCTCTTAAATATCAGTTTTTGTGTTAACTGTTCTGTCGGTTGTCGGATTGTGTTCACAAATGACAATTGCCCAACTAGAACCTATTGGTTGCATTCATTGAATTGGACTAGGTGCTTGTAAGATGTGTTATGTCTGATTAAGATATTGCCTACATAAGTAAGCATGCTAAGCGAGGTTTGCAGTTACCGCATCTTTCAAATTATGATTGATTGTTGATCTATAGGGTAGAAGTTTAGTAGATTCAATTGAAAAACAAATGTTTAATCACCTGCCCTGGGTTCAATGCATTAGAAATTATCGTTCTGGTTCCCACCTTTGGTGGGAGTTTCCAGAGACCACTTATCGTCTCGCCTCCCCTTTTTGGAAGGGTGTTTGGAAGGCCTCAGCGGCATTCCAGTGTGGTATCATCCGTCTTTGCCATGATGGATCTAGAGCTAAGCTTTGGACTGATCTATGGATTGGTAACACCTCTCTTGCTACAGCCTTTCCATCCCTATTCCGTTTGGCTGTTTTCCCTATGGCTACTATAGAAGACTCATTCACTTTAGTTGACGGCATTCGCTACTGGTTTATTCCTTTTTTGGGTGATCTTCCTCCAGCTTTAGCTGAGGTTTTTAATAACCTCATCTCTTTTATCAATAGCTATGATTGGAAATTATCAGAAGGTGTTGGTTGGCGTTGGTCGTCAAATGGATTATTTTCTGTTAATTCGTTTTACTGCTTCCTCAACTCGAGAGGGGTGAAATCTGCAATTGCCAAATTTTTTTGGGAGCCCTGGGTCCCTCTTAAGGTCAAGATCACTTCCTGGCTTGCTTTTAATAATAAACTTCTTACAGTCGAAGTTTTGAACAAAAGAAACCTTGCATGGGGTCAACTCTGCGTGATGTGCGATCAATGTATGGAAGATGCTAACCATCTTTTCATTCGTTGTCCCATGGTGATTCATTTATGGAAGATTTGTACCTTAGCGTGGGGCACGGTCTCTACCCCTCTAGATTTAGCTTCCGTTTGGTCTATCAAGCCACCGAATAGGTCTCTTCATATCGATTGGATTTCGGCGGTTCATACCATTATCTGGATTACTTGGAAGGAGAGGAATTGTAGATTATTTCAGAATCACAGATCCTCTTTAACTGCGTTTATTGATGAGTTTTTATTTCGTGTTAAACTTTGGTCATCGGCTTCGACTCCCAAAGATTCATCCATTTCTTTTTCTTGTCTTTTAGAAAACGCTTATCTCTGTCTTCGTTCTCTGCATGCATTTTAACTGGATGGTCTTTTCTTTTTTCTGTTCATTTATTTATATATTTCCAATCTCTTTCTCTTTGATTTTGTTAATGGCAGGATGCTTCCTCTTCTCCTGTGGCAGCCACCACCGATACCTAGTGGTGTTTTCATCTAGTGCGCTTGCTATTTTGTGATTACTACGGTTGTCTCCTGAAGGCCTGTCTTCTTTTGGTGGCTGATGGGGTCTTCCTTTCTTTTGTGTGCTGCGCGGGTTTCAGCAGCTACTTAGATTAGTTGTTCTGTTTGTCTTTATTATTGTTATATATTTTTGGGTGGTGTGCACCGATGTTGCTACCTGATGTTGGGGGCTTTTCTGCTGATCTATAGGTCACTTATGTTGTTTAGCTCACTGTTATGCTCTATGTTGGCTGCGTTATTGGTTTCTTTATGCCTGTCTTTGCTTCTATTGGTGTCTGTTTTGCTGGAAAGCTTTAGATTTTGATCCATCATTTTGTGGATACTGTTGTGAGTGAGCTTATTTCCCTTGATCGGCAGCTTGGCTATCTCTTTGAGCTTCGTCTTTGGGATGGTTTTCTCATCCACCGGCCTCTCCAGCTTGCTAGTCAGGTTTCGGATTCGTTTATGGATCCATCGACATCGATTTTGAGGGTTTAATTCTCTTTTTTTCTAGTATGTTTTCCTAACTTTTGTGTGCAGCTGCTTAAGTTCGTACCCACTTTTCAGCCACCCTGATTTTAGTTCAGGTGGTTGAGTGCTCCACTTCTGGGAGCGTCATGACGCACCGACCTTCGGGGAGCCGGGCGACGGAAGGATGCATTCTTTCTTCCCTCTAATGCTCGGATCCTGGACTCATCTTCAGGCTGATCATGAGCATAAGAGAGCCTTTAGGAGTTGTTCCTGCCTCCTGTGTTATGCCAGCTTTGTTGGTTTAGTCGTCTTAGTGATGCCGTGTTTTCGATTCCTCTACTGCTGTTGTAATTGTTGTATTTATTTCCATTTTACGTCTTGTAAAATTACTTATTATTATTTCATGATATGATATTTTGATGGCTGGAGTCGTAAGACTCTATCCGATTCGTCAAAAGAAAAACAAATGTTTGAATATGGGTTTTCTACGAGGGTTGGGCTTACGTCCACCTGTGATTATACCAAAGTAACACAAATTGCAAATTATGTTTGTTCTTTGAAGCAGCCACAATGTAGTTTTTCACTCAGCATTGTTGCAACTTGCTATAGAATACAGAATAATGTCCAGGTGTATAGTAGCATGTGTGATGACTGCGGAATCTAATTTGGAGAAGCAGTGGAGTAAAGTTTTATTATTTTACTTATAGTTTACTCATTTACCAGCTATAGTTAGTTAGTTAGTTAGTAGCCAACAAACTAATTACCCTTGCAAGAAATTAGAATTGGATTACATTCTGCATTTCTACCCTTTTTTTAGGGAAATTCTGCATTCCTACTTTATATTATTTACTAAAAAACTGTCACGCCCTGCTTCCCGTTATACGGAAGTACGGGCACACAACTGAGGTTCAGCGAATGATATAAGTATACTAACTCATACAGCCATAAGCTGTACAATATCATTAAGCTCAACAATACCATAATAATCACAGGAACAAGAATATAATACAATTAGCAATATCTAAGATACAAAAACTTACAAAAAACTCCGAGAGTACACAGTGCAATAACAATTCGTCAAGTTCTTCTAGTATCTCATTATCAGTACCTGTACAAACATTAACTCAAAAGAAAGAGAGAGGGTAACCGTCAGAACAAGTTCCGGACAACAAGTATTAGCAAACAGTGCAACAATAAAGGACGACATGACAATAAATAATGAACTGGAACGATATCAGAGGTCAATAAATGATAGACGATAACAAAATCAAAAGTCGATAATCAATTGTACAATGGTCGATAAACAATAATCAATAATCAGTAAAATAATAATTGATAAACAATAGTCAATAATAGAATCAATATTCGATAGTCAATAATGCATTGGTAGATAAACAATAGTCAGTAGGGCCAATAGTCGATAGTCAATAATCAATAAACAATAGTCGATAAACAATAATCAATAATCAATAATCAATAATCAATAAATCAATAGTCGATGTTTAGTGATAATCTTTAGATCTATCAATCTTTTATTAACCTATCTAATGCACGCAATCATGCGTCCCGTACCACAATTTCGGGGGCATACAATCAAGTGAACGTTTAACTCTAGTAGTGAATTCTATAGATCATGTGCCCGAGAAAAACATATAAACAGGAAACTGTATATTGTTCATTGAACATTGATATCGAATACTGAATGACTGAATAACTGAATAACTATTTTGAGAAGTTATTAAATGAAAGGTTGTGTGCAACTTAAATATAGAGGACTCGAGGGAGGATTGAGAGCATATGTTTTTTCGTAGAATTAGGACCTCAAAGGTACGAAATGCTCTAGAAATGATGAAAATATAAAAAACTTTAGGACCGGATGATATACTCATTAAAGTTTGGAAGTGTCTTGGAGATAAAGGAGTGAGTTGGCTAACAAAATTATTTAATGAAATTTTGAGGACTGAGAAGATGCCCGATGAATGGAAAAAGAGTATTTCATTACATATATATATATAAATAAAGGAGATATACAAAGTTGCTCCAACTACCAAGGGATTAAATTAATGAGTCACACGATGAAAATTTGGAAGAGTGATCGAACATAGACTGAGACTAGAAACTACAGTGTCTGAGAATCAGTTTGGATTTATATCTAGGAGGTCAACAATGAAAGCAATTTATGTACTGAGGAGACTTATGAAAAAATATAGGGAGAATAAGAAAGATATACACATAGTTTTTATAAATCTAGAAAAAACATATGATAAAGTCTCTAAAGACATAGTATGATGGATGTTAAATAATAAAAGAGTAACTATTCGGTATATTGAGGTGATTAAAGATATGTATGAAGGGGCAACGACCACAATTAGAACAACCACAAGAGAGACCAGTGATTTTCCTATTACAGTAGATTTATACCAAAGTTCGGCTTTAAGCCCCTACATCTCTACTTTGGTTATGGATGAATTGATGTGAGGAATATAAGATGAGGTGTCTTGATGTATGTTTTTTATCGATGACGTCGTCTTAGTGGACGAGACTGGAGCAGAAGTCAATTCTAAATTAGAATTGTGGAGAGAATCTTTGGAAGCTAGAAGTTTTAGAATAAACAGAACTAAAAAGGAGTATATGGAGTGTAATTTTAGTGATATTCAGAACACAACTGATGAAGTAGTGAAGCTTGATAGTCAAGAGATACCTAAAAAATACCATTTCTGATATTTAGGCTCGATTAGCAAGGTCGTATCTGTTGGAATTTATGGAATATATGGAATAAATCAATTAAATATTTTGTCTAATACATATTAGAAAATGTATCTTCTCTAATCCCTTAAACTTCTCCCAATCATTGTACCTCTTCTCCAAGTAACCATTGTATATATATAGATGTACTGAGCATATGAATAAAGGTAGAAGAAAATACTATTTTTCCCCACATCTGATTTCAATATTTCGATACGGTATCAGAGCCTAAAAAGATCTAGGCTGGTTGAAGAAGAAGAAGAAGAGACGGAAGTGACCGGATCTGACACCTCTATTGCACCTGACCCTGACTTCGACAACCACCACCGATCACCGACCCCAACCCCGACCCTGACCTCTGTTACACCACTGATCACCGACCCCGACCCCGACCCCGACTTCTGTCACACCCGATCTCTGTCGAAACCATCGCCAGTCAGATCTGAGTCCAAGCCGCTGCCAGATCTGATCGACAACACCACCCTAACTCTCACCCTCATCCTCCATCATCCTCCGACCACTCCCGTCCATCCTCATCCTCATCGCCATTAACACCACCAATCGAGCCTCGCCAACCACCGAACCCAATCCCTGTCGGCTGCTCCTCCGAACCCATCGAAGTTGCCTTCGAACTTCGTCGCCTTTCATCCCCGACCATCTTCTCCATGTGCTGCTCTGACCCAACTCCCACCTCCATCCTGTCGCCCTGCTGTTGCCATCACTGTCGAGCTTTGTCGACGCCCCTACTGAGAAGAAGTTCCTCTCACCGTTGATTTAGAAGTCAAATCTGAATCCATACAGATCTGTATTGGATCAGATCTAATTTGATCTGTTGATTGTTGTGTGCTTCTTGCTGATTGCTGGTGTTGGCATTTACTGTTTGCCGGTGTGTTTGGTGTGGTGTTGTGCTGCTTGCTGTGTTAGTGTTAGTACTGCTTCACCATGGAGTCAAGGAAGTGTACTCATTGTGGCAAGATCGGCCACACGAAAGCTCGTTGTTATAAGATTATTGGCTATCCGGAGATTTGTGATTATAGCAGAGATACTTAGAAGAAGAACTGCAACCGATCCACTGACACTGATGGTACTGCTGCAGGTAATGATGGTAAGGTTTTTAATATTTCTACCTCTGTTATGAATAATGCATGGATAATTGATTCAGGTGCTACCGATCATATGACTTTTGATTCCAGACTAGTCCAGACCTTACAACCATCCACCAAATCCAAAGTTTCAACTGCCAGTGGAGATCCTGCCACCATTACTGGCAAGGGTTCCATATCCCTCACAAAAACCTAATCTTAGATAATGTGTTAGTTGTGCACTCTTTGAATTTTAACCTATTATCTGTTTCTCAAATAACTACTGCCTGTTGATCCTTGGTTTTGATGACTACAACACAATACAAAGTTTGTCTATCATATATCTCTTGCAGAGTGTATCAAAGTAAATACCATGGTGAAATACACAAAGGCAACACAATCTGATGAAGCTTTCAAGAGTAATTGATCAAGCTTCAAGACATCTAGACAAAGGCTCAAGCTCAAGACAAAGACTCACGTTCAAGATAAGATTCAAAGTGCTTCAATTGTATTAAACAAAGTGTCTTGTAATATTGTAATTTTAATTCTTTGAGTCTTAAAAACTTATAAAAGCCTTGTCACACACACACTCACACATACTTTAAATAATCTGAGTGTTTTACAAAATCAAAATGTCAAAACAAGCTTGAATAAGTTCAGATGTATGAGTACCATACATTTGAACTAGGATACATCGTTATGTTTGGCTGTGATTGACTCTCTGTGGTTGTATTCCCTTAACTTGCAATTTTAATTTCTTTGAGTTTTATTTCAAAAACTTGTCTAGTAAGTCGACTGATCAGACTTGTAACTCTTCAGTAAAATACTCTTCTTATCTGATGCAACAGTCAACTGTGTATCTTTTTCAGTCGGCTTAACAGTACGAAAAGTTCAAGTTCTTAATTTTTTTTATACAACACTATTCACCCTCCCCCCCCCCCCTCTAGTGTTATTTTCCTTGCCTACAGGATCCAACACTTGGTATCAGAGCCTAGTTGAGTGCAATGGCATCTACTTCAAATGCAAGCCAATACCATGAAGGCCAATCCACACAAAGGCCACCCCTATTCGATGGAACATACTATAACTATTGGAAGTGTAGAATGAAGATCTACCTTCAGTCCATCAGCTATGAGATTTGGAACATGACTGAGACAGAATTCATCACTCCTACAATTCCCTATGCACAATGGAATGATGACATGAAGAGCAACACAATGAACAATGCAAATGCGATGAATGCTTTATTTTGTGTACTTACCAAAGAGGAGTTCAATCATGTGTCAAATGCAACAACGGCTCATCAAATTTGACACACACTCGAGGTAACTCATGAAGGTACTAATAAGGTTAAAGAATCTAAGATATCTGTTCTTGTTTACAGGTTCGAGATGTTCCGTATGAAGGAGTACGAGAATGTTTCAGATATGATAACACAGTTCACAGACATTACAAACTTTCTTTTGGCCCTTGGAAAGACGTACTTGCAAGCGGAAATGGTGAGAAAAGTTCTTCGTGCCCTACTCCCCGAATGGGAGAAGAAGACCACCACCATAGAAGAAGCCAACGATTTATCACAACTCTCTCTTGAGAATCTTATGGGAAATCTTATGGCATATGAAATACAGCTAGAAGAATGCAAGAAGGATCTAGAACCTCAACAAGAAAAGAAAAAGACACTCGCTTTCAAGGCCATGTCGGATTCCGAAGATGAAGAAGAAGATGAAGAAGAAATAGCCATGTTCACTAGAAAGTTCGAGAAATTTTTACGAAAAGGTAATTTAATTCCAAGTTTAAAGATACTAATGAACTTCCCACTTGTTTCAAGTGTAACAATGGCCAGTGCCGCCCAGCTCCTCGTTTTGAGAAATTCACCCCCCTCAATGCTTGTATATCAGCAGTTCTTATGGAGGTGGACAAGGAAGGACTTCTCTGCGGTCTCCTTAGAATGAATACCCCTGGCAAGAAAAGAAACAAGAATAAATAGTGCCGCTTTCATTGGGACTACGGCCACGACACGGATGATTGTCGGGCTCTCAAAGAGAAAATCAAAGAACTCATACAGTGGGGACACTTGGCCAAGTTCGTCCGAAAAGACGGGATCGATCTTCCACCTCGAGGAGCCTACAAGCGAACTGAGAGGTCTGTCGAGTTCTAAGATTCCGAACCTGGGGCCGTCCTCCACCTTATCCATGGAGGTCCAATGGGGGGAGAACCAAACTCCTCCCAAGAGGCCTTCACCCTATCGTAGAAGTAGGATTTCAGTTTTCAATAAGGCCGATGCTTGTAACACGGCCAAAAAGCATGTAATAATGGCTCGTCCCATTGAAATGGCCACTTAGTTTGTTTCAATAAAACTTTGCTTTTTTCTATTGAAAATTATTGCATTTGCCTCATTTCTATCTCTCTGGGTCACATCTACGACCCATTAAACGGTAAGTTCGGAGCCCAGCTTGTCTTACAAGGCCGCTCCCACAACTTACTAAGCTCACAAGGCGAGTTTAGAGTCCAACACTTGGTTCGACGTCGCTTTAGCTGCTTGCGAACGAGTAAGTGCGAAGTAGCTCACCATTCGGAATTGCTCCTACAACTCATGAAACTCTCTTAACAACAAGTTTGGAGTCGAACACTTGGTTCGATGCTACTCTCTTAACAATAAGTTCGGAGTCCAACACTTGGTTCAATGCTGCTTTAGCTACTTGCGAACAAGCTTATACAAAGTGGCTCACCATTCGGAATTGCTCCCACAACTATTGAAACTCTCTTAACAACAAGTTCGGAGTCTAACACCTGGTTCGATGCTACTTTAGCTACTTGCGAACAAGCTTGTACAAAGTGGCTCACAATTTGGAATTACTCCCACTACTGGTTAAATTTTATAACAAGTAAGTTCAGAGCTCAACTCTGCCCTAGAGTTGCTCCTTAAACTTGTCTCCCAAACGGTTCTCTCCTAGAGCGTGTAGATGATTCTTCATCCCACTCGCCTCCCAAGTGGTCTTCTTCGAACGAGTTCGGAGCTAAAACTCTTCTCTAGAGTTTCTCCTCAAACTCGTCTCCCAGATGGCTCTCCTAGAGCCCGATGAAGCTCTTCGCTCCGCTCGACTCCTGAGCGACCTTCTTCCGAGAGGGTTTGGGGATCAAAACTCTCTTCTAGAGTTTCTCCTCGCACTTACCTCCAAGAAGGGATCTACCCATGGGTCTTACGAGGATCTTCCTAGCTCATCTTTTTAGCCCATAAGAGTGGAGCTCCTCTTCGAAGATTCCGAAGACCAAAGCACTTCTCAACTTTATGAAGACAAAGATGTTGCGGGACTATTTTGACCATAAAGGGGGATAATTCTTCAACTGACTTATGAAGAGAAATTGTAGATCTTCGAGTCAGCTTCGAAACAAGGGGTCACACACCCCGATCCGACCACCGTAGCACCGGAAAAGTGGAATACAACACAGCTGTGCCGAACAAAAAATGAGGGGAAAACTTCGCCTCAAGATGCGAGCTTGATCCCGATCGACCGCTCAGATTGCACCACGTCCCTCGGAGCCAATTCCGAGCAAACTTGGCTCCGAACATGAAATTGGAAAAAACTTCGTCTCAATATTCACTCCTGATCAAGATCCAACAGCTCAGATTGCGCCACGTCCCTCGGAGCCAATTCCGAGCAAAATTGGCTCCGAACTAGAAAGTGGAGAAAAGCTCCTCCTCGCAATCCGCACTCAGATCAAGATCTGCGGCTCAGACTCGTCAAACAAATAAAGAAACAAAAAAAATCCAAGCAAATACACTTTCAATTCATGAAAGAGGAAGAGCTTTAGATCGGGTCCGATCTGGTTTATGACCCAAACCCGAAAGCAAAATCCAAATGCCAAGACACTTAATGGGTCCGCGGGTACGAGTCTCACACCCGCAAACCCACAACCCTCCATCATCCCCCTCTTCTTCCGCTCCTTCGGTTTCTCCCGCCAAAAACCAAAAAAGGAAAATAAAATAAAAACACCTTCGCCAACCTTCCACCTTCGTCGAGCTTGCCAGGGTTGAGGCCTCCACCATAGCCTCGACGAGCTCCCCTATTGCAAGATCTCCCCTCCAGTGCCGAGCTCCGACCTCGACTCCATTGCCGATCCCTCTCCTCGTTGAGCTCCCACTCCGAATCTCCGAGCTCTAACCTCCTCGCCATGTGGGCGCCGTCGAAGCCAGGGCGAGCTCGAGGTTCAACAACGAGTCTCCTTGTCGCCATCCTCCTTCCTCGCCAAGCTCCATCTCCTTTGCCAACCTTCCACCTTCGTCGAGATCGCCAGAGTCGAGGCCTCCACCATAGCCTCGACGAGCTCCCCCATCACGAGATCTCCCCTCTAGTGCCGAGCTCCGACCTCGACTCCATTGCCGAGCCCTCTCCTCGTCGAGCTCCCACTCCGAAGCTTCGAGCTCCGATTTCCTCGCCATGTTGGCTCCGTCGAAGCCAGATCGAGCTCGAGCTCCAACGACGAGTCTCCTCGTCTCCATCCTCCTTCAACGCCGAGCACCTCCATAGTTGAGCTCTCCTCCATTTCGAGCTTCCTAGTCGAAGTTCAGCCGAAGCTCCGAGCTCCACTCCCCAAGCTCCGTCGAAGCTCGAGCTCCTTTGCCATGGCTCCGTCGAGCTCTCCCCATGCCAAGCTCGAGCCCTCCTCTCGTCTCCAATGCTGAACTCTTCGCCTCACCATGCCTCTACCCCGACGAGCTCAAGCAACCAAGCTCCTCACCGAGGCCTCGTGCCGAGCTCCTTCCTTCGAGCTCCAACGGCGCCCTCGGACAAGTCGAAGAAGAGCAGAGAAAGAAGAACAAGGAAGAAGGCGAGAAAGAAAGAAAAGGGAAAAAAAGGCCACGTGGCGGTCAACGATCAACGTTGACCGGCCACGTGGCGCCATCCCGTGGGTCAGCGATGTGTTCTGAACAAAAGAGTCCCGAGCGTGAAAATGCAGCAAAATTGCTGCATCCCGATGCGCTCCCCCCTAATCGTGATCAACGCTTGCACCACGTGTACAGGTAAAATTTATTTATTTATTTAATTGAATTAATTATTTAAAAATTCAAAAAATTAATTAAATAATTTTGAAAAATAATTATCAATTATAAAAATAATAATTATTAAATTATAATAATTAATTAAAATTTTCGGTAATTAATTATTTAAATTCAGAAATTGAATAAAAAATTCAAAAAAATGAATAAAATTGGAAAAAAATCAGAAAAATTAAAAAAAAAAGTCCAGAAAAAACTCAGAATAATTTTGGGCATTTTACAAGCTCAGATTGACATTGTTACACCTCGAGCAAGATCCAAACTCCCATAAGAACTCCAATAAAATCCCGTACGCCATTAGAAAAACAAAACTACTCCTCAAAGGCTAGTAAACTCAGTATTTGGTAGTGAGGGGCTCGTGATATGGCTAAAAATAGGATTAAATCGGGCCCGTTCAAATCGGGCACGAATCTTAAAGCTCTCAGGGGTAAAACGGTAATTTTACCTACAAACGGGTCTGAAATGGGAACTGGGTGTTTTTTTAAAACCCAATAATCCATAAACGGATCTATCCTATTGGGTATAGGTAGCAGCCCGCTACAAACCAGCCCAGGATATTTAAAGAGTAATTCAAATTCATAGTTATCTCTACGAAACGATTTAATCTCTACATCTTATCCAAAAACACCGGGAACTAAAGATAAATACTTATCTCGAAACGGGTCTCTAAGGAGATTATAAATACCCCTCTCCCCCCACTGTAAGAAGGTAATCAATCTTTTTCCACATAAAGCTCTTTCATAATCGATCTGATTACTGACAAGAGCGTCGGAGAGTTTGTCGCCGGGATCCATCCCGGTGTATCAAACTTTTTTGCAGGTTCACGGCAGCATCGAAAAACCAGTCAAACGTCTGTGAAGATCAACAGGTTTGCTTATTTGTTTTCTTCAAGAATCCACAAATTCATCTGTTTGCTCCCACACCAAAATCAGCAACAACAGAGATCATATGTCAAATTCCAACGATATTTAACATCTTTAGAAAAACGTTGGTATTTTCCTAAGTTGACACCAATCATGAAAAGCTTAATATGTTGAACCACTCAAAGTAATAAAATTAATACAATCTTTCATTGCACTAATCTTATCGTGTCTGTATTTAGTACGTCTACTACAAAAAAAAATTAAAATATGACAAACACATCTAACATGAAAAATACCGGGTTCTATAGGATTTAAAGTAAATTTTAAACTAGTGATTGCCTTAGTATTATTAAAGGCGTTATCAAAACCAATAGCAAAAAATTTACCATATATACCAAAATTACTATATGCATCCATGATGTGTCGCAATTATCTCAATCTTATGTGGGTACCTAATAAATTCGAAAGAGATAATCCTCTTTTGGAGTAACTAATCAGAATCTATCCAATGACATGTTATACACATCATTAGTACGTCGTTAACTCCTACCCAACCATCTGATGTCAAAGAATCTCTACAATTTAGTGGTGTTAGTGTTGCAACCAACATATCCGTAACCTCTTCGTAGACTAATTTACAATCTACTTTAACCACATTCTTAGTAATTCTTTTATAATGCGGGTTTAATGCGGTTTGGTTAAAACTTTCTAAATTCCTACTTTCAACACAGGAAAATGGTAATACATCCTTAGTTACTAATCTAGTCATTTTCCTATGAGCGGTATCATAATCATAGCTATAGCTATCTACGTGACCGGTCCTAAGGTGTGTCTTTGGTTGTGTAAGCGTGTATTGTGATAATTCAGATCGGCATTTATCTAAGTGATGCTTAAATGTACCAATTCCCGCTCCTAATTTAAACTTATATGGTGTTTATACACTTACTAGATTTGCCCGTGGGCACGTGCCTACGGCACGTCTTTGGAACAATACAAAATATGAAAGGTATGTAAACAGTAAAACAACAATTATGTAGCTCAAGTTTGAATAATATGACAATAATTAGTTGTAAATAAAAGTTCATGTTTCCATTAGTATATGTTGAAAAATAATTATAAATGTGGGTATAAAATCTAACTTCTTAAAATTTTAAGTGTGAAGTTGAAGAGATATTTAATATTTTCAATATAACACGTGCAAAAAAACATTAAAATTCTGAAAATCTAAATTTCTAAGTAAATATAAAAAGAATGAGAGAGAGATAGGGAGAGAGAGAAAGAGAGAAATATGAAAAAGTGAAGAGAGAAGAGAGAGATAGTAATAAATTAATAAGTTTTTTAATTTTGGGGGGAAAAAAATGGTTTTGGGGTTTGAAATTTTGGAGGGAAAATATGTTTTGTGAGGTTTGATCTAGGCCTTTGATTTTAGGGGGGATTGATTGTGAGCCACTTGATAGCTTTCTTTGTAATTTATTATATAGATTATAAATTTTAAATCCTACACTTGCTTCGTTTTGAGAATAGATAAAAGTGAAATATCTGTGTACTTCTGCAGTGGGTCCTCATGTCTTACGGAATTGAGTATGTGCTTGCAATGCTTACACTTAAAAAACTTCGCAAATTATGAGAGAAATTTTGCTTACAAGAACCAACAATGCAATATCAATCAACCATACATTACACATAATAGTATGTGAACTTTCATGTATCAAGTAAGACATTAAGCTTTACATAATGGCGCAAACAAACACCACAAATTTCCTTTCAACCTTCTCTTTTTGGTCGGTTGCGAGTGCGAGCAGCAGGAGCAGTAGCAGCAGCAGCAGCAGGGACAACCACTTCTTCCTCCTCCATAACTCCACCTACCGAACCTCCGAATTCAGCTTCATCATCCTCATCCTCGTTCTCTTCCATTGACGCTTTATGCGCTGCAAGCTTTATCATTACAAAAAAATTAACCCCCGCCCAAAAAAAAAAGAAGAAAAATGTAAGAAAACCATTGAAGCATTTTATCAAACAGGTGGTGGGCAACATAAAGAAGAGCAAAAGTCATGGGCGTTACATCGTCGAGGAACTTTCGGTCGAGGTCGTCGGCAACGCGAATGGAGGCGAAGACCGTACCGGCGAAGAGGGAGAGGGGGAGGATGAATGCGAGGATGAGACTGGTGGAGCTCGGTGGGCCCCCCGCATTCGATACCAACAACTCTCCCCTCTTCTTCTTCATCTTCTTCTTCAGCGTCATCATCATTGTTGATGTATTTGTACTTAGCTTTGGAATTGAAGATGGAGTTTTGGGTTGGGAAGTTAGTATTGGGGTGAGGGGTACAAAGCTGATTGCAGCCATTTTGGATAAACAACGCTATCCAATAATTTGTCTGCAACTACATGTTCAAGAGATGAATTTTGTTACTTAGGTACTGTGTTTTTTTTGTTTTGTTTTTTATTATTATTATTTACCTCTTACAAGAGATTTACGTTAAGAGTATCTTCTAAGAGCCTCTTTTTTAGGTATTCTTTTATATAAAAATAACCTAACCTCTTATAAGAGATTTTTGTTCTTTTTTCACCTCTTAGAAAAGCATTTTCTCTACTTTTAGACATTTTTGTCCTTACTATATAATTTCTCAATTTATACCAACATTTCATATCTAAAATTAAGTAAATCGTCAATTTTATCACATTTCTCACAAAGTAGACAAATTTAGTCATAATCCATAATTATCGTCTTTCTTCTTTCAACGAACAAAAACCCACATAACACAAGTTAATCACACATTGCAAAACTTCCACAAACTTCAAAATTAACAAACGCAATATATTTTTTTTAAAAAGAAAGAGAAACTGTCGCAATGCCGATTGCATAGATACTAATGAATACTTAGGTGGTAGGCACCAGGCATACTGATGAAGGCAACTTTGTTCTGGTATAAATTGATTTAGTGAACTATTAACACAAATTGACTTTCTAGATATATTATTTGATATGGAAGAGAGTTGTAGACCTACATGCATGGGTTTATACCAGAGAAATTAATAGGTTTTGAGCTTATAATGATATTATAAAGAAAAAAGGCTTCATGAAAAATCATTTATTGGTATTTATAGATCCCGGAAGCGAAGGGATTTTTTTTTATGAACTAATTATTGATAACATGTATTGTTTGATTATCTCTAATTAACAGTAAAATAAAAATATGAAATAAATTTGTCTGAGACTAGACATGTGTAGGAATCACCCTGAATTTTTGGAATTTAATTGATGAGTTTTCTGATCCGTTTCATATGTGTTTATACAATTCACAACTTACTACCTGAACATAAAATCTAAAATACGTCATTTCTAGAATTTCTGACGGATCCAGATTTGTTTTTCTGTAGTAGCGGTAATCTGTATTTTTGTACAGCAACGTCATGCAGTCCAGATTGTGTGATTTGTAAATAATATGTTTGCTTCTTGATTTGTCTGTAACGACTAGAATTAGTCACACCTAGCCTAATACAACCTTGACACCTTCTTGCATGCTCACATAGGATGAAATAAAATGATAACAAATCGGGGTATTATGAGTTGACTTGGTAGTGAACGATCGGAAAATGTACTCGGTAAAGGCCTTCTTGCTTGCATGATTTATTACATGGAAGGTGGAGAAATGCTTGTTATTGTGTGATCACGCTATCATGATATCTTGTCATCTTGTTACCGAGTACACGATTCATGAATTCACCATCAGTCTAAAGTGTTCACTATGTGCTTGGACCGAACCTGTGGTATGGAACATATGGGACGCAATAGTATGTGCACTAGATAGATTAATAAAATGATTAATAACCTGCATTTGACATTCCATGTTTGGTCCTGCATATCGTCATCCGTATAGCATATCGTCATCTGTATAGATTTTGGATTGACATCATTCATTACATGCATGATTAAATATAGACCTTTGACATTATTATCAACCTTTGATTTTGATATTGACTTTGATCCCGTCCATTTTTTTGATATACTATGTTCCTATTACTCCCTGTTTTCTCTACTTGCTGTCTATAACTTGCTCTAAGGACATTATTTTTTCTCTTTTTAGATCAAGAATTTACAAGTATCGAAGGATCTCTACCAGCAGGAATTGGAGAGCAACGATTCTAGAAGATGGAATCAAAGATCGCGCTGCTTAATTTACTTTATTGCTAGATTTATTACTCTGAACATTGTCATGACATTATACTTTGTTTTGGGCTTTTGTCACGCCGTTTATTTATTTTTCCCAGATATTGGATATGATGTTGGATATTATTTTGAATTATTTCATTATTATTGAAGTTTATCTTTGATTCATGTGATTATATTTTTCTTGTGTGGCTGTGTTTATTGTTCATATTGCCGAGTTGGTCTGGTACAGCTTATGGATGGTGTTTACATCATTCGCTGGGCCTACGTTACGTACTCGTATTTCGTATTTTGGGAAGCGGGGCATGACACAGCGGCAACAGTTTATTTTATTACTTATACTTGGCTAATTTATTTCTGTGAATTGTTGCCGTTATTTCTAAGAACGACAACAATTATCTCATGACGTTGTTTGAAAGAACGATTGTGGTGGAAGAGAGTTTAATGAATATTATAACTGATGTCGTTATTTCCAACGACATCAGTAATGCGAATGCCATTTTTGGGGATAACGACATTATTTATAACTTGTTTCAGCGCTTGGATTTTTTTTCAAGTAAGAAGGTTAACACGTGTATAAGAAATGTACTGATGTTGTTTTTCCAAACAGCAGCATGCTAAAAAAATTAAACTGATGTCTCTGTTTGGAAGAACGACATGGTATTAATTTATGTTGTTATTTTCAATAACGGTTGATGCTAACGTGTTCAAAACTGAATTAGTTAGGTAAATATTTTTGAAATTAAATCAGATCGCTCAATATTTTAAAAAAGTGGGTTTGTATAGGGGTGGTATACCGTACCGTACCGTATCATCATTACTCTACTGTCTACCGTAACGGAATACTTGGTACACAAATTTCTCTACCATTACCGTGCCAAGATTTTGGTACTACCGAGTTCGGTACTACCGGAATATCGGTACAGTATTGGTAATACCATGGTACTACCGGACATCAATTAGCTTAAAAAATTAATATTCATATAAATAGCAAAAGAAGGATAAATAAGCTCAACATAAATATATATATGAAGAATTTTCAACATAAATAATTAAATATATATATATGAAGAAGTTCCAATAATCAACCAATGTCAATTCTCAAACAAGACTCAGCTAACGGTCCATAATTTAGTCTAACATCTGTGTTTCTAGAGCCCCATCACTAGCAGTACCAAATAATATAACTTTCTATTTAACAATGAAGGAAGAAATCATCACAAAACTCCATTGAAATAAATAATATCTTCAGGCATGTTCATTTCAAAAAGCTCTAGAATTCTCACACAAAACAAATTAAACACATACAGGAACAGAGAAACACCAACATGAAAAGTATACAGAAACATACTGTTACATACAGTTCAACTGATTAACTGGAAATAGATTCACATAAAAAAATTATCCTCACAAACAAACATACATCACCTGATATAGTGATAAAGAATCGACACAATTTAAGATCATGGATAAAAAAAAACATCAATATCACCTTCTCATTCCCTAAATAGTTAAACCCTCAATAAAAGAATTAGCTAAAGACCTTTTCTGCCCAATCCTTAATCCACCCAGGCCAAATAACAAATTAGGGTTGTAGACTTTATTGTTGTACAATTTCAGAGATGTATAAGTTTCAATATAATGCATCTTTATGTATGAAAATTAGTTTCAACATTCTGCAATATGATTGGCTCAATATGCTACTCTATTACATTCAGCATTCTGCAATATGATTGATTAGATATAATTGGATAGCTTCAGCATATAGAGAAAGAATGACAACAATACCTGAAATTAAGAAGATTCATATATAAAGAATGACAACAGTATTGTTATTTTCCTTTCATAACATTCATGATATTTGATGGTTCTTTCATTTCTGTGTATTGTTCTACTCCTTTTTTTCAATATGTATCTCATTTAGAAGATTCATACATAAATCAATTTCAGGATTATGATACAAATATAATACATAAATAAGATTTCACTTATATTAACTCCTAAAAAAACACAAAAATTAATTTGATAAATCAAATCAGAAGATCTTTTGCATCCTAAATTCCTAATTACTTGTGAATAATAATACCCAAGATCTCAAGAAAACCCAACAAGAACAAGAAGAAGATGGATCTTATATTAATACACCAACTAAACTTTAAAGTTTCCCTAATTAGTCGAAAATTCATCTAAAATTACCGTACCGATGGGGGCTGAAGAAGGTAGGCGGCGTCGCGACAGCATGGTGCTTCGGCAGCATAGTGCGTCAGTCAATCAGTGCGTGTGCCCTAGATTCAAAGAAGAAAAAAAGGAAGAAGGGAAAAAGGAAGAATAATTGAAGTAGTAGTATAACTGGGTGAAAAATTGAAAAAGAAAATAAGAAAAATGGGCATGGACTTAGGTCTCAGCCTGAATTTTTAAATATAAAAATTAAATTAAATATATATTAATTACTTGGTATGGTACGGTATACCATGGTATCAGTATTGGGTACCAGTACTATACCATACATTTTCGGTATGGTACAATACCGAGATTTCGATATGTTATTACCAAGATTTCGGTAATATATGGTATGATAACGGTATGATACGGTAATATGATATTTTTTGACATCTCTAAGTTTGTATGGAAAAAAAATTCACCAAACAGCCTTCCTAGTCCCTACCAAGCTTGTGTTGCACCACAACCCAGCATGTGCCTTTTCTTCTCTCTATTTCAGCCTCTACGGCCACATGCCCTACAACCCTAGGACCCTATGCCCCATCTCCTCTGACACTTGGAAGCCTTACTTGTCACGTGCACACAGTTGCCTCACCTGTCCCCACCTTCCTTCCAAGCTTCAACTTGTATATTTATACTTCAAAATCAAAACAAACAA
Organism: Hemerocallis citrina; assembly: GCA_017893485.1. Taxonomy (NCBI): domain Eukaryota; kingdom Viridiplantae; phylum Streptophyta; class Magnoliopsida; order Asparagales; family Asphodelaceae; genus Hemerocallis; species Hemerocallis citrina. The sequence goes on along the minus strand of CM030368.1, from coordinate 208,843,661 downwards.
TTGACTATAAGAGCATCGACACAGTCCTGTTTTACCATAGCATTTCGAATGATTGTTGTACTCATTGAAGAGGGAAAAAAAAAATGCATATAATCGAAAAAATTGAAACGAATGTTTCGTTCTGTGAGAAAGAAAAAAATAATTTAAATTAATTTTTTTTTGCATAAATCAAAATTTTAATATTAAAATAAATAGGACGAAACTTGAACAGGAAAAAAAATTCGCATCGGACGAAACATCAAATTTTGAATTTTTTGTGAATTTTTTGGAAAGTTTTAAAGGGTTTTAAGGGAAAAGGGGGACCCACGTGGGACAAAACATCATGTTCAGTTCCAGGTGGTTTTTTTTTATTAAGTTGTTAATTATATTTTTAATTAACTAAACCTAATTAGTTAACTAATTTATTTAACTACAAGTTTAATTAAAATACTAACTTTATTAATTAATTAACTAATTTTTAAGTTTGTTTGTTCGTTTTTAAATAATTCAAGATATCATCGGACTCCGATGAAAAAAATAAAATATTACGGACGAAACATTATGTTTCGTCCACTCCGATCATTTAAAAAATAATTAAATAATGCAGATGAAACATGATGTTTCGTCACGCATAATATGCATATTGCTATATCGGCTGCAATCTTTACCTTTCTACTGTAGAAAAAAAGAAGATAAAATGGCAGAATACCTGACAAGTGCAGCGGCTACAGGGCCGAATTATGCATAATATGCATATTTAGCAGACGACAGTGGATGCTCTAAAGGTGTGTTTGACGGGTAAAATCTAAGAGCATCCACAATTTGTTATATTGCCATATTATCTATTTCTTAGCTAATAAAGTGCTGTAGTGGTTTGCTATTTTATCATTTTTTGGAAAATTAACTATTGTAAATTGCTATATTAGGAAAACGATTTGGTAAAATGTATATTATAGGAGACGAAACATAATGTTTCATCTGTAATATTATTATATTTTTAAAAGATCGAACGAAATATAATGTTTCAACCGACGAAATTAGAGTAATTTTTATTTATTTAAAAACTCTGGAAATAAAAGAAATGATACGAACGAAATATGATGTTTCGTCCAAGTAAATGAAGGTCTTTTTTGATAATATAGTTAGTTAATATTTAATTAGTTATTATAGTTTAGTTAATTAATTAATTAATTAATTAGTTATATAAAGAGAGTGAGATGCATTAAGCTGGATAGTTAGTGGATTATTAGTGGGTTTTGGCAGCAAAAGTCTAGTCTCCGGACGAAACATTATGTCAACGTTATAATCTTTAATATTATAATGAGAGAGTTCGGGTTATGTCATTTGTAGATAATCAATTATCTAATCTCAACCGCTCATTTTTAAGTGTAAGTAATATTAATCATCCATTTAGTCAATTATTGTCAGTTATCATAATACTGTCAAAGTTTAAATTTATTTACAATATAATTATTTACAAAAGCGTCACTCATATAAAATAAATGTTGGTACCATTAGAGGTAATTGTAAAGAATATGATAAGAGTATGGGATCAGTAAAATGAGTTCTCAGATTCGAGATCAGACTACGTCACAGTCTTTACTTTAAAAATATATATATATATATATATCTTAAAACGTGCATCGCACGTGCAGATTGCTAGTTGGCTTGAATTTGTATTTTTCTTGATACTGAGATTATATCCACAATCTTGAAACTAAGAGGGTATAAACATGAATGTTTGTTTCAAAAATAGGGCCATGGATGCAATTTTCCCAAAAATCAGCACTAACCAGTGAACTGAGACCACTGAGGAACTGGGGAAATTTTTTATGAAATTATTGTTAATAGAATTCAACCGGTGTATCGGGGCCACTTTCATCCTCCGATACATCCCGACTACTGCTACACCGGCTAAAAGGTGGCGGGATGTACGGTGGGGATGGACACCTGAGCAATGCCCAGTTGACAGTATTAAAGAATGGGTGCCGTTTGATTGCAGATGCACCCAATGCTGACCCGATTCGTTTTGCTGGGTCCTTGACTAGTAATCTAGAGATAAGATCCTTGGTGGCGGATGAAATAGATGGGTCTTTGGGGAACTCGAGGGCACGAGCTATGATGTTTGCGAGTGTAAGCTCGTTATCGGTTCCTTTGAACGGGGTTGTGCCATAGAGGAGTTCGAAGATGAAGATGCCAAGAGTCCACCAGTCTACTGTACTTCCGTGGCCTTCGCCTGGGATGTCAACAATTTCCCACAATTAGATAGCAATATCGATATTTATCTTTACTATTATAACTAAAAAAGATGTATATACCTGCATGGATAACATTGAAACTGATGACTCAAAATTGAAGTCTTGAATCATTGATTCAACTGATTATTACCTGAAACAATCTCAGGCGCTAAGTACTCATGAGTACCAACAAACGACATGGAGCGGAGATCTACAGGCTCCGCAACGAACTCAAGCCCCCCACCATTCTTGGAACTGATAAGGTTCTTCCGTCGCCTGCTCTTTGGATTAAAGCAAGAAACTGCAGGGGCAATACAATGTGGTAGAATGCAAGATGATTCGGATGGATTGAAGGAGGCTAGAGCTGAGCCTGAGAGGAGCTGCGGGGACGGCGATGCAGCCTCGCCATCAGACTTGAGCGACAAATCAAAGTCGGTGAGCATAATGTGGCCATCCGATCGAACCAGAACATTTTCAGGCTTCAGATCTCGGTACACGATGCCAAGCATGTGGATGTATTCTAAAGCAACCACAACTTCCGAGGCGTAGAACCTGCATTTTACATGTAAAAACTCATTGAAATGAGTAATAAAATCACCTATATGTACTTCGTACTTAGTAAATCTCTAATCTCTAGTCTATAATACTATAATAAGAAAGTTGGTGTTGTGTAATTTATAAACAAACAACTTACACGCATCACCGATGCAAATTAAATCCTCCAGTACATCTCAACCTTGCATTCTAAAATTTTATCTTACCCTAACTAAAATCAATTCAAAAATCACAACTCACAGTTCACCTCCCTAAATTCCCTTCCCCCTCCCCCCTTCTCTCTCTCCAAACCCTAATCCCCAAAAAAATCACAACCTTGGACATCGACAACGACGACAAGTTCGGCGATCTCTACACCAACGTCCTCAGCCACCTCTCATCTTCTTCTTCTCCTCCTACTTTCCTCCACCTTCGAATCGGATGAACTCATCCTCAACAACGACGAATTAGAAGGTGTCAGCGTCATCCCAACCTCCAAACCCCGACCCTATCATTCTTTGTCTTCCTCTAAATCGAAGCACATCATCTTCACTTTCGATTATGCCTTCGACTCATCCTCCTTCTCCCCTGTCAGCGTCTCCACCGCCCGCCACCAATCCGGTTAGGTGAAAATTGATCTGAATATTAAAGCAGAGTTCTTTGTTTTGTTTTGTAAAGCTTAGGCTTTTGTGAATGAGATTGTAGTCGCTGCAAAGTTCTTTATTTTATTTTGTAAAACTTAGGGTTTAGTGATTGTGATTGTGGTTGAAGTCGCTGAAGAAACTGAGGTTTGCGACGAACAACTTGACGGCGGCAGAGAGGAAGGCTTTCAAGGGGAGAATTTAATGATTTAGTGGAATTTGATTGATGGTTGAAGAGGGTGTTGGAGGATGATGAGTTTTATACGGTCAAGGTTTCGTTGAACGTGAAAAATCCGGCGGAGAAGGAGTATATTGGTTCGTCGGTCGGAGCTACAAGTTTTTGTTTTATTCAATGTTATGTAATTGTATGCTTGTTGCAGTTTGTTGTGTTCTCACACTATGGTAGATATGAGGTTCGCATGAAACAATGATATATTGAAAATTTTACGATGGATATGTATGTTTGTATTTGAACACAAGTGACGGATATGCAGTACAAGTTAACTTTGAAATAGAAGTGTGTTGTTTATTTTGGAGGAATGTGGTGATGAAAAGATTAATGTCTAGCAGTGAAGGGTCCTTCAGGTGGAAGACAAAGTGCTATACAAGAGAATTCGATCCGTTGTCGATATTGCAGGACATATCAAGAAAGACTGTTGAAAATTGCAGAATCAAAAAAGCGCCAAGGATGAAAAATCAACCGCCTATGTGGTTAGTGCTTGTAATTCAGGTGATTTGTGTCCTCTTGTTTCAAATCTTTAGAAGTGAATTTTAGTTGGTTTCTTGACTCAGGGAGTTCTTCTCATATTTGCTTTGAGAGGGAGTTGTTTTCTACTTATAAGTCTACTACAGGGCATTGTGTGAGAACGGAAACTGGAGAGATTTGTGATGTAGTGGGTGAGGGGATAGCTGAGTTGAAGCTGTCAGGTCTAAACATGTTCACTCTAAGGAAAGTTTAACATATTTCTCTGCTTAAACGAAATCTAATTTCCTAGGGAACTCTTGATGCACGAGGTTATAGGTACACAGCTCGATATGGAGTTCTGTCTGTTTTTCAGGATCATTGAAAGTTGATTAGAGGTATGAGAGTGGTTGAGCCAAGCCAAAATAATCTCTACAAGCTTTGGGAAATCCGAAATACCTGCGCAGATGTTGTTTCTTCTTTTCCCGTTATTCCTACAAGCTCGTCTAGTTTGCCGCTACTAGCATTATCAATTCGAGACAAAGATGTTCGAATATCGTCAAAAGGTGGAGAGTGCCTCATGTAGGTGGAGTTCGTACTGAGGTTGGCAACTCAGTGATAACGCCTACTGAGGTGTGCCCTTGAGGGGGTATACTAATCGGTGAGATTGGGTAGAGATTTGTTCAACTAGTAGAAGAAACTATTGTATAAATATTTTTGCAAGTGGAGTTCATCAGAGTTTGCAAGTGGAGTTCATCAGAGTTTGAAAATGGATAATCACATCATGTGATAGCACTCGTATGCAATCCAAGATGGAGATTGTTAAGATTATGTCTTGAATACTCGTGGTTTAGATTAGAAGAAGGTATGGTGAAATACGGAGGTCAAAGCGTCGAAGAGAGTAGAAGAGAAAACAACAACATCAACAGCCAGGAAGAGTGACGGTCGACTGTCCTGTGGAATGGTCAACCCCCCCCCCCCCCCCCCCGACCGCAGTTGTACCGGATTTTGGCCGAGAGGAGGTCAGTCGACTGGTCTTGTTGGAAGATCAACCGTGCGCGGCGCTGTGTTCTTTTTGGGCCTCGATTTATTAGGTTATTTCAGCTCAATCTTCAATTCCAAGTCAGATCGTACGACTCATATTCAGTTACTTCTTCTTCAGGTTATATCGGACGACTAAGAATCAAGATTAACCTACGGTTCTCTCTATTTTTCTTCTATATATTGTTGTAGCCTCAATATGAGAGGAAAGTACTTCATTGATATTTTCTCCATTGCAAAGAGATGCTTGAGAGAGAGTTATTGGTGAGTGAGTTTAATTTCTTGTATTGAATGAATCATTAACTATTTGTAATTTTTTCTAGTTGAATATTATATCTCCCTATAATTTCCGTCTGAATTAAGCGAACGCTTACCGGGATAAATCCTCATTGTATTTGTGTTAGATTGATAGATCTATTTGCTTGGGTTTTTATTGACTCGTCTTATCTACTTCGACATCCTCATTGCTCTATTCAGATCTGCTGTACCACCTATGTATTTGTAGACACCTCATTCCAACAAAATGCAGGAGAAATATGTAATTAAGAATGAATCAGATGAGCTATGAGCAAAGTTTAATGGCTAAGTACAGATGTTAACTATTAAGTCCTTTTCAAGGACAATGGAAGCTTTAGAAAGGAACACCTTGTCGTTTTCTTTTTGCAGATATTCACTTGATGAGTTAATATTTTTTTATATTTTTTCCTTTCGAGAATGAAATGTAAAAAATAAAATTTTCAGAGGGATGCTCTGGAAAAGAGCAGAGTCATGACTCATGAGTATGCTTACTGGTACAACTGCTGAAAGGGAGACCTGTCAAAACGAACAAGCTTCAGCTCTATCATCTATGTTAGATATGGTTCCCATTCTTTTCTTTTCCTATTTTTCTTTCTTTTAGGGAATTGAAATGAAATAAATTGAACCAAAACCGTAACCGAACAATAACCATAACCGAATAAGCTACTGAAATATGACCATACCGAATTTAACTGGTTTGGTTTTGATCGGTCTTGGTTAACATAACTAGGACTGCAAACGAACCGAGCTACTCGCGAGCTACTCGGCTCGAGCTCGGTCAAAGCTTGATCAAAGCTCGAGCCGAGCTCGAAATCAAGCTCGATAGCTTAACGAGCCAAGCTCGAGCTTGGGCTTTTTGTGATTATTAGGTTGAGCTTGCGAGCTACTCGGTTTGAACTCGATCAAAGCTTGGCTCGAAACGAGCTCGAGCTCGAAAACTGAGCTCGATTGCTTAACGAGCCGAGCTCGAACCTCAAGATACTCGGCTCAACTCGGCTCGTTTACAGCCCTAAACATAACTAAACTAGAAACATGAAAAGCACATAATATAAACACGAAAGAGATTTTGAAAAGAAGTTCATCAGTATTGCAAATAAATTATTAGATATTATAAAACCTACAAGATTGATTATATATTGATTATTCTCGTTGAACTTTCCATTCATATCTTTGAATGAACTATTTAGCATTGTGGACAGCTCAAGCACAAGGTACATGAAATAAGACTACATCTAAGAACCATGTATTCAATATCGCAGGAGTTACTTACTCTGACAGCTAGCTAGCAAGTCATTCTAAGATCTAGATGCAAATTAATATAAGGCATAATTAATCTACAATTTGTGTTACACATGGATTTGTTGCATAATTATATCATCAACTTAATAAAATTTTATCCACATGATTGTGTCGATAGCTTGCAAAGAAAATTCATTTTGCACTCTAAAAATAATCATCAGTCATCCGCAATCGTAGAGTTACAAAGAGCATCAAGATCATTAGTTTCTATAATTCTAACCTTCCTTAGATGTAAAAAAAAAAGTATTTTATGCTAAAAACAACTTTTTAGAGCATCTATAGTCGTTGAATCCCAAATTTTGAGTTTTTAGCATATATGAATAAAAATTTTGAGTTTGTACTGTAGTCGTTCAAATCCATATTTTGAGTTTTCAGAATATTAAATCGTCAGACGAAACATAATCTCTCGTTCCTTAAAATAAAAAAAATTAAGTGAAGGGACGAAGGTTTATTTACTGTCGCTCGATTTTTTATTTTTTTTCAAAAAAATGAAGGGACGTTTTGTCTGTCGTTTTTTTTATAAAAAAAAATGGGACAGACGGAAAATGATTTCTCGTCCATTGATTTTTTTTCGATTTAAATTGAGGGACGTTGAATCATTTCCCGTCCCATATTTTTTTTAATAAAATCGAACAGACGGAAATGTCGAATTACTTTTTATAAAAAAATTGGGACGAAAAATAATTTCCTGTCCGATATGTTAATTTTAAAACAAAAATTGAGCGATCGATCGTCCGCTACTTTTTCCATATTTATAAATCTTCTTCCAAATATAGCAGACCATTGTTCCCTTAAAATTCAAAATTTTGGTATATAGCCAATGACTGCGTAGGGGTGGCATCAGGGTCGGTCCGGCCGCCCAATACCCGGGCTAACCCAGGACCGGCCCCCTCCTACACCCGGTCCAGGCCGGGCCTGAATTTTGCCATGAAAGCCCGCCACGGCCCGGTCCACAAAAGGCCCGGCCCGGCTTGAACCGGCCTGTCCGGGCCGGGCCGACTCGTTTGTTTTTTTTTTTTTGGAGCAATATATATGTATAGAAATATATCTATATAATAAAACACAAAGAAAACTATCAAGTGGCTCTCCTTCAATCCCCTCAAAATCAATGGCCCAAATCTAACCTCACAAAACACATTCCCCCCCCCCCTCCCCCTCCCCCACACACCCACCAAATTTCAAATCCCAAAACTCAAATTAAAATCCCCCCCGCAAAAAAAATAACAACTCATTTATTTATTTAATTATTTTTCTCTCTCTCATTCTCTCTCTATTTACTCAGAAATTTAGATTATCAGATTTCATGTTTGTAAATTTTCAGATTTTTTATATTTTTTTATTGTTCATGTTACATTGAAAATAACAAATATCTCTTCAATAGTTAAATTTCATCATTTTCCACTCTCAAAATCCTACAACTAATTATAGTTATACTATTCAAACTTGTATTGTTTTACTGTTTACAAGGCTTTTCATATGTTGTATCGTTCCGAAAACGTGCTGTAGGCACGTGCCCATGGGCAAATCTAGTATATACTACAAAATATATGTATATATACATATAAATATACTTTATATATTTTAAAATTTTATAAAAATGAGTGTGGACATCAAAATTAATCGATCACAACTCATTACTCAATTCGTCAATCCTCACCCTAGCTATTTATATCATACTCTACATCTTCTCGAATCTCATCAATGTGGGACTAAAAGTTTTCTACTTCAAATGGTCTTAGTTACATATATATATCTACTATTAAACTTTTTATGAAATATAGTTTAATTTAGATTGGATTTCCTGGCTAGCGCGTAAATTAGTGCGCAGAGTTTGAGTGGTTGTGGGTTCGATCCTGAGAGAGCATAGATTTTATTTTTAAATGAATTAATCAAAATGATTTTTAGCGGTTGTTTCTTTCTTTTATTTTTATTTTTATTTTTATATTGTAATTTGATAAGATTTGTATGAAATATTATTGAGCTATATGTTCTTATAATTATTGTCTTTATTCATCATTTTCCTTTATCTTTTTTGTTTGTATTATGTAGAATATTATTTTTGAATTAATTAATCACTTTTCTTGATCAAAATAATTTTTAGCTGTTGTCTCTTTCTTTTATTTTTAATTTTACTTTTATTTTTATGTTGTAATTTGATAAAATTTGTATGAAATATTATTTATCTATTTGATTATATTTGAAATTTTGTAATTCATTTAACCAATCTAAAATATTATTTATCTATATTTAACATTTTGTAATTCATTAAATCAATTTAAACTACATTTTACTACTTTTATATATATGTTTTTTTGCAAATTTTAACAAATTACCTTTTAATACTTGATCTGTTATTTTAAAAAAATATGCATAACCCGGCCCAGCCCCCGACCTAGGGGCCAGGGGCCAGGTCCGGGCCACCATTTCGACCACTTGGCCTAGCCCACTCTAGCCTGGGACCGGGTAAAGCTCGCCCGATTCCGGCCCGGCCTGCAAGGCCCCAATGCCCTGCGGCACTTTTTTTCTATTTTTTTAAAATTTGACAATTTAGCTAACGACTGCATATCTTAGGAAGTAAATTATCCAAAAAAAACATGAGCATCAACAAATAGACAACCCCCCCATATCTTAGGAAGTAAATTATCCAAAAAAAACATGAGCATCAACAAATAGACAAACCCCCCCCCCCCCCCCCCCCCCACCCCCCCCCCCCCCCCCCCCAAGATTATTTTCTATTGAGTAATGCTAGAGCCACTACCAATTTCACTACATTTCTCTTTACTAGCTTAGGTGGCACACTCCAATAGGTAGACTCTCCAATAGGAGTATGCCACCTAAGATAGTGAAGAAAATGACAGTGAAATTGGTAGTGGCTAAAGCATTACTCTTTCTATCTAGGGGTGGATAATTTCCACTTAAATTTGATGTTTGGAACACAAAAAATCAACTTAAAAATCCATTACTTAATAGTAGTTTTGATTGATTGAAATAGCGAACGGAAACACTTTATTCCCATTCCAAATTTGTTTGACACAATCTGTAGTCAGATAAAATCACGAGTGTCATATCAAAAAGAAAAAAAAAAATCATTTCCATAAAATCCAAAATTACACTCAAATCATTTCCCAAATCCCAAAAAATCCATTTATTCAAAAAAAAAAAAAAAAAAAACTAAATCATCAAAAATTGAATATCCACCGCATTCATCAATCAAAAGTTAAATAATAACAAACTAATCAAAAATTAAATTACAACAAAATTGCAAGAACTAACCTGACGGCCGCCTCGCAGAACCTCTTCCCAGCCTGCCTCTGTCTCAACACATGCAAATCCCCGCCGTTACAAAACTCCGTCAACAGACACGACCACCGCTCATCCTCCGCCACTCCGTACAACCTCGGCAGAAACGGATGCTCTAAGACCTCCAGAATCTCCCTCTCCGTCCTCGCCCGCCCCTCCTTATTCCTCCCTTCCAACTCCTTCTTATCCATCACCTTCGCCGCTAAAATGCGCCGATTCTCATTTCCGTCGGCGCATTTTAGCTCGGCGAGGTAGACGCTCCCGATGTCGCCGCTTCCGAGGCGCTGAACGAATCGGAGGTCGGAGAAGGACAGGTTCCGGTGCTTCTGCGCGGGTTTCGGGTCGGGTTTCCGATCCGAACTCGCGGTGGAGACGGTGGCGGAGCGGTCGGAGGAGGTGAAGCTGGGGCTCGTGCAATCGTCGGAAAATTCGTCTGGCATTTTTCTTTTATTATTTTAATGGAGTTTTAGAGGGAGAGAATGATAAGTGAGAGTCTTGGAGAGAGCTAATTGGGGGAGGGGGTTGTTTTGAAGGGTGGGGTTTGGGCCGGCGAGGAGGATGATTGGGCCACGTGGCGGGCTACGGTTGAGGAGGAAAGGTGGGCCCGGTTTTGTGGGGGGCGTTTCGGATTTGGGTTTGGATTTTTGTTAGGGAGAACGGATCCGTTTATGCGAATTGGGGGTTGGTATTGATTATTTTTTTTGGGTGCGAAAAGAAATTGGAGGTATTGTTTTTGAATAATTGGAGGTATTGTAAATTCAGCCGATGGGTGGTTCGGATTTTGGAGTTAATGTAACAGACAGGATTATTGCTGATATTCAGGAGAGGTAGGGGCCAAGAACAAACATAACAAGATGAGGCTTATGTTGACACCATTTTTATTCAAGTAGAGTGTTGTTGTTTGTTCATTTTTATTCAAGTAGAGTGATGTTGTTTGTTTTTTGGGTGTGGGAATAGCAGGTTCGAGTTCTCTTAATTTGTGAAGAGGAAGCTGTGATACTGGCATTGATTCGATCCTAGGGTGTATGACCGGTTCGGAAGTAGCAAGGGAGAGGTAGAGGACAGGCACTCCGCTCAGATCTACTTGTCGGTGTTGAATGAAAGTAGCCCGGCTCGGCCTTGAGTATCTACACCCTGCCTATAAACACCGGGAGAAGTCCGGGCGATAGGTCATCCGACAATCTAATCAGTCACTAAGAAAGCAACAGTAGCTAAGATTCAGGTGGAGAAAAGTTTATTACCTTTAAAAGTGAGGAGGGGGTCTAGTATTTATAGACAATGGCAAACGGGTCTGAGATCCTAACGGGCCGGGTTGGACCCATTTGCCCATGGGCCTGGGCTGGTTAAAGCCCAACCTGATGAAGGTTGGCTCTATGCGAGAGAGGAAAACCGCATGGACACGGCTCCTTTTGGATAGATCGTCACGGAAAAGCGGGTTTTGAGGAGATATGAGGATCTGGTTTTGTGGGGGGCGTTTCGGATTTGGGTTTGGATTTTTGTTAGGGAGAACGGATCCGTTTATGCGAATTGAGGGAGAACGGATCCGTTTATGCGAATTGGAGGTTGGTTGATGCTGTTTATTTCTGAGGCACGTGTGGAAGCACCAGGTGTGAGTTCGAACTCAATTTGTATTGAAGGAGATTGCCGCTCGTCTGCCGACCTCCGGTTGACCTTCTGGGGCCTACGATGAGCTCGGAAAGGCGTTGAAGGTTGGGCTCGGATCGGAAGGGTCGGATCCGAGGTCTTGTGTACCTGCAGACGGTCCTGAAACACCGGGGTTTGTCCCGGTGGCGGACCCTCCGACGCTCTAGTCAGTCTCTGTGAGAGAGTAGCAATAACTAGGTATATTTAAGTGGCAAAAGATTGATTACCTTCAAAAGGTGGGTGAGGGTCTAGTATTTATAGAAAATCCCAACCGGGTTTGGTTCCGCTTGGGGGCCGGGTTTGGATCCGAAAGCCCATGGGCCTGACGTGGCAGAAGGCCCAGGGGGTTTAGGGCGGTTGCGGTGATACCAGGAGTGGTGTAGGGCTGACGTGGCGAAACCCTTGGCGGTATTTGGAGCTGACGTGGCCCATCGTGAGTCCTCTGTGCATCTGGGGGAATCGGAGGGCCTAGGCTGCGCCAGGTCATCCCTCTGCCCCGCCAGAGAGGGGGGACGGCATGAGGGACTGCTCCGGATCGGACTCCGGGGGATACTGAGGCTCGTCAGTACGAGGAAGCCGGCACTGTGGGGGCAAACACGAGGTTCGGCGCCGACCCTGAAGGGGTCCGGAGCCGAACCAGGTCGGTATTCTTGCTTTTCTGAGTAGGAATTGTATTGGGCCTTGGATGGGCCTCAGGCCATTTTCTCACTGTCACACAAGCCCCCCACTCCTGCAGGGGGTGCGGGAGCTAGCCGTGGAGGAGTGTTCATGATTGTAAAAAATGGGAGGGCGGATCACAGGGCCTTCCTGGTGGTGCTGTCCTGAAGCTTGGATAGAACCTCGAGCTAGTCGAGGGTCAAAGTGCAGGTGAAGGTGATGGTGAACTGTTGTCTCTTCCAGAAAAGAGTACCCTGGTGTTCGATTGAACCTCGAGAGGTCGAGGGATTACGCGTCGACAAGGGTGATGGCGAGCCGTTGCTTCTTCCTGAGAAGAGTACCCGGGTGCCAGACCGAACCTCGAGAGGAGGGGGAATTATGGGCTGGTAAGGGTGATGACTAGCCGATGGATCTTCCGAAGAAGAGTACCCGGGTGCCAGACCGAACCTCGAGCTGGCGAGGGATTGTGGGTTGGTTAGGGTGAAGGCGAGCCGTTGTTTCTTCCTGAGAAGAGTACCCCGGTGCCAGGCCGAACCTCGAGACGAGGGGGAATTACGGGCTGGTAAGGGTGATGGCCCGCCGGTGGATCTTCCGAAGAAGAGTACCCCGGTGCCAGACCGGACCTCGAGCTGGCGAGGGATTATGGGTCGGTAAGGGTGAAGGCGAGCCGTTGTTTCTTCCTGAGAAGAGTACCCCGGTGCCAGACCGAACCTCGAGATGAGGGGGAATTATGGGCTGGTAAGGGTGATGGCCAGCCGGTGGATCTTCCGAAGAAGAGTACCCAGGTGCCAGACCTGACCTCGAGCTGGCGAGGGATTACGGGTTGGTGAGGGTGAAGGCGAGCCGTTGTTTCTTCCTGAGAAGAGTACCCCGATGCCAAACCGAACCTCGAGACGAGGGGGAATTATGGGCTGGTAAGGGTGATGGCCAGCCGGTGGATCTTCCGAAGAAGAGTACCCAGGTGCCAGACCCGACCTCGAGCTGGCGAGGGATGACGGGTCGGTGAGGGCGAAGGCGAGTCGTCGCTTCTTCCTGAGAAGAGTATCCCGGTGCCAGACCGGACCTCGAGTTGGTGAGGGGGAGTTACAGGCCGTTTATGGGGCGAACCGTTGTGCCTTGGGGTTGTTCTGAGTAGTGTGGTCCGTTTTTTCGCGGAGCATTTTGGGGGCGCCTGGGGACCTGTGCAAGATTCCCATTTCCCAGGTGCGTTAATGGCGCCGCTAAGTAACGGTATGGCGCATGGTCTTCCGTCGTTTGGTTTTCCCCACATCATAATGGCCGGCCCCTGGGGGGGCTTATAAGTACCCCCCCCCCCCTTTTTCTCATTGTGGTTCAAATCCAGGCAAAGGTGGTCTGTTTGGCCCATAAAGGTGTCTGCTTCGGCGGACGCCTGTTTTTTTTTGAAAATTCTTGCCCCTGGTCTTGTCGGAGAGGTAGTTTCTTTGTCGCCCGATCTTCTCTTGGATCTGATGGCCCTGAGGTGGCGGTCAGATCCAGGGGGGGGTCCGGGCGAGAGGGATAGCGACCGAACGTCGAAGGGTGAGCCGTCTGCAATAGCGGAGGTTCTATCCTTCCGAGAGGGATGAAGGGCGTTCCGGGCCGGTTGTTTGCAACTGCGAAGGTTCGGTTGCTGGAGTAGGCTGGGCCTTTGCAGTTGCATCAACTGGCTCGGAATGGAGCACTTCTTTCGGCCTTCGGGTGTTGGTCTGCTTTTGACCGAGGTGCTTGCCGAGGGGGGCGTCTCGAAGCTTTGGGCCCTGGGTAGATGAGTAGTTCTCCGATGGGAGGCTGACTATTCTGTATCCCAATAGGGCTCCAGGTTGAGGCGGTTTCGGTCTCACCCGGGAACAGTTCGGGTCTTCGGCTGATGACGCTGTAAGCCCCGAGCTGCTCGCGGGTGAAAGGGGAACCGGCCCAGTCTCGGAGCCCGGGGCGTCTGTCTGAGGACGGCGCCTTAAATCATAAAAATAAAAATGTTCCCTCCTCCGAATACTTCTTCTGCGCTGGCCTCCGTGACTGGCTGCCAGCCTGTCAATGGATGATGTCAGCGTCGCACGTTTTGAGGATGTGGCGCGAATTCTTAGGCGACAGTTGCATGTCGGATAGGTGAACAGTACTCGCGGGAATCGAGGAGTCGCTTCTATCTCCCATAAATAGTCCCCCCTCTCCCCTATTTGTCCACTCCTTTCTCTTTCAAAATAAAATTTTTTCAATACTTCCGCGCTCATCTTCGCGTCTTGCTGTACCGGACTTGCCCTTCCGAAGTAACCCTAGGTGAGTTAGCAAGCCTATTTAGTCTAGGCATAGATGGATAGGGCTCAGTCTGGCTCGTCAGCGTCGACGTCTGGGGGGGTGGAGCCTATCTCTGACTCGACGTCCTGGGAGGAGTCCGTACTCGAGGTGGAGCCAGTGCATGCTGACGGGTCTTCTGACACGGTTTCGTGGGAGGAACCGGTGGTTGAGGAGGCGGCCCATGGTGCGAGGTTGTCGCGCTCTCGTCGTCCTCTCGTGGTGGAGAGTAGCGGGTCGAAGGAAGCGACTGATGGTTTGGACGACGTCCGTGTTTTGGAGTCGGCTGCCGAGGGAGAGAGAGGCGAGGGCGGCATTGTAAGGAGATCCATGGTTCCGGGGGTAGGTCCGAACTCCATGCCGACTGGTCGGGGGCCCTTATTCACTCCTTCGTCGGAGCGGTCCGAGAAGAGGAAGAAGGCTCCGAGGAAGGTAGAGTGGGGAACTAGTGGCTCGAGCAAGGGGACTGGTTCGCCCGCGCAGCCGAAGCATTTCCGTCAGTATCCGGACGACCTGTCCGATCAGGAGCTCTTTGGCGTGCAGGCCTATTCGCCGAGCCGGACGAGAGTGTTGATGGACGCGATTCCGACCGCCTTGGATGGCGGGGACTTGGAAGTCTTGCAATTGGCGTACCACATAGGGCCTAGTTACGAGTTGATGCTGCCGAGCTCTACTCTTCGCCCAACCGATCCCTTGTCTGCTTGGTACTGTGCCTTCCCTGTGGACGCGTTTATTTCTGGACTGAGGTTGCCGATCCATCCGTTTGTTCGGGAAGTGTTGAACTGGGCCTCCCTGGCGCCGATGCAGTACGGGCCAAACTCTTGGGAGCAGATAATCAGCTTTGTACTGACGTGCGAGGAACAACGGGTGCCCCTGCATTTGAACGTGTTCCGCGCGTTGCTGGCGCTTTGCCCGGCAGCCGAGGGGGTTTACTATATCTCCCCCCGGAGTAGGCGGAAGGTTGTTCATAGCCATCTTGATTCTTTTAAGGACTGGAGGAAAAAGTATCTGGTGGTTCGGAGTGAAGAGCCCTGGGACATCCCGACTCGATGGAATTACTCCAAGCCGAGTTATCCTGCGCCGGGGCAGGGAGATCTGACGGTCGAGGAGTGGGGGTTTGTAGAGTGTCTTCGTTTGTCCCCTAGTGTTAATTGGACTAAGGTGACGGAGGTTCGCCTGGCGAGCGTTGGACTGAGCCCCGCCGTTCTCCGTATGTAGTTGTTTCTTTTCCCTCGATCCTTTCGTACATTCTCGCTCATTGTTCTTAATGGTTATTTTCTGCAGATATGGATGAGGCATCGATCCAAGCGAGGCGGCTCGCCATGAAGAAGGAAAATGCCGAGAAGAAGAAGAAGGCGGAGGCGGCGAAGAGGCCGAGGGAGCTGCCCCTTGTTATCTCGGAAGTCCAACTCGAGCCGAGAACCAAGAGGGGTCGCTCCGAGATGAGCAAGGGCGCGGCTTCTTCGACGGGTCAGGGCGCAGCGGGGGTCCCTGTTCTCGGCAAGGGGAAAGGTCCCTGGGTTGAGGCCGAGGAAGAGGGTCCGGTGGTGGAGCTAATGCGGCAGCGGTGGGCTCCTGACTGGTCGGTTCTGATGGGGGACCGTCTGACAGAGGAGGCCCAGGCCGTTGAGGTGGTGGAGAAACTGGCGACCCCTCGCGATCGCAAGGTGATGGAGGGCGAGCCCGTAGAGATGGCGTTCGCCCGCCTGGCGCGGGCCACTGTGCAGGTAAGCCCGTCGACTCTGTATCTCCTTGTTGATTTTTGTGCCGAGGCCTGATCTTTGTCTGCCGTTGGTTGTAGGCTTGCATACAAGGGGCCAACATCAAGAACCTGTACGAGGCGTCCCTGGCCCAAGAGCGAGCTCGGGCGGACAAGAGCGAGCTGGAGGTGAAGGAGATGCGAATCGAACTCGAGGGTTCGCATAAGAGAGAGCAGCAGCTGGAGCTCCAGCTCAAGGCCAAGGATGTGGAGTGGGAGAAGAAGGTGGCCTCCCTGAAGACGAAGTTTGCCAAGGAGGCGGAGGAGGTGTTGTGCAAGGGCCAGCAGATGGTGATCGCGGCCCAGGACAAGAGCTATGAGAGGGCCCTCAGTCACGTGAGGCACTTCTTCCCGGCCCTCGATCTGTCCAATTTTGAGTATGATATGGAGATCGAGGGGTCGTCGAAGACTCTGGGCGAAGCAGGGTCCGCCGTCGACCCCTCGGCCGACACTCCCGCGGATCCGTCCGTCGGCGCGGAGGTGGGTCAAGGAGTTGTGTAATTTTTGTCTTTCTTTCCCTCTCCCTCGATTGTGTTTGCCTCCCGCGGACTGGCCACCGCAATTTTTGTAAGAAACACTTGGATTTACAGTGGTAAGAAAAGTTTTTGACCGGTCGGTTGTTTTTGAGTCTGGACATTTCTGAATCTTCTTGAGAATGTGCGTTTGAGTTGGTTGGTTGCTGGAGGGGGGGGGGCTCGGAACACTGATGAGGCTTGTTACTTTTGTCGGAATAGGTCCGCCGTCTAAAGCGTGGAGGCGCGCCGGTTGAGAAGAGCGGTGTGGGACCGGGAGCTTGGCGGCGCGGACCTTGGACAGGCCGGGCTTAGTACTTTGGTGCCGAGGTCCTCTCCCGGGGGGTTACCTCGCGACACCTTTATGGAGAAGGGGACGGGGGTGCCTTGTTACAAGGCGATGTCGGGTGCTTCGCTCTCTTCCCTCGCGGGTCGACAGGCGGAGGGGGTCCCCTTTGCGCTGCTGCTGTTGCAGTGGGCGCGACCGGATGACGCCCTGAGCTCTGTGGTTGGAGGGTCGAATGTGGCTGAGGCTAAGGAGCACCATAACGAGGGGAGGGGCCCCTAGTTGCTTGACCGAAATACTCTCCGTTCCTCGTTGGGCCTGAGGGGCCCTGATCTTCCTGATTTGAGATGAGTGGAGCGGTCTTGTATCGGTCTTTGTTTTTCTTTTGTTTGATTTTTCCTCTTTGGAACGAAAAATAAAAAGGGGTATGAAAGGAGAATCCTTTTCCTTCCCCGCTCCGGTCAGTAGTGTAGTACGCAATGTCGGAGGCAAGGTCTGGCTCCATCGTTCCGTAAGGGATCGAAGAGGGGCTTTAGGAAGGACTTTTGGTCCGGACTCGTATTGAGATTATCGAGACATTTGGGTTCGGACAAAAAGGGATACCTTTTAGCATAAGGTAGGGAGGGCCGCTAAGGCAGCTTTTTACAAGTGAGGGTTTATACAAAAGCCGATTTACATTTAGCCGGGTCATAACCTATGCTCGTTCGGCGTCGAGGGGGAACACACCTCCCCCGACGGTGGTCATGTGGCACGACCGTGCCGCTTCTTGGCTGCCTCGGACGATGCCGACTCCTTGAGGGGTGGGGAACTTGAGCTTCAGATGGTAAGCCGAAGGCACTGCTTGTAGGGAGCACAGTCCAGGCCGGCCAAGTATGGCGTCGTAGGCCGTCTTGATGTTGACCACCATGAAGTCCATGGATTCGGTCCTCTTGACAGGAGTCGATCCGGCGGTAACGTCGAGGGTAACAATTCCTTCTATCACGACAGGGACGCCTGAGAACCCGTGCAGGGTGTACCCGGCAGGCTTGAGTTTGCCTCGGGGTAACCTGAGATTTTCGAAGGCATCGAGGAAGAGAATATTCACCGAGCTACCGTTGTCGACGAGGATCCTGCGGACCTCATAATTAGCCATGTGAAGGTTGATGACGAGGGCATCGCAGTGGGGCAGGCGGACTCCTTCAAGGTCTTCTCCTGAAAAGGAGACCGGCCTTGATTGTAGTTTGGGTGAGGGGTCGTCTCTGACAGCGTTCACCTCTCGGATGGAGGCTTTTCTGGAAGTTTTTGATTCACCTCCCATCGGCCCTCCGTGGACGCAGTGCAAGATAAAAGGGATATCTACGGCCCCCTCGGAATCGGGGTTCCGACTCTGGGTCTGGTTCGGAGGAGGATTCGGAGCCGATTGGCTCCGGTTCCTAGCGGCTCGCCGATCCCGTGGGCCTTCTCGGGTAAATTTTCGGAGGTACCCTCTGGAAATGAGCCCTTCAATTTCGTCTTTCAGGGCTCGGCATTGGTCGGTCTCGTGCCCGTGATCTCTGTGGAAGCGGCAGTAAAAGCGCTGGTCTCGATTCTTATTGTTATTAGATCGGGGGGGTAGTCGGACAATGCCCTTGTCTTCGATTTCCAAGAGGATGGCGGATACGTTATGCGTCAGGGGGGTGTACTTCTCGAAGCGGGGGACTGGCGGGACCTTCTTCATGGCCCCCGGGTCCCTTGGAGCTATCTTTGGTGGTTCGACTTCCTCGGTCTTCCGCTTCCCTTTCCCGGTGGGATCCTTGGCGTCTTCGGGATTTAGGGCCTCTTCTGCCCTTATGTATTTCTCGACCCTATTAAGGAGGTCGGGAAAGTCGACGGGGGGTCTCTTGGCCAGAGAGGCCTTCAGCTGTCCGGGGCGGACGTTGTGTCGGAATGCCGCTGAAGCGACGCCTCGGTCGAGGGAGGAGACCGACCTTGCCTCCGCGGTAAATCTCCGGACGAACACCCTGAGTGATTCCCCCTCTTCCTGTTTGAGCCTGAGTAATGAGGCGCTGGTCCTTTCGGCCTTCCGGCTAGTGACAAAATGGGCTAGAAAATTTCCCTCGAGTTGGTCGAAGGAGTAAATGGAGCCGGGGGCGAGTTTCGAGAACCACTCGCGAGCAGGACCCCGAAGGGTGGCCGGGAAGGCTCTGCAGAGCAGGGGATCCGAGGCGCTGTGAATCATCATGAGGGTCTTGAAACCTTCCACGTGATCAGCAGGATCCCCTTCGCCATCGTAGGTCTCGAATTGAGGGGGTCGGAAATTCCGGGGTATTTCTGCTTGGAGGACTGGGGCGGAGAAGGGAGGACGGACAGGCCTGTACCCCTGAGGCGCTCTTCGGCCGCCGTCCCCTACGTGATCGAGGCGGTCCTCCATTTCTTGTAGGCGCCTTAGGAGTACGTCGTCGTCTTCTGGTTGGATCGTTGAAGGGCGGGACGCGCTGGCTTCGGCGTCCGACCCTGTTCGGGAATGGAGGGTTTCTTCCCTGGGGGCCCGTCGGAGGGCCCCCAGCATTTCTCTTCGGAAGTCTCGGAATTCCTTGTGAGTGACGGGGGCTCCTTCGGCCCGGTTTGGTTGGTCCGAGGGTTGTCTTCCGACTCGGCTGAGCGCGGGTCTGCGTGCCTCGGACGGTGGCCTCGGGCGGTTCGGGGCCGGGTTGGAAGCGGCCTTTCTCCTGCTGCGGGTAATCTTGCGGTTGAGGATTATGCCCCGGAGGTCGGGCTGGGCTGGCCGGCCGACGCTCCCTTGGGACTCCCGAGAGGGAGCCTTGTGTTTCGACGGGCGTGGCCTGGCTTTAACGGTGGGTGGGGGCGAGTCCCGTTGGTTGACGGAGGGAGCAGCCCCCTTGCCTTTGGTTGCCATGAGGATTCGGCTGTCGATGGCCTTTGAGGGTCTGGGTCGGATCGGCTTCTGGAGCAGCTGTTCCCACAGACGGCGCCAGCCTGATGCTGTTTATTTCTGAGGCACGTGTGGAAGCACCAGGTGTGAGTTCGAACTCAATTTGTATTGAAGGAGATTGCCGCTCGTCTGCCGACCTCCGGTTGACCTTCTGGGGCCTACGATGAGCTCGGAAAGGCGTTGAAGGTTGGGCTCGGATCGGAAGGGTCGGATCCGAGGTCTTGTGTACCTGCAGACGGTCCTGAAACACCGGGGTTTGTCCCGGTGGCGGACCCTCCGACGCTCTAGTCAGTCTCTGTGAGAGAGTAGCAATAACTAGGTATATTTAAGTGGCAAAAGATTGATTACCTTCAAAAGGTGGGTGAGGGTCTAGTATTTATAGAAAATCCCAACCGGGTTTGGTTCCGCTTGGGGGCCGGGTTTGGATCCGAAAGCCCATGGGCCTGACGTGGCAGAAGGCCCAGGGGGTTTAGGGCGGTTGCGGTGATACCAGGAGTGGTGTAGGGCTGACGTGGCGAAACCCTTGGCGGTATTTGGAGCTGACGTGGCCCATCGTGAGTCCTCTGTGCATCTGGGGGAATCGGAGGGCCTAGGCTGCGCCAGGTCATCCCTCTGCCCCGCCAGAGAGGGGGGACGGCATGAGGGACTGCTCCGGATCGGACTCCGGGGGATACTGAGGCTCGTCAGTACGAGGAAGCCGGCACTGTGGGGGCAAACACGAGGTTCGGCGCCGACCCTGAAGGGGTCCGGAGCCGAACCAGGTCGGTATTCTTGCTTTTCTGAGTAGGAATTGTATTGGGCCTTGGATGGGCCTCAGGCCATTTTCTCACTGTCACATTGGTATTGATTATTTTTTTTTGGGTTGCGAAAAGAAATTGGAGGTATTGTTTTTGAATAATTGGAGGTATTGTAAATTCAGCCGAAGGGTGGTTCGGATTTGTAACGCCCTGAATCCCAAATCACTGAATTCGAGATGTTCTACAGGATCTTTTCACTTTCTTTGAGTACAATTTTACAAGGAAATTAAAACTTCTCATCATACATCAGAGTTTACATCATATTACATTTACATTTACACAGCGGAAGCAAAATATACAATATTTACATAAATGAACAACAACATGACAAGATCTTTATGCATCCATTTCTCTTTACATGTAATTTAACCTGCATACAAACTGTGGGTACGTCAGTTTATTCAACCGACGATAATTATACATGGTCATCCTCTCTATGCCAGAAACAGTATAATAAATCTCATTTCTTAACAAATCACAAACTTGTTCAATATAAGCATGCAAATCAAAAGGGAACTCTTAATGATGTCGTGTCGTGGTTGTGCACTTAATCCTTAATGCAATTTATTTAATTTACATGACACTAATGCGCACTTGTTCGAATTCTATGCATCCCATACTACATAGGTTCGAGGGCAAGCCTCTTAATCGTTCTTCATTTTTGTAGGGTTCAATCCCTCGCCATGACTTACTCTACTTCTGTAATTTCAGTGAGTATCCTAGATGATTCTATGAGTACAAGCATGTATCCTGGCCCCTGGAGTAGAATTTCGCGCCATGTCTTGACTTATCAAGCATGCATTCTGCGACAATTCAACCTCCTCCCTGAACACAATCCTCTTGCAGTCACCAAAACATCCCACAAGCGTGACTAAAGTCCGATCATTACTGAGTTGTGCCCGTGCCATGTCTTGACGCATCAAGCATGCATTCTGCGGCTCACACACCCGCACCGTAAACCCTAGTTCTCATACTCATGTTTTTCTCTCACCTTCATCACCTCTTCACTATGCACTAAATATTAGAATCATGAATATAAATCAAGCTCTAGAGTTAGCCTCTCCACCAAACCGGACTTATCATTTCATTTCGATACATGACCAACTTTGGTATTTCAATTCTCATTTCATTTCATTCATTTCACTGCCGAGGGAGACTTAGCTACTCTCGGTTTCAATTTACAATTCACAACTTTCAATTGAGCACTTCAGCTCATAATTCAATTAGAGTCTCACAGACTTTCTCATCATGATTTTAGCCTTTCATATTCATTTGATTCTCAATTCCCAATTATGATTCATTTTACATAATCCACACAGTCATAAAAAGAGTCCACAGACTTCATTCATAAGGTTTACAACTTCCAACAGCAAAATAAAATGAAATTCATACACATCAAAGTTCACTCTGTACAGTCGACTTGGAAGAACACCAGTCGACTTATACAGTCAAATACAGGTTCATCATAATTACTCGGGATAGTCGACTGCTGTACATAACCAGTCGCCTGTCCCGCAACTTTTCATATTCACAGTGTCCTCCGCATGACAGTCGACTGTTCATCCATCAGTCGTCTGTTCTGGGATTCTCAACAGCACAATTCCAAGTCCAGCTCAGTCGACTGGCTACACGCACTAAGTCGACTGATCAGTTCCATAATTCAAATTAAGGGATTATCTAATGGCTTTTATATGTTCTTGCATCATGATATCAATTTACAATACCCATATATTCATGTTTCATAAACACAGAGTCTCTGATTGTTCAGGAACATCACAAACATGGAATTTCAAGTTACTAATATACTCTTTTCTTTGAAGAAAATACTTTAAACATACATTCATACTGCTCATAACTTTCTTACGAAGATGAAGGTATAACTCTCAAGTCATCATACTGGGTCAACATAATAGAACATCTCATTGCATGGAATTTTCAAGTAATCACAATTTAAATTGAAGTACCAGTCGGCTGTACACAGTATCAGTCGACTGCTCCGACAGTTCTTAATTTGTTTAATCATCGTTAGTTCTTTCATCCATTTATCTTCCCTCCATCATATGTGTCATAGGGAAATTATAACTCAGTAATCACACCATTTTGTCTATTTGCATACAGTTTATCACCACATCACAGATTAATGGTCTCGTACCAGTCGACTTATCTACACGACAGTCGACTGTACCGACCCAATTTATCTTATTATCAACAGCATGTCCATGGCAATTCTACTACATTGAATTCACATTTCACAATATGGTAGCAATCATAACCATCATAGTATATTTCCTATATTAGAAGTCCTGAGAAACACCCACCTTATATGGAGAAATAATCGAAATCCCGCAAAAGCTCCTCAATATAGTGAACGCCTCCTTGCTCCTTGCACCTTGCTCCTTTGCTCCACACCGAACCTTCAGAATGCTACTCTTCGGCCTCCACAGCAAAGCACACTCACAACTCACAAATACCTCTCTTGATAAGAACAACCTTAGTGTAAGAGAGATAGGGAGATGGGAGGGGTATTTATACTAGGAAATAATCGGAATAGAGGGCTAAGATTTATTGGGGAGTTGTGAGATCAAAGGTTAGGATGCATTTGGGGATTGAGAAACTACCCACACTTCCCAAAATAACCACCCATGATCTACCCCACTACCCTACTCACATCCGGCCAAGGAGTGTGCTCAATGCACGTGTATGCGAAATGCACGTGCATGCACAACCCACACTAATAAAGCTTGTACAAAAATATAATAGGTTTCTTGTATTAAAAAGTGTTACACAAAATAAGTTGTAGGAAATAATACAAAGTTAAATTCATGGGCTTAAATCCATTGGGCCAAAATAAATACTTTACGAAAAGAAAATAAGCAAATTAACATTGGGCTTTAAGAAAATGTTTCATAGAAAACAATACACTTTATTCATCATGTTGAGAAATAATAGTCAACATGCTACACAAGCATACCATATGTAAATATAAATAATCTTTCATGTATTTGAAAAATCAGGGTATTACAGGATTTTGGAGTTAATGTAACAGACAGGATTATTGCTGATATTTAGGAGAGGTAGGGGCCAAGAACAAACATAACAAGTTAAGGCTTATGTAGACATCATTTTTATTTAAGCAGAGTGATGCTATTTGTTTTTTGGAGCGTGGGACAGCATCAGGTGTGAGTTCTTGTAATTTGTGAAGAGAAAGCTGTGGCACTGGCACTGATCCGACCATAAGGAGTATGACTAGTTCGGGAGCAGTAGGGGAGAGGTAAAGGCAGGGTGCTCCGCTCAGATCTACTTGTCGGTGTTGAATGAAAGTAGCTTGGCTCGGCCTTGTGTACCTGCACCCTGCCTAGAAACATCGGGAGAAGTTCCGGCGACAGGCCCTCCGACGATTTAATTAGTCACTGAGAAAGCAACAGTAACTAGAGTTCAGGTGGAGAAAAGTTTATTATCTTTAGAAGTGAGGAGGGGGTCTGGTATTTATAGACAAGGACAAACGGGTCTGAGATCCTAACGGGCTGGGTTGGACCCGTTTGTCCATTGGCCTGGGCTGGTTAAAGCCCAACCTGATGCTCGGCCTGATGATCGCGGGAAAGCGGATTTTGAGGAGATCTGGGAGTCCTGATTGCGCCACTCTCTTTATCCCATATCATAGAGTATAGTATGATGCAACCAGCATTTGAACCTCGGTATGGTTTGGCTGCTGCCGAGAGGTTCTGTAGTATAACGGTAATTACAAAAAAAAAATTGTTGTTAAAGGTTTAAGTGCTGGCTAATTAGAATGTTCATTGTGTTGGATATATAGATATATTCTCACTATATGAATAATATTATGTGTAATATTATTCTATGGATAACATGTGTGTTACAGGTACCAATTGTATGAATATCAGACATCAGGTTAAGTGGGTTAAGAACCCAGTACCCAAACAAGTATTTATCCTATAAATACTGGCTTGTAATAGTAGTCTAGGTATTCCAATTTTGATTTCTAGGATAAACATCTCTGGCACCTTAATCTAGGATATTAATCCTAATTTATTCTACTATTATCTCGCATAATCTCTAACACATTGTTCACATGAAAGAGCCTTGTCCCAGTTCTTGCGAGGAATATTAATATCATCAACTACTTGTATCATAAGAGGCATGTGAAATGCACTTGTGAAGAAGGTGAAATATGTGATATTTGCTTGGAGCTCTACTAACGATCTAAATATATACACTTTTCTCACATGTATACTACGGTAGATGTATTTGTACACATCTGAGTTGAATATATCAAATACTTTTTTTTTGTGAAAGGTATGGAGGTGATTTTTTAAATTTTTTTTACATAGCCGTCATTCAGAGATTCGTTTTCCCAGCTCGGTTTAGCATAGCCATATTCAGGTACTATAAAGAAACAAAACTACAAACGTCTTCATCAATCTTTCGAAATTTTACAAGGGAAAGGATGAAGCATCTTTGAAAGTTTCATGTACGAAAACGATGCACGAGAGAAGATCATTCAAGTGCTACAAAAGAAGGGGGTTTTTGTGGGACCCACATTTGGAAAGGGTTAGGATGGGCAACTTGACGAAGATGAGGGGACACCGGGTCCCGAAATGCTTTGTGTGGTGCACTAAAACGGAGCACCACGGACCAGTAGTTCGCGTAGTACCATTTAATCGACTACGGGCCCAATGGTCGCCGTTGATGGATCATTGACAGTGTCTAGTCTTCTATTTTCTTGATGTTTTGAGATGTGATACGGAAATATGTAGCTGTACGTGTATTGAAACGACCGAACGTGGAAGCTTGTAGTATAAAAGATGTATCAGAGAGTAATTTGGCATTCAATTGTTCCTATTCTTTGTTGCTTTGCTACCCTAGTCAATTTATCAAAAGATGGGGGTTCAAAGGTTGAAGGTTAGTTACCATCTAGAAATATCTTAGAGGGAATTCAGGCCGAGGACAAAATTGTCGCTAGGTTGAGACCAGGTGTCTCTCAAACTGTCCCACTTTTTGAAAGCTTTTCGCAAACTATTCTATTTTTTTTAATATTCTCAAAACGCCTTACTCGCTTTCTGAAAAGGTGAGTGTGGAAAAAACCCCATCGGTTTTTCAGAAAGCGAGTGTGAGGTTTTGCTTTTCGATAGCCTACACTCGCTTTCTGAAAAACTGATGGGGTTTTACCCACACTCGCTTATTCAGAAAAAGAGTGTCGATTGGGACTTTTTAAGCTTCAGATCTCAATTCGTGATTTCACTTTCTCTCCAATCTCTTCTTAACTCCAAAACCCAAAACCCTAGCTTCCCAAAATTGACCTCTTACCCACAAAATCTCCTCTAAATCTAAATATTCATTTATTCTTTCCCAACCCTCTCACCTTCCACTCTCAAAACCCTAAACCCATCTTCCGAAAGATCCATATTTTGAAATTTTGATAAACTTGAAGAGAATAGCAACTTCAACTCTTCTACCGAAATTACCTCCAAAAAAAAAAAAAACTCTTCTACCGAAATATCTACGGTTATATCCTTCCGAATAAGCTTGTGAATGTATGATGCATATTGGCCTATTATTTTGTACATTTTTATAGGTTTTGTTTGTTGGTAGATAATAACTCGTATATTCGTATAAATATACGTAGGTATGGATTATTATATTCCTATTTGGTTATACTTTGGTGGTAAAATAATTTGTGATCCAAAAATAGGTTGTTGTTATAGTGTCGTTGATCCTGAAATAGTTTGGGTACCTCGTACCATTACATTGGCAGAATTAGTTAAGAAAATTTATGAAGTTACTAATTAGGATAGGGATCAATGGAATGTAAAAATTTTAGCTCGGTATGCAGCAGGAACAGGAGATGGTCAGTATTTTATGACAGTGCCCGTTTCTACTGATAATGCTATGAAGTCAATGATTGATAGGACACTTGATCCCAATTGTACTTGGTCTGCATTAGAATTCTATATTCAGCAAATCCAAATTATGAATGCTTAGCCACATGATAATCCTAGTTCAAGCTTCGTATGAGAAGTACCGACACAGCAGATGAGGTCTAATCCCGTTTAAACTTCACAAGCAATCCCACTGTCACCACAAGAAGAAACCTTCACAAATACAACAAACTCGGATTCTACAGATATTGAGTTGCCACGTCAACCTAGTCCGGTTCATGACTATGTTCCAAATGACACTTTATTTGAATTATTTCAAAATGCTACCATTAACAACGACCTATTAGACGATGATGAAGAAGAAGATAAAGAAACAGACGATGAAGTTGATGAGAGTGTAGAAAATGATGATGGGGACGAAGATGATGATATGCAAATGTAAATCCTACGAATAGCAGTTCTAATAAAGTGAGAGCTACTGATAGCTATGCCAATGTTAACGCTCATGTTACCGAGGAGATGACACAAAGTGCTAGAGTACATCAAGTTCCACAAGAGTCATCTGGTTCATCCAATGTAGACGAATTGTACATTGAACAAGAGTTTGTAAGTAAAGAGTCGATTCCGCAGGCTGTGAAGTTGTATTCTATCAAGAAATATCGTGAATTCGTCACATTGAAATCTTCACCGACACAAAAGCAAAGCCTCACACTCACTTTCTGAAAAACCGATGGGGTTTTACCCACACTCGCTTTTTCAGAAAGCGAGTAGGGCAATCTGGGAATATTAAAAAAAAGTAGGGTAGTTTGGGAAAACCTTTCAAAAATTGGGACAGTTTGGGGGAAAAATCCATCTGAGCCACCCCCTACAGATATGCAGATAGCCGAACTCATTTGAACCAGACTCGTTGCACTCGTTTTTTCAGAAAAAAAATTTGAACATGAAATGTATACAACTACACTCGCTATCTTAGATAGCGAGTTTAGTTCAAATGAACTCACTATCTCAGATAGCGAGTGTAGTTATACTTATTTTTCAGAAAAATTTTGAACATAAAATGTATACAACTACACTTGCTATTTCAGATAGCGAATCCAGTTCAAATAAAGTTGCTATCTCAGATAGTGAGTTTAGTTGTACTAAATTTTCAGAGAAATTTTGAACATGCAATTTCTCCCAGAAATATATATAATTACACTCGCTATCTCAGATAGTGAGTCTGGTTCAACCGATTTTGCTATCTCAGATAGTGAGTGTAGTTGAACTCTTTTTTTCAGAATTTTTTTTTGATAACGAGGATAAAATCAAAAGATTCCAGCCCATTATATAAATAATAAGACGGAATACAAAGAGCACCAATTTTACACAAACTTAAAAATGAGAACTATAAATAGAAGCAACAACTAAAAGCTAACAAGCAATTAAGAACATTGCCCAGCTAACAACAACGTAATTACAAAACTCAAAAGCCACCAAAATTAACAACTGTGCCGGGGAAGAAATAGACAGGCCGAAGAAGGACGATGAGAGATAGGTATTCCACGGGACAGAGAGATAATTTGTGAGAAGCCGCCTCACCGCCGGGAACCATTTTTTCAGAAAAATTTTAAACATACAATTTTTACATTAAATGTATAGACCTACACTCGCTATCCACGATAGCGAGGTCAGTTTCAAAGTAACAGATTACATCAATTTCATCATGTTTTTAGACAATTAATTAGGTCAATTTGGTGGGTCTTAATACCTCAATTTCTTACTTTGCAACCCGAATCTATGGATTCCAAGTGGAGACATAAGCTACTTTTAAGGCCTTATGTTACTCGAAAAGCAGCATAATCCACTTTGATATGGAATAAAGAGAGTGGTGCAATCAGGACCCTCAGATCTCCTCAAATCTCGATCCCCTGTGATAATCAGGTCAAACAGGTCAAACAGGCTTCAGCCCATTCAGGCCCACGGGCAAACGGGTACGACCCGGTCCGCTAGGGTCACAGACCCGTTTACCTCTGCCTATATATACTAGCCCCCCCTCATCACTTTCAAAGGTAATAAACTTTTCACCACCTGAACTCTAGCTACTGTTGCTTTCTTAGTTGCTGACTAGATCGTCGAAGGGTCTGTCGCCGGGACTTCTCCCGGTGTTTATAGGCAGCGTGCAGGTACAAAAGACCAAGCCAAGACCCAAAGATCCGAGCCGAGCTACTAGATATGAGCTGAGCTACTGGATCCGAGTCGAGCACCCGGCCTTTACCTCTCTCCTGCTACTCCCGAGCCGACCCTACGGGCTAGGATCGGATCAACGCCAGTACCACATCTTCCGTTACACAAATTACAAGAACTCACACTTGTTGCCCGCGCACCCCAAAAACAAACGACATCAGGTTGGCGCTATCTATGGGAAACTCAGGTACTATCGCCCATCCGAGCCCAGTTAGGGACGTCATCCCAAGTCCGAGCTCTCCCATGGCTCCCAAAGCCAAAAAGGGTCATCACATCAGCACGACATCCGCACCCCCCACATCACAGCCGCACGGATGCCTAAGGTTCCAACCGACCACGAGTCCACGGCGCGGCCGGATATGGGTTGGGTGCTTCTCACTCGAACGCGAACGATTTGCGACTCGTCATTTCGAATCGACAGGCCAGTCGCACAAGGGGAGAGGCCGCTTCCAACTCGGTCTCGAACCATCGTAGAAGGCCGTCCTCGGAGCGAGATCCAGAAAACATCCACTCGCCCCATGGACCTCCGCCCCCGTAGGACCCGGTGGAGCAAGCCCCCGTCACGCGGGCCGAGTTCCAAAATTTTTAGGACGAGGTTCTCCAAGAAATCTGAGGCGGCCAGGGAACCGAAGTCCGCAACAGCTCTGATCTTCGGTCATGAGCAAGGGGCGGCAAATCCTAAGGATCGGCCCGCCCCCAGGAACAAGTAGGTACCATCCTCCAGCGTTTACAGGAGATGGAGAATCCCCTCGGTCATCTTGGCGAGGGCGGACCAATGCCAGGTCATGGTCATTGGCTGACCAGACCCCCATTCTCCCCCCAAATCTTGGAAGTCGAGATTCGCCAAAATTTCAGGCCTCCCCAATTTGAGACCTACAACGGCGAGGGTGATCCCGCTGATCACATGGAGGGGTTTAGGACCCTCATGATGATTCACAGCATTGCGGATCCCCTCCTCTGCCATGCCTTCCCTGATACCCTTCGTGGTCCGGCTCGGAAATGGTTCTCAAAGCTCACTCTCAGCTCATTCTTCTTGTTCGACCAGTTGGAAGCGAACTTCCTAGCCCACTTCGTGACCAGCAGAAAGGTCGAGAAAACGAGCGAGTCCCTTCTGGACCTCAGGCAGAAGGAAGGGGAGTCACTCCACAATTTAGTTCAGAGGTTCACCACCGAGGCGAGGTCCGTGTCCTCTCTTGACGCGGGCGTCGCTTCAGTGACTTTCCGGCACAACGTTAGGCACGATCAGCTGAAGGTTTCATTGGCAAAAAAACCACCCGTCGACTTTCCCGACCTACTCAACAGGGTCGAGAAGTACATTCGAGCAAAAGAGACCCTAAATTCGGAGGGCACCAAAGAGACCACTGCCAAGGGAAAACGAAAGGCCGACGATGTCGAGCCTATCAAGAAAACAGCGAAAGAGACAGCCAGTCTCAAGAGGGTTCCTCCGGTCCTGGGATTCGAGAGGTATACGCCTCTGACCCAGAACGTCTCGGCAATCCTGATGGAGATCGAGGATAAAGGGTTTGTCCAACTCCTTTCCCGACCGAACAACAATAAGAAGCGGGACCAGAGATTCTACTACCGCTTACACCGAGACAACAGACACGAGACGGACAACTGCCAAGTCCTTAAGGACGAGATCGAGGCCCTCATCCAGCGAGGGTACTTGAGAGAGTTCACCCGGGATAATCCAAGAGACCGGAGGGATTTGATAAATCCGAGGCCTTCGCTTCCTCCTCGAACGATCAACCGGCGGTCTGAGCGGGATCCCGAGCTGGGGGAGACCGGGGGGCAGGCCATACTATACTGCGTCCATGGGGGACCCATGGGAGGGGGATCCAACACCTTTCGTAAGGCCTTCGTCCGAGAGGTTAACTTCGTCCGGGACCATCCCTCCCCCCACATTCAGCAGCGACCGATATCCTTTTCCGGAGAAGACCTAGAGGGAGTCTGGCTCCCACACTGCGATGCCCTCGTCATTAGCCTCGTCATGGCAAATTTCGAAGTCCACCGAATTCTAGTGGACAACGGGAGCTTAGTCAATATCCTTTTCATGGAAGCATTTGAGAACCTCAAGCTCCCCCGAGATAAGCTAAAGTCGGTCAGGTACACCCTGCATGGGTTCTCAAGCGTCCTAGTAACAATTGAGGGGATTGTGACATTGGATGTAACAGCTGGCACGACCCCCATCACACAAACCGAATCAATGGATTTTATGGTGGTCAATGTCAAGGCAGCGTACAACGCCATCGTCGATCGACCCGACCTCTGCTCGCTCCAGGCAATCCCCTCCGCCTACCACTTGAAGCTAAAATTCCCCACTGACCTCGGGGTCAGCATTGCTAGAGGAAATCAGGAGTCTGCACGATCGTGCTACATGACCGCGGTCAGGGGCGGGGTGTTCCACCTTGATGCAGTCGAACATCCGCTGGAAAGAAGCCAGCTCGAGTTAGAGCCTGCGGACGAATTGGAGGTCTCATTCGAAGCGGAAGACAAGTCCAAGTGGTTTCGTGTGAGTCGCACCCTTTCCACCAACCTGAAGCCAAGTCTAATTGATTGTGTCCGCCGCAATATTGACCTCTTCGCTTGGACACCGTCCGACATGCCCGGGATTTCCGAAGATTTAATCATGCACATGCTAAGAGTTGCCCCGGGCTCCAAGCCGATCCAACAGAAATGCCGCAAGTTCGCCCCAGAGAGCAACATGCAGTGAAAGTGGAGGTGGACAAACTGTTGTCCGCCCGGTTCATTCAAGAAGTCAGCTACCATGAGTGGCTGGCTAACGTCGTAATGGTGAAAAAGGCCAGTGGGAGCTAGAGGATCTGCATAGACTTCACGGACCTCAACAGGGAATGCCCCAAAGATCCTTTCTCCCTTCCAAGCATCGACGCTCTGATCGACGCAACGTCGGGTCACAAGCTCCTGACCTTCATGGATGCCTTTTCAGGCTATAATCAGATCCGGATGTTCCCTCCGGACATCACCAAAATGTCCTTCGTTACCGAACAGGGCCTCTACTGTTACGTGGTTATGCCCTTCAGGCTTAAGAACGTTTGGACCACCTACCAAATGCTTGTCAATTGAGTCTTTAAAGATTAGATCGGTCGGAACATGGAGGTATACGTCGATGATATGCTCGTCAAGAGCCGACGAGGGCAGGATCATGTCGCCGACCATGAGGAAGCTTTTGGCGTCCTTCGGTCCCACAACATGAAGCTCAATCCTGCCAAATGTGCCTTCGGTGTCTCTTCGGGGAAATTCCTTAGGTTCGTCGTTAGCCAGCCAGGCATAGAGGCCAATCCTAAGAAGATCCAGGCCATAATCGACATGCCCCCTCCCAAAAATGTTAAAGAGGTTCAGTGGCTCTCGGGAAGACTAGTGGCCATCTGCCGCTTCCTCTCCAAGTCTGGAGAGAAGTCCCTCTTATTCTTCAAGGCCCTGTGGGGGGAAAAAGGCTTCGAGTGGGGCGACCCCCAGCAACATGCCTTCGACCAGTTGAAGCTCCACCTTGCCAACCCCCCACTTTTGAGCAAACCTGAACCGGGCGAACCCCTTCAGCTATACCTATCAGCCTCGAAAAATGCGCTCAGTGTCGTGCTCATCCGAGAAGATGACGGCGTTCAGAAGCCTCTCTACTATATGAGCAAAGTCTTGCTCTCGGCCGCGACTAGATACACGAAGATGGAAAAGGTGGCATACGCGCTGGTGATGGTCGTGCGAAAGCTCCGTCCTTACTTCCAGGCACACTCAATTCAGGTTCTCACGGACAAACCTCTCAAGGCCGTCCTCCATTAGCCCAAAAATTCTGGTCGCTTAGTCAAGTAGTCGATCGAACTGAGCCAGTAGGATATCAGTTACCAGCCTTGGACAGCCATTAAGGGGCAGGCCCTCGCCGAATTCATCACGGAGTGCACTATCTTCGAGCCATCCGATGCTAAAGAGGGATATCCGATCTAGGTGGTTTATGTCGACATCTCGTCTTGCGAGGTGGGAAGCGGCGCGGGTGTCATCCTCAAAGGTCCCGACAACTTCATCCTCCAGTATTCTCTTCGCCTGAATTTTCCTGCCTCCAACAAAGAGGCGGAATACGAGGCTATGATCGTGGGGCTCACTCTGGCGCACAAGGTGGGGGCCAGACAACTCAGGACCTTTAGCGACTCCCAGCTCGTGGTCAACCATATCACCGGGGAGTATTAGGCTCGTGACGCTCGGATGATCCGATACTTGGTAATAGTCCATCAGCTCTTGACATCCTTCAATTTCTCCTCGGTAGAACGGATCCCCAGGGAGCAAAATGTCCAGACTGACTTCTTGTCAAAACTCGCATCTTCATCCTTCGAGGGCCTCGACCACACCGTCCTGATCGAAGTCCTCCTCAAACCCAGCATCAACCTCCCCGAGGCACTCTGCCTCGCCACCGACCATCAACTAGACAACTGGACAATGCCCATCCAAAAGTTCCTTTCAGAGGGCGAGCTTCCTCAAGACTGGGCCGAGGCAAGAAGGACCAAAGTCCAATCCGAAAGGTTCACCATAATCAATGAGACACTCTTCAAGCGCTCATACACAATAACTGGCGAAAGACCCTACCTTCACTGCCTAGCCCCTGATGAAGCCAAGTACGCCCTGAAGGAACTACACGAGGGGATCGGCGAATGTCACATGGGGAGCAGGTCGCTCGCCCAAAAAGCACTAAATCATAGGTACTACTGGCCGACCATGTTACAAGACGTCCAAGACCTCGTAAAAAGGTGCGACCCTTGCCAAAAATTCTCCTCGGTGAAAATATTTCCGCAAGCCAACCTCCGCTCCCTGGCTAGTCCGACCCCCTTTGCTATGTGGGGAATGGACTTGGTCGGCCCTTTTCCAAAAGCGACAGGCCAAAGAAAGTTCCTGGTGGTGGCCATCGCCTACTTCACCAAGTGGATCGAGGCAGAGCCCCTAGCCACGAACACAGAACACCAAACCCAACAATTTTTCTAGAAGCACATTGTCTACCGGTTCAGGATCCCACAGGTACTCATCACTGATAACGGGACACTGTTTGCGGGTAAGAACTTTCAGAAATTCTGTAAAGACATCGGCACCCAGCAACGCTTCTCATCGATATGTCATCCTTAATCAAACGGCCAAGCCAAAAATACGAACCATCAAATCCTAGAAGGCCTCAAGAAGTGGTTGGATAATTCACCAAAGGGGCAGTGAGTCGATGAGTTTCCTGAGTGGTTGGATATTTTCCTAAGTACACTATTAATAAGTTTTTTTTTTTAAAGAAAAGGTGGAGTATGGCCACCCTGTTTCATTAATAAGGAGTTAATAAAACAAACTCAGAGTACTGAGCCAATTACAAGGTCCTACAAACAAAATGAGAGTACATAACCTCCACCCCAAACATAGGGGGTGGGACAAAATAGTGTCAGAAAAATCCGCAACATACAAGCGACTAAACAAAATACATCACATCCCCCAATAAACCCTGGGGCGGTGGGTGTCTATGAACAGCAACGACTACGGTGGCTGTCAGTCAATCATCGGACCGATGTCGACTCCCTCATCATCAAAAATCTCAACCTGGAATACGCTCGAAATCCTCCCCCTAGGACCTGCTGCTACCACATTAGCCCAGAATGAAATAAGATGCATAATGTGAGTTAAGTTACCAGAAATATTATTACAAGTTCTACGGAAATAAAAATTATTCCGGTCTAGCCAAAGTACCCATGTCGTTGCGGCAATAGCGATGTACCACACTTCTCGCATAGTTCTTTTCTCAGAGGCAAATTTTGACCCTACCCATAGGTCCTCGTACACACTAGGGTACTGACTCGTCTCCAGAGCGCTGAGAACCTCAACGAGTACCGCTTTGCTCCTAGGAAACTGTAGGAAGAGGTGGTCTCTAGTTTTTAGGGTAGCGTGGCAGAACCCGCAACAAGAGTCCACATTCGGTTGGCATTTAGTTAGATTTTCTCTAGTCGAAATCATATCATTCAGCACCAGCCATAAGAAAACTATGATTTTCTGCGGGGCTTTCATCCTCCAGACGACACTTGCCCACTTTGGGGTACACCCCCTAAAGTGAATGCGGTTATATAGGGAGCGAACGGTGAACATGTCATTCTTTTCCAGTCCCCAAGACTTCTTATCTGGACCTTGAGAGCAACTAATTCCAACATTGGTGATGTATGTCTGAAGTTCTATGAGTCTAGTCTGGGAACCCAGATCGAGAGATTATTTAAGGCTGGTTTCTGGGCTCATCTTTTCCAGGTTGCGGCCACCGTGCAATGTGGTTATAACGCACGATTGGGGAACATGGCTCTAAGTGTGTGATCACCACACCACTTATCCCACCAGAATCTGGTGAGTCTGCCGTTATTGATAACTGATTTAACACAGCTCATGAAGGGTTCATAGGCCTTAGCGATGCCTTTTCAGAACCAGGGTACACGTGGGCCTACCCTGAAGTCCAGATTTCTCGTTCTATTCCCATGTAGGTATCCCTGAACAAAGTCTCGTCACCCTTTTCCATTATGGTGAAAAACCTTCCACCACCATTTACCCAATAGAGCAAGATTCATATCTCAAAGATCAATGATACCGAGTCCTTTATGTATCTTTTTCAGGCATGCCTTCTCCCATCTGATAAGGTGGTAGCCACCCCGATCCTGGTCTGCCCCTTTTCATAAAAACCATTTTTGTGTCCGGCCAATTCTCTGAATAACCCATCGCGGCATTTCAAAGAATGACAGATAATAGGTTGGAAGATTTGATATGTCTGCATTAATAAGCATGACTCTCCCTCCCAAAGATAGGGCTTTACCTTTCCAGCCTGTTAGACGGTTCTCAACCCGGTTAATAATGGGTAGCTAATCAGCCTTTTTGAGTTTCCCGGGCCTTAGTGGCAGTCCCAGGTATTGAATGGGAAAGCTTTCTGTGGCACAATTGAGGATTGTGGCATGTTCTAGTGCCTCCTCTGTTGTCAAGGCAATAGGGAAGATAGCACTTTTGTGGAAGTTTACCCTTAGTCCAGACCAAACTTCGAAACTATATAATATACCTTTGAGAGCAATTGTTTCCCCGAGGTTTCCATTACCAAATAGGAGAGTATCATCTGCATATTGGAGGATTGAGCAACCTTTATGGTTTGCTCCCTATGCCACCCGTACAATCCACCATGCTCTACCACAATTAGCCATCATGGACCGAAGTACGTCTGCCACAATGGTGAAGAGAAGTGGTGAGAGCGGATCCCCTTGTTTGAGGCCATGTTTGCACGAAAAATGGTGGTCCGATACCCCATTTACCAAAATTGCAGTTCTGCTGGTGGTCAGACATGTTTGGATCCATCTGATCCATCTAACCCCAAAGCCTCTACCAGCAAGCGCTTCCAAGAGACAGTCCCACTCGAATGAATCATAAGCTTTCTTGAAGTCCAGTTTTAGGAGATAGCTCTTAGAATTCGAGGTGTGGCATTGATGGATAGTTTCTTCAGCCGTAGCCATACTGTCCTGAATACATCTTCCTTGAATAAATCCCGTCTGATCGTGGCTAATGAGACCGTCCATCATCTTTTCCAATCGATTAGCGAGAGTCTTTGTGATGATCTTGACAGAGCAGTTAAGGAGACTAATAGGGCGGTAGTCTCCCACCCGCCGGGAGTCTTCTTTTTTAGGAATCAACACAACCTCCGCAAAGTTAATTCTTCCTAGTTTGAGCTTATGGTCGTAGAAGTCAGCAAACATCCTCATCAAATCGCCTTTGATTTCCTCCCAGAATGTCTGATAGAAGATCATCGGAAAACCGTCGGGACCTGGAGCTTTGTCTTTGCCAAGTTGTTGGACTGCGTCCCAGACTTCCTTCACATAGAAGGAGCTTCTAGGGATTGCAGCATAGGTCCGGAGTTGCCCGCCGACTCCTGCCAAAAATCGTGACGAAGAGGGACTCTCAGGTCAGCTTTGTATCCAAAGAGTAGCTTGAAATGGGACTGAAATGCCATTCTGAGATCCTTGTCGCCTTGGATCATTCCAGAGTCTGAATGGATCAAGTGAATGAGGTTAGACCTACGTCGGGCACTTGCTACTCGATGGAAAAATGTCGTGTTCGTGTCTCCCTCTTTGAGCCACGAAATTCTGGACCGCTGTTGCAATTTGATTTCTTCAAGCCTATAGAGTTCACCTATTTCCTGTCTGGATTGGAGCAACCTATTTCGGTCTTCCTGTAGCAGATCTCTAGTTTCCTCAGTCTTATCCAGTTTCTCAATTTCTTCAAGAAGGAATTTTTTTGCCCTTCAAATCAGCGCAAATCTGGTCCGATTCCATTTCCTGAGCTTGCATCGAACTCTTCTAATTTTTTCACACCATATGGCAGTGGCTTCAATCCCCGTAGTGGGACGGGACCAACTCTCGTAGACCATGTGGTGGAAGCCTTGGATTTCTAACCATGCATTCTCGGATCTAAACTTTGGTGATTTCCTGGGTTGAACTTCCCCGGAGGATAGGAGAATAGGTACGTGGTCTGAGGTGGGTTTAGGAATTAATTTAGCTGCTGACAAAGGGAATTTTGTCTCCCAGTTAGTGGAGACCAAAATCCTATCAAGTTTCGCTAGAATTGGCAACGATTGCATGTTTGACCAAGTGAACAGCCTATCAGAGATGGAAATGTCAACCAATTCCAGGTCCGTGATAACCTCATTAAACGCTTCCCGATCAGAGTCACTGGACCCTCTACCTTTGTGTTCTGAGGCAAATCTAGTGATGTTAAAATCGCCCCCCATCACCCAGGGGTATGGCCAGTGTGTTTGAATCACTCTTAGTTTTGTCCAAAAAGTCATCCTAGAAGAAGAAGTGTGTGGACCATAAACCATCGTAATTGACTGAGTCCACAGGCCGGCTTTACATTGAAGCAAGACCGACAAAGAAAATTGCCCGTAGAGCTCATCAAGACAACAAAAGAAATCGGGGTTAAAACCTAGAGCGATACCCCCAGATGCCCCAATAGATGGGGACATTCTCCATTTAGAGATTTGATTTCCCCCCAACCTACTAAGTCTAGACATGTGAGTCAGCTTGGTCTCTTGTAGACCCACAACGTTAGCCTTCGATTTTGCTATGACCTCCCTAACCATTTTCCGCTTGTCCCGCCTACCGAGGCCTCTAACGTTCCAAAATAGGGCTTCCATTAACTACGAATAGGTAAGGGATCGTGACTCGCTATGGTAGTCGAGTTAGAATTAAGGTTAATCCTATCAGTCTTCCATCCTCTAATTTTGTTGAGGAGGAACGTGTTTCTATCAGAATCGTTAACCGCAAGACCACAGGTTTCAACGAGCTTGAAAATCTCAGTATCAGTCATGAAATTAAAAATAGAAGCTAGGAAAGAACGTGTACTTCCGTCGCTTGTCTTAGCCGACTTAGCTGCTGCAGCAATCTCTAGATAGTAGTCTAAGGACTCCTCAATAGCCTTTTTAGCGACTTTCTGAACTCTGAATCATGTACCGCCTTGAGTCGAAACTGGAGCCAATGGTTGCGGTGGAGTGAAAATGGAGGTTACAAATTCTGGTGAGATACCCACAAACTCTTCAGCCGGTCCCTCAGAGTTAATTGATTCTTCATCTGAGTAAACATAGTCATCTTCAGCCAGTCACTATTAATAAGTTAATTAATAGATTTAATTAAGACAAATATTTGTTTCCTAATACACTAATCTGGATGTTTTTTTAAAGAGAGAACGAAGCTTACATTTTTTAAACGGAGAAATATAATTTTAAGCAACAACTACTAATCTTACCGTCCTAAATACACTTTTCATTGGCATCTAAATCTGAAACTAATCACTTAAACCAATATGGCAATATATGCAATTGAACATTGGTTTTTTAAAGAGAAAATTTATAGCTAGCTATTGGTTGGAGTGTTGACTCTGCCAGTCTTCTAGAAGACTGCCTTGATTATTTCTAGATGACTGCGTTGACTAATTCTGGATCTCTTCTGCTACTTTTAGTGGGCTTTATTATATGGGCCTCAGGCCTGCATATGATACAAGTGAGCTGACCTATGTACTCTATAACTTGGATTGATCGCGAAGATTTTCCAGAAAAATTAAAATAAAAGTATTATGAATTGATTTTTAAAAGATTCACTAATTATCAGAAAATCAAACCAACCAAAAAAAAAATTGTCAGGAGCAAATAAAGCTTATGATTAAGAAAGCTGACAAATATGCATTAAACCTCGATGTCAATAACGATCAACATATTATAAGATGGTTATTCCATAATAAGAGATTGGCGTGAACATGAGCTCGAACTCCCGACCTCTTGCTAGTGAGAGATTGATGTAAACATGAGCTCGAACTCCCAACTTCTAGAGGGGTAACTAGCGAAGAGGTCAACCACTAAATTACTATGCATTTGTTTTTTTTTTTTTGTTCTTTTTAAGTAAATATAGAGTATGACCATCCTTTTTTATTAATAAGAGGTTAATAAAACAAATTCAGAGTACTGAGCCAAATATACGATCCTACAATCAAAATAAAAGTACATAAACTCTACCCTAAATATGGGGTGGGACATAAGAAGAACAGAATGGGCGCAACACACACGCGTCTGAACAAAATACATTATATCACCTCAACAAATCCTGGGACGGGGGGATCAATCAATAGTAAAAGGTCAAGCTAGCAGCCAGTCAATCGTCGGGTCTATCTGGACTTCATCATCGTCAAAGTCTTCAACCTGGAATATGCTCGCTATCTTCCTATGGACCTGCTAGGCACTTGTTATTTTACCTAGAAATTGAATACATAAATAAACAAATATGTGTCGTTTATCAAAAATTAAAATAAATAAGTGAGGCAGTCTAATCCAAACACTAAACTCCAAAAATTCAAATGACCTGCCTAATTCTATTTTCCAGCTAGATTTGTGGGCCACCCCATCTCTCTGTCTACTGTCCATGGTATCCTAAGTAATCATCACCCACATTGTTTCTGACATACAACAAATGGCACAATATTGAACAGCTTCCAATAATTCCAAATTAATTCTACCTGGTGATTAGCTCGGGCATTGCATATGTTCGTTCATCTCGTTCAGAGTTTGACCACATGCTATAAAATCATCACTGCTAAAGGTGTTCTATTGCTAGAAAACTAAGAAGTAATCAATGAGATGGAGTCTCATCAGTTTTAGTCTTTTAAAACATGTGTTACCCTACAGATATGCAGTAGCAACTCTCTAATTAGAATATTAGAGGATTAAAGTTTGCATTACTAAACAGTAAATATATAGCTAAAAGTTTTCAAGATTGCATCAACTAATCACTTCTTTAACAATGTGGGGCTCAAGGTATGGAACAAGTTACACAAGCTAGCTCTTAGCATATAGCCTATTAGTTATAGAGCAACTACCATCATATTTAATTATATCTAGTTGGCAATTACTCTTTACAAAGAAATGTACAAGAGATTTGAAACAGATGACTCAACATCAGGGTCAGCCCAATACTTATTGAGACCTAAAGCGAACTCCGAAATAAGCCATTTTAAAAGCTTATAATAATATTTTGTTAACATTATTATATTTTTATTTAAATGTTATCTTTCGAACTTTTTGAGATGTAAAACTATTTATTATATTATTGTAATTAATTTCGGGTTTTTTAGTATGTGAGGAGACCTATTTCCGGCTTTTTGGTACGTGAGGAGGCATTTATTCTTTAAATATT
Organism: Hemerocallis citrina; assembly: GCA_017893485.1. Classification (NCBI taxonomy): domain Eukaryota; kingdom Viridiplantae; phylum Streptophyta; class Magnoliopsida; order Asparagales; family Asphodelaceae; genus Hemerocallis; species Hemerocallis citrina. Next base: position 208,802,959 of record CM030368.1, on the reverse strand, counting down.
TTTTTTGGAGGCCTAAAGCCCTAGCTTTGGTTGCTTTACCCTTGGGCCTACCCTGCTCAACATTCAAACATTGAATATTAGGGTTTATATCCACAGGTAAGGACCATCTCTTTGAATGTTTCCTAATTAGGGTTTCGGTTACTTGGATCACTCACCTTCTGCAATTTGGGTTTATATAATATAAACATAATGTCAGTTGAACTAAGATCATTTCAGTTTTATAGCTTTTACATCGATTAAAATTTCACTTGTTCTAAACAAAAATGCAGACATTCCGGTTAATAGTATGCCCATTGCTGTGTCGATTTATACTTAGTAATTTATACTTTATATCAGCAATCATTGTACTAATCACTAGTTTTCTTTGCAGGTGGTGAGACTCTGCATTACATTTCTCTTGGATCCAACTACTCGAGGATCCCAAAGTTGTAACTACAGTCTCAGACTACAATTTTTTTGATAAGTTTCTAAAACTAAGGGCTTTAATTAAGATTATAATCAGGTCTTCGATAAGTTTCTGAAACTTAGGGCTTTAAGATTATAATCCTGACCTGCTATAGTTTAATCAGGATTGTATTGAACTCACTTTAGCTTTCTGCTTGTGAATAATGACACACACCAACTTTCTAAATTGTTGTTAATTTTTGTTGTTGGGGTTTAAAGTATGTATGTGTATCAACTGTAAGTGAGGTTTTTGAAGATGACTGCCTGGCCCCTACCATTACCAAACATCATTTTCATGCGTACCAAGCAAATGGTAGGAAACAACTCATGCTCTTTGGTTGTATTTGTGTGTCTTTCCTTCTTATCCTTTCCTTATATTGGTTGAAACATTAAGCGTTCGTTCATCACATTGAATTATTGCAGGCACTTTGGTTGTAACCTATATCATAGTACATAATTACGCAAGTATCAGAAAACCTCTCTTTCGCATGTTTCTTTATAATAACTTGCAACGACTAAGAGATGAAACAAACAAATTAGGGATGAAGTATTCAACGTTGAAACTTTGAATCCTGAGGTTTTGGGTCAAATACTTGGTTGAAATTTGGAACGTGTATGAAATTTGGAAAGTGATAAGAATCCATCTATCACACGAATAGCTCTTATTGATAGGGTTTGAGAATTTGGGAAGAAATACAGGTTTAAGAAGAAGAAGATGATGAGGAAAGACGGATACATATTCTTCACTAGCTCTCTGTCTTACTCTAATCCCTTACTTATACTAACTCATCTCCTAACCAGGGCCAGCCCTGAGTTTCCGGTGGCCCAAGGCGAAAGGCCCAAATAATTATTTTTGGGGCCCCTAATTACAATATAATTTTTTATGCGCAAAATAGGTGCGTATATTTATAAGGGATTACAAATTTGTGGCCTCTAAAAGTGCAAAAAAATTGGGGGCCTGAGGCGGCCGCCTCACCGGCCTGAAGGTGGGGGCCAGTCCTGCTCCTAACTACAATATTTCTCGTCCATATGCCAATCCCTTCTCCGGCTTCTGTTCTTTTTCAAACTCTATCAAAACCACATGCATCTTACACCAATTCAAAATCCTTTGTGGCTGAGTTGCGCTACTCTTCTTTTGGGCCTTTGATTAATTTCCGGCCCATTCGATCATGTAACAATACCTTCATCTTCAAACTGAACTTGTTCCACCAGCTTCAATTGAGGAAAAGTTTTGGCCATGGCTGCTGTTGGATATATTGGTATATTCTCTCTATATAAATATAGCACGTGCATATGTGTAACACGTGTAATGAACGTATAATTGATTGGATATTGGAACACAGGTTTGTGGGCTTATAACCCGATACCCAAACCAGTATTTAGGAATAAATACTGGCTTGTGATAGCAGTTTAGGTATTCCAATCTTGATACCTAGGATGAATATCTCAAGCAACTTAGATCTAGAGATAAACCCTAATTTTCAATTGCTAATTTCTCACAAAACCTAACAATCTTGAGATATTATAATCAATTTGTGAGATTAATTAAGAGGGATACCGGAGTTTTGTTGGATCTCGTCGGATTTTGTTGGAGTCGTCGAATCTCGTCGAAACCCAAGTAGCCGTCGTCGCTGATCGTGGATAACCCACCGTCGGGACTCTCTCTCCACCGTCGGAACCCTCTCTCCGCCTCTCGCCTCCTCCCCTGTCGATCGCGTCGCGAAGGTCGTCCCTAAGTCGAGGCGCACGACTCACGAACCCATCGGGATTGGACTCGCCGGTGTAGATCTCGCCCTCTCTCTTCCCGATTGCAGTCGACGGAAGCCACCACCTCAGGCGCAAGTTCGATCGTCTTCTCTCTTCTTCATCTTGGCCGATTAGGTCTCTTGTGTGGAACCCTAATTTGAAGAAGACAGTGAAGGAAATCTTTGTATCTCATCAAGATCTAGTATTTCTAAACTTTAAGATTCGTGCAATTTATCTAATTCATTTATTCCGTTATTAGTTAGCAGATCTACAGATAAATCCTCTTCTCCCTATAAATTACTTGTGTAGTAATAATTCAGAATATACTCTCGAACTTTAGGAACTCATCGTTTATTCCTTGAAATGAAAAAACATGATCGACTGTATGAGGTTCCTAAACTGGAGGCGTTTAGTAGTTCTGAATTCAATAGTTGGAAGAGGAAAGCACAGTATGGGATGAAATTCATGAAGATTTTTTATACCTGTCAAATGACTTATGATGAGTGTACTGAAGATGTGGATGATGCCACTTGGATCAGAGATGAGGACTTGTGCAGGGAGTTTTTGCTAAACAATATTTCAGATCGGTTAGCAAATGTGTACATGAAGTACGGAACAGCTAAGGAGATTTGGGATAATCTGCTGGATGAATTCAAAAAAGGAGGAGAAGGTATCCAAGACTCACATGGTTGATAAGTTCATGAGTTTTGAATTTAGAGAGGAGAAGGTTATTCTCCCTCAGGTAACTGATCTTGAAAACTTAGTAGCTAAATTGAAAACCGAAGATATCATTGTGTGTGATGCATTTCTTACTGGAGCAATAATCTTTAAATTACCTGCATCATGGCTTACATTTAAGACTGAAATGTATAGACTGCCAGAACAAATTAAGCTTGCACAACTCAAACGATGTATTAAAGTAGAGGATGAGACAAGAACTAGGATAAATTTGGAGTTGGCTAAGAAACAACTTTCTCATGCTAATGTGCTAACCAATACCAAATATGTTTCTAAGTTTAAGAAGAACAAGCTTAATAAAGTTAAGGATGAACCATCCAAGTTGGAAGCCAATAAAAAGATTGTGACAAAGAAAGGGAAGTGCCACAACTGTAGGAAGTGGGGTCACCATGCTACCGAATGTAGGCTACCCAAAAGAGAACAACCTAACAATGAAAGGGTGAACTTATTAGAGGGCAACACTGAACCCACCAACTTTCTGTGTGTTGTTGGTGACGATAAGGTCAGTGCCTCTACTAATTGGTTGTTGGACTCGGGGGCTACATGCCATGCTTGCAACAATAAGAACCTGATAACTGATTTCAAAGATGCAAATGAGTCTGTCTCTTTGGTGAATAGAGAATCAGTCAAGGTGCTCCAGGTTGGAACTGCAAATCTCAGTCTTTCATCAGGTAAGAATTTAATTTTGCGTAATGTTAAATTTGTTCCTGCTTTAGCAAAGAATTTAATTTCTATTAGCTTATTGAATAATGCTGGCATGGTAGTTTCTATGATAAGTGGTAGAGCAATTTTATCTGTTAACTCATACTACTTTGGTTGTGCTTATTTAGTCAATGACATGTATAGACTTAGTTTAGCAAATGAAGTGATTAATGCTATTAGCTCAAAACTGTGTAGCCCTTATACTTGGCACAACAGATTGGGACATGTAAACTATGTTAAATTACTTGCTATTGCTAAAACTTTTAATCTGCCAATTGATACATCCTTAAGATATGACAAGTGTGAAGTGTGTGCTCAGACAAAGATCACTAGAAAACCCTTTAGTTCTGTTTCTAGGAGTACACAACTTCTTGAACTAATTCATTCTGACATATGCGACTTTAAAAACTTTGTGACGCAAGGAGGTCGGAAGTATTTGATCACTTTTATAGATGATTGTTCTAGATATTGTCATATTTATCTGTTAAAATTAAAGGATGAAGCACTTAATAAATTCAAAGGATTTAAAGACCGTGTCGAAAATCAGTTAAATGCTAAAATAAAAAGGTTCAGATCTGATAGAGGTGGGGAATATGTATCAATGGGTTTTAAAAAAATTTGCACTTCACATGGCATTATCTCTGAAACAATAGCACCCTACTCACCACAGTCAAACGGTATAGCCGAAAGAAAGAATCGAACACTCACAGAAATGTTGAATTCTATGTTATTGACTGCTGGATTGCCTTCAAGTTTTTGGGGAGAGGCTGCATTGACTGCTAATACTATTCTTAATATGTTACCACACTCTAAATTGACTAAAACACCTTATGAGTTATGGTATAAACACACACCGAGCTTTGATAAAATAAAAATATGGGGTTGTATTGCTTTTGTTAGAATACCAGACCCTAGAAGGCCTAAAGTAGGACCTCGTACAAATACTTATGTGTATCTAGAAAATGCAGTTGATAGTGTGGCATACAGATTTTATAACCTATCTCTCAATAAGATAATTGAATCTAAAGATGCAGAATTCTTTGAAGATGTGTTGTTCAAAGACAAAGGTATAACACTATCTGGCCACACAGACTTAGTCAATGATTCACAAACAAAATCTAGACCTAGCATAACTGAAACTGAAACTACAAATGAAATTGAGCCTAGAAGAACCTCCATCAGAGATAAGACACCTAGAACCTATGGTGATAATTTTGTAACTTATGCACTGTTGGCTGATCCACTTAGTGTGAATAAAGCTTTTCGGTCTATGGATGGTTTACTTTGGAAAGAGGCTATTGATGATGAAATGGATTCTTTATTACAAAATAAAACTTGGAAATTAGTTAATCTGCCAAAGGGGGCTAAAACCATAGGAAACAAGTGGGTTTTGAAGAAGAAACTTAATCCAGATGGGACTGTAGCAAAGTATAAAGTACGACTAGTAGCTAAAGGTTATACTCAGCAAAGTGGGGTAGACTATTTTGATGTTTACTCACATGTTTGTCATATTACTACAATAACGATTCTTCTTGCCCTTACATCCATTGAAAATTTTGTTATTCACCAAATGGATGTTAAAACTGTTTTTCTAAATGGAGATCTTAACAAAGAAATCTATATGAAACAACCTGAAGGTTTTGTACTTAAAGGCTTAGAGAACAAAGTTTGCAAATTGGTAAAATCTTTATATGGATTAAAACAAGCACCAAAACTATGGCATGAAAAATTTGATACAACAATAAAGAGCTTAGGTTTTGAATCTAGCAATTCTGATAAATGTCTTTATTTTCGTGATCTATCAAATAAAATTGTTATAATTTGCTTGTATGTTGATGACATGCTTGTTGTTGGAAGCGACATCTCAACTGTGGTTGAAGTTAAAACAATGCTATCCAAAGAATTCAGCATGAAAGACCTAGGTGTTGTGGACACTATACTAAGTATGAGAGTGAGTTTTGGTAGGCAATGTATACTCCTTAGTCAATCTTAGTATATCAATAATGTGTTACAAAAGTGGGGATACAGTAATTGTAAAAGGTTTGAAACACCTTATGATTACAACAAAAAGTTGACACCTAACGTTGATACAACAGTGAGACAGTTGGATTATTCCAAACTAATTGAAAGTCTCATGTATGCAATGATCTGCACTAGACCAGACATAGCCTTTGCGGTAGGCATGCTTAGCAGATTCAGTAGTAATCCCGGTAAGTCACATTGGAATGCCCTTGAGAGGCTAATGGGTTACCTGTGTGGTACTCAAGAGTTAACTTTGTGCTACTCTGGACATCCTTCAGTTTTGGAAGGATATTCTGATATATTGTGGTGCACAGAACTTAGTGAAAGTCGATCCACTAGTGGTTATGTATTTACACTAGGAGGAGGAGCTGTGTCATGGAAATCTAAAATGCAACCAGGCATTGCATTCTCATCTATGGAGTCTGAACTCTTTGCGCTATCTTGTGCTGGTGAAGAAGCGGAATGGATGAGAGACCTGTTGCTAGATATTCCATTGAGAAGGTTTAAAGTAACCACTCTTAGCTTGTTTTGCGACAACCAAGCTACAAAAACTGTAGCAACCAATTCTCTTTACAATGGTAAGAGAAGAACTGTCGGTCTTAGACAGGCAAAGTTGAACTATCTCATTAAGCAATGGATTATTACCCTCATTAATGTGAGATCAAAATAGAATGTGGCTGATGCCCTTACCAAGAGATTACAAAGAGGTCTAATTGTCAAAACTGTGGGGAAAATGGGGTTAAGAGCTATTAAGTCATAAAGGCCTTAACACTCTAATTATTTTGATAATTAGAACAGCCATAAAGAAGTTCAAACTTAAGCATCAATTTGACAGTTAACGTATTTCAGATAATCTTGATGATTCCACATAAATTCCACAGATATATAATGTCATTCTAATTTTGATGGTATCATATATCTATAGAATTTACTTAGAGTAATCATATTATTCCAATACGAAATATGAAAACTTGTCGATATGTTTTGGATGATTAAATTGTCCTAAATATCATTTTAATTTTGATGATATGTCTTTTATGGATGCATGTTTCATTCCAATTTTGATGATTCAATGTTAAACCATGATTGAAACGGCAGTTTTTCATTTCAATATGAAACATAGTATGGTTCTTGTGTATAAACTATAAAGTTCATGTACTTTATTTATTAAAGATACTTGATTGTGATACTTGTGTTAAAATCTTGCTAGTCAATTTGAATTGGACTAAGTTCTTTTGTTTGAACTAGATACTTTTATGCAATTTGTTTGAATTCAAAGAGAAATGACTCATGAAATTCTTATTTGCAATGTTGAGCAACATGTGCTAGCAAAGATAATAGAGGTGGAATCTTAGATCTCGATTTTGAAGATGATGACTTGCTCGATATGGAGGAGTAATCATGAAGCAGCATGCAGGGATTTTCTTTTGCCAATCACTTGCTTAATAAAACTCATTCTTTTGAGTTTAAGACTGTTTTTTGGAGCTTAAAACTCTTTTATTTGGTCTGAAGTTTATTTGCTTTATTTAGTTTGAGACTATGGTTTATTTATCTATTGGTTTAGTCTTTGTGAACTATTCTGAATTGGATATGGTTTGGAACTATTTAATTATATTGGTTTAGTCATGATTGAACTATTCAATTTTATAATTATTTTGGTTTTTATGAAACTATACCTTTATGATGCTTTTTCTTTATGGACTGCTATCAGCCAGTCAGTTGTATACTGATCTGATGAGATAATCATGTACTTTATATATTGAGAATATAGGAGGAGATTGTTGGATATATTAGTATATTCTCTCTATATAAATATAGCACGTGCTTATGTGTAACACGTGTAATGAACGTACAATTGATTGGATATTGGATTGCGGGTTTGTGGGCTTATAACCCGATTTCCAAACTAGTATTTAGGAATAAATACTGGCTTGTGATAGCAGTCAGGTATTCCAATCTTGATACCTAGGGTGAATATCTCAAGCAACTTAGATCTAGAGATAAACCCTAATTCTCAATTGTTATTTTCTCACAAAACCTAACAGCCGCAACATCCTCCCAGGTAGCATCTTCAGTCGAATAGTTCTCCTACTACACCATCACCTCTTCAAGTAGACCTTAACCCCCTTTCAACCATCTTCGCCCTAACACTTCAATAGGTTGAAAGATTAATTGTTGATCATCATTACCTTATGGCAAAGGAATGGGATCGGAATTGAAGCTATGTGATCCCCTACACATTTCTTAAGGAAGGAGACATGAAATACTTGATGTATACGTGAACTTGCAAGCAAAGTTAGCATGTATGCAACTTTCCCCACTATCTTCACCACTTCAGAGGGACTAAAATTTCTTGGAAAGCTTCTACACCACTCTATGAACCACTGACTTCTGTCTATAGGGTTGAAGTTTAACATATACACAATCCCATACAGCAAATTCTATATCACATCTCTTAGAATCAGATTGATTCTTCATTCTTACCTGGGATTGAAGTGAGCTCTGCTTGAGTTCCAGCAATACCTCTTTCCTCTGGTGGAGAATTGAATCTACAACAAAATATGCTGCATTGCCCTTTATGTTGTTTGGGATACAAGAAGGTGGTCTTCCATCCACAGCCTTAAAGGGAGTCATCCCTTTGATGAACGTCAAGTAGAATTGTACCAAAATGCTGCCAAAGACAAAAAAAATTCCCCAACTGTTGAGGCTCTTCACTGACAAATGACTTCAAGTATTGTCAAGCATCTATTAACTACCTCTATCTCAGCTATGCTCATCTTGAGTGTAGTGCCATGTAGTTGGAATGACTTCAGGCGAGTTACTTCCACTTGTTGATGTAGATGTCGTTTTTTTTAGTCCTGTTTTCAGCCTTCATCCAATCTTCAGTGCACACAAGTATCTCCAACGAATCCGATTTCAAGCGATTCCTGTAATCTATTAGAACTCTTCCACTTGTAGAAAAAAAACACTTTCTGAAGCAACTGTGGAGACAGGAGAAGTTAGTAGATCTGCAGCCATATGTGAAAGAATAGGAAAAAGATTTTTATGTTCTTTCCACCATTGTAGCACTTCAATCTTAGTAATAGAACTCTCATTATCTTATTGATTATACCAATTTATTTCATTATGTGCATTAGTCCTAGATTTTTTTGATTGAATACGAGTAAGAAAATTAGTAGTGACATCTTCTAATGTACTCTTACCCTTACCTCTAGAAGTAGAAGAAGTAATATGATACTAGTTGTACTACTAGATGCAAAAGTTCTATCATAATAATCATACAAGTTATTCATTGTCGATTCAAAGCTAGCTAAAAACTCATTACAATCAAATTATGAATTATCTCCAAGTAAAGTAAAAAATATTTCAATCAATTTTTCGTACCCGCTAATTTGATACGATGATTCATAACAGTAGCAATTCAATACAACATAGGAGGATGATTAAAAGACTTCAAAAAAAATTTATAAGTGGGATCAACAATATGACTAATGTGTTTGTCCGAAATTATTTTTTGAAAAGTTTGCATCATAGTAATGATTGAAATAAAAATACTACTAGAAGTAGTATCATAAGATGTAAATTACTTCGCAGTTGCGGTTTTAAAAGGTTCCAAAAGTTATAATAAAGATTCCGGAAAATACCATGATTAGGAAGTCATTTGAAAATTTTCCTTATTTTTTGCAAGACAAAAATCGTTTATAATATCTTTGTATTGAGTAACTACATTTAGTAATCGAAAGTAGAGTTCCATCGGTGTTTAACATCTTTAAGAAAATTTCTAAAATGTATTCCCCTAGCTTTACACCATCCTTTAAATTCTTCAAGCATAGGTACACTCAAAGCAATAAAATGTACACAATTTATAATTGTAATTATATATGAATCGGCTACTTTTAAGGTATCTTGTACACATAAATTTAAAATATGACATACACATTTAACAGGAAAATTTTCATTACATGGCGGAGCTAATTGTGTTTCTAATGTACTAATCGAAGCATTGTTGTTAGATGCATTATCAAAACTATTAGTAAATTTTTTATCATGAATAACAAACTTCTAAAATACGTGTTGCAATAACTAGTACACTATGGGGATACGGTAAAACCGCAAGTGAGATGATTCTCTTTTGAATCATCCAACCACTATCTATTCAATGACAAGTTAAGCCCATCATCGAAATATCGTTACAACATTTCCAACAATCGGAAGTTAACGATACTCAACAAGTTAAAGAATACAAGCGTGCAATTAAAGCATCTCTCATTTCGTTGTAAAGTTTAAAACAATCGGACTTTAGTGTGTTTCTATGAATATGAATTCTTCTAAATATGGATTTAGTGCATTTTGGTTGAAAGACTACATTCATACTCTCGGAATATGAAAAAGGTAGCTCATCATTAATAACTAGTCGGATCATTTTCCGACGAACAAGTTTGGGATCATAGGGTTGGCTATCTATTTATCCGGTCCTAGGTTTGATATTTTGTTAGCCTTGTTGGTCTTGTACTAATTCTTTGTTTACATTCAAAATGTGTCGTTTAATTGTACATGTTCCATCGCCCTTCTTCTATTTGTAACTCTTGTCACAATATTTACAAATCTTATGTCCTACACCCAGATTATTCTCAGCGGGGATATAGTCATAAAATATATGTCAATCACTTGTTTTCCCCCTAACTTTTCTACTACTAGAGGGTCCGGTTTGTTGTGTTTGTGTGTCAACATTATGGATTTCTTCTTCTATGGAGAGACATCGTGAGATCCTACCATATGATTCGATATAAATTCAGGCTTTACATGTGGGACTATTGGAGACCGACGTGAAGTACTCGTGGAATCTTGTCAACTTTGGCTACGACCGCTACCTCGTGATCTAGATATGGTAATAGTGTATATGAAAAGAAAAATAATAATTTCTAGTGTTTTACTAGTGTATATGAAATTATACAAAACAATTTAGGAGGTATATGTTTAAAAATAAAAACATAAAAACAATACAAGGGTTGAGGAGAGAAAAGCAAAAAACCAACAAACAAATATGATACAAAAAATTAGAACTACAACAAAAATCAATACAAAAGGAGAGTTGTGAAATTTTGATACCGTACTTCGCGGATAATCGAATATAGAAATGAGAAAGAAAATATAAGTAAAGAAATGTAGTAGACGTAGTCACGATGTCACGTAGTCCGGTAATCGTTGAAAGAGACAGAGAGAGCTTCTTTGTTGGAGGAGTTGAAATAGATGTTGAGAGTTGAATCAACACAATTCGATACGATCGAAAATTTTCACTTCTTTGTTGAAAAAAATTGATTGAATTGAGATTAAATTTTGTAGTAGTAGTAGAGAGAGTAAGAGAGTAAGGTGTGAATTTTGTTAGATTGAATTAAGGGGGTATTTATAGAGGAAAAAAAACAGCCATACAGCCGAAACAGAGTCGTTGGCTCTGTTTTTTGCATTTTTGGCCCGTTTGACCTGCGCGGGTCAACCGTGTCCAAACTCGTGGGTCGAGTTGCGTGTTGCGGACGGATTTAACTCGGTCAAAGGGTTTGCAGGTCAGGTCGCGCGGGTTGGATTTCCTAATTTTTCGACCCAGGTTGACCCGTATCGACCCACGGTTTCGACCCGGACCCGAACCGCCTATTTGCGGGCCGGGTTCGAGTGGGCGGGCCGCGAGTAAACCCGGCCCGGTTGCCATCCCTAGTGAGTGGGCCACGCTACTCTTCTTTTTGGACCTTTGGTTAATTTCCGGCTGCCATTCGACCATCTAACAGCAACAGAAGGAGCGTTATATCATGACATGCAGGAATTGAAACAGAAGAATTGTTTAAAACGGAGCAGGAAAGCAAAATTTGAAAATGATAGAAACTTGGTTAGTCGATGGATAAATCTCTTTCTAAAGATGTTGAACAAACTATCATATTCCTTTCGTTACAAATCACATACAAATGTCGAAGGAGAAAATAAACCAAACAGCAAAGAAATCATCCTGAACCACACCCCTAGGGAAAGCATGACAACAATTTATTTTTCGGGTTATTTTTCTCTTTAAGCTTTTGTACAATTTGCCTCATGATTATCACACCTTAGAAAAGACTGGAGCTAACTCCTTTGTGTTGCACTCAGAGAAAGAAAACATAGAAAGAAAGAAAAAAGATGAGCAATCATATGAGATTGGGCCAAACAATAATAGTTAGGCTTCTTTCTCCCTAACATTGGGACGACATGAAATATTTCAAAGTAGTAATTTAAAAAAATAAGTATCGTGCCATTATCTTTGTCTGCCAAACACAATACAACTTCCATATAGAATTTTATATACTGTATAGCCTCAAGTTAATTTTCTAGTATAATCTCCATAGACGGTCATGCACAAATTTTTATACCATCTCACAGGGAAAGACACCGAATCTCCATAAGATATGTCTCTTACATGTAAATCACCGAGGGAGTGAATAGGATGATTGTGCGGAATTAAAAAAATTTAAAAAAATAAAATTACAAATTCAAAGAAAAGAGATAGAGAGAGCAAACACAGCAAGCACAAGTGACACAGCGATATAACGTGGTTCGACCTCCAGGTCTACGTCCACACCACCTACTTGTAGCAATACTCTGCCACAAGCGTTCCACTATACTCAAACCCTTGTACAGTGATTCTCGGATCCAGGCCGAGAGACTTATTGCACCGACAATACTTCTAACACAAGCTCCGTCAATCTCACTGAAGTGGAAGAAAAGAAAAACTCAAGATCTTTAATGATCATGACTGAAGAAAACAAATAAGTATCACACACACACTTGGATTGATTGTTGAATTGATTAGTCCAGAAGATATTTTTCAGAGTTAATTAGTGAGGAATACACAGTGCGTTCGTCCAAATATATAGATGGGGAAGTGTATCTATCAAAAATAGAAACGATACATTCCAAAAAAAAGGACAGCGTGAGTTACGGTCGACCGCAATAAAGGGACAGTCGACCGTTCATCTTTAAACGAAAAGTCGAAAGATGAATGGTCGACTGCTTCATTATATTGTTATAATGTGCGGTCGACTGTGGTGCGGTCCACTGACACTGAAGTACGGTCGACCGCAATCGTGCTGTTCATGACGAATTCACTTTATATTTTTACCATATACTAATCAATTCACAATCAATTAAATACATATAAAATCTCACAGATATGGAATCCCAATAACTGATCTTGCTGGCTTTCTTGGGCACTAATTAACATGTGCTTCTTTTTGAATAACTTCTTCTTTTGCTTGATTTTGCGATCCTTCTTTATTTCTTTTCTTCTTTACTTATTCTTGAATCTCTTTTGAAATTTTTATTGATATTATTTAATCCTGAAAATCTGAATAACTCAATTTAAATTTTTTTTAAAGGTAATTTAAACTTATTAGTATTTATAGACACGTTTTGTGCACACCAAACTAAGAGTCAACATTACATGACTTCACGAAAGAGATTCATTGAATCTCCTCTAAATGATATAATTTTCCAGGGTATCGACTTGTATGCCCCGATTATCTCTGTAACTCACGCCCCACGCACGGGCAACCACTAGGGTATTTGACATCCAAATACACCCAGTTTTGGAGGGCAGTAACTTGAAGTAGAGCTTGCCGAAACCATGACTTACATTTATACAGCCAACCCATTTGTTGTGACAATTGACCACCCTGTTGGCCTAAAACAAGCTGACCCCCTAACACTGCCAACTTAATCTAGAATTTTTTGCCGTCATAGGCCACTTTTTGAAAATATTTACATTTTTGAGCCAGTTGCCCAACTATTAGCGTTTTTGGATACTTTGTGCCACGTCAGCAGCGGTCGCTATTGGCGGCCTCTTCATTTCGAGGTCGCTAGTGAGAATAGCAACCTATATTTTAATTTTTTTTGAATTTTTTGTTTGCCGTCGTTATTTCCACTAGCGACCTTAGTATAATTAGGTTAGTGAGCTCGAATAAATGTATTGAAACACTTAGTGATTCCTAAAGAGCTTTCTCAAAAAATTTAAAACTGAGGTTGCTATTGGGAATAGGGACCTTACTAAACACAATCTCCCCAGCGACCTCATTATACTAAGGTCGCTAGTGGGAATAACGACGATAAAAAAAATTCAAAAAAATTTAAAATATAGATCGTTATTCCCATTAGCGACAAATTTTCAAAAAGTGACCTATGCAGGAAAAAAAAAAAAAAAAAAAAAAAAAAACTCCTTAATCTATTCCCTAAATTTAACTTCTCAAAAAGTATTCACATGCAAAGCTTCACATCGGAGTTAAACCAGTGGCTTCTACTGTAAATAACCACCAAATGCAAGCCCTTTCTCTAAACACTAATAAGTAGGCCCTAAGACAGTGCTCTTATTTTTCTTTTTTGTCAATTTGTTGCCATACCTGTTCTTTAAAAAAAAAGGCTGTTTTTTGGGTTCATAATTTCTCTTCTGCATCTTCTTCCTCATAATGTGCATTTGCTCATTTCCAAATCTATTGCTTCTTCAGTTCCAGTCTCAAGTTCAGCTCAACCCTGAGCTCAAGATTTCAGTTCTGGTATAGATCTCTATGTTTCTAACACTTGGGTTTGCTTAGAATAGCTGTAGATGTCAGTAACATTCTGTTGTGTCATTGGTTAGATTTGGTAATTTTTACAAATTAATTGACACTTTCTTATGATACTAACTTGGGAAATTTTGAGATAGAATTATGCTGTTGCTGCTGTTGTTGTTGATGATGTTGTTGTTTTCCTTTTAAATCTGGGTGTTGTTTTAGTTCTGCCAATAGTAACATAGGAGAGGGAAGTGTTCTTGTTTGAAATTGGGGTTTGCTATTTAGTTTACTTAGTTTTGAATCACTGATCGAATGTTTAGAATACAAAGAACATTCAATAGTTAATTGAGATCTCAAAGTTCTTCTGCTTGGATGCCTTCATTTTTAGTTGTTGATTTGTAGAAGTTTGAGGGCACTACTATACCATTAGCTATTCACTAATTGATAGAGGATGCATTTATTCCTCCTTTTTTGGGGGTAATCTTAAGGTTTGAATCAACGAAAATAGTGGTGAGTATATTTTTGTTGAAATTCAAGTGGTAAAGGTGTAGTTGTAGAGACTGCTGGAAACAATACCCATAACACTTATTTATATCTTGTAAATGAACTGAAAGGAAGAGTTATTTTGCTATCCAAGCATTGCATGTTCTGATAAATTTTCTTGCTGCAAAAGCCATTTCCAGACCTCTGTGGAACCATGCCAAACATTTCAGCTTGTGAAATGGACTTAAGATACTTACTAGTTTACTAATTTGCATATCGAAATGTAAGCATCTATCTAGTTTCTTAAGTAATTTCTGCGGTATGCATAGCTCAGAACTGTTCCATTATCTTTTGTCCTCACTGAAACTGCCCGCATTATGAATTTTCATGATCTTTTTAATGTTAAGTTCTTTGTTTTGGTTTTGAGAATGTTTTGTTATTCGGTAGGATTTTGGCGGTAACAATCAGCATGTCATCGACCCTTCTAGTTTCAATATTGATTTTGTTGAAGAAAGTTCACCCAAAGTATTTTCCTTCTATAACTGATATTCGTTCAGCTAAAACGAGTGCTTCCTGAAAGGTGGGTTTGTGGTACGATCTCTCATCTTTGGATAAATCAGATTGAGATTGTTGAGTCGAAGAATGGGTTCTTCTGGTGCAGTCTCTGAGATTGTCGAGTCAAAAAAGGGCTTAGACTCGGTTCATCAGTTTAAAGGATCTAATATGTTAAGTATTAAGGTGAAAGCAGAAGAAAGAGATCTAGAATCTCACAACTACCCTATGGATGGTAAGGAAATTGACTTAAGCACATCGTCTAAAGTCGTTGGCCCTTCTCGGGAGATGGCTACAGATATGCTGCGGAAGAAGGCTTTGAAAAAGCCTGTTAAAGTTGGTGTTTATCGAGCATCAGAAATAGTTGAATCTTTTACTTTGAAGCAGGCTTTGAGAAAATTGTGTATCTCTCAAGCGTCGGAGATGGCTGCATCAAAGTGGTCGTCAAAACCGGTTGACGTCTCTGATGCTGGGACAATAAAAAGACTGTTGGCGTCTGTAGTTGCTCCGACCAGTGAGTCTGCAGGAAAAGGAAAATTCCTAGAAATTTCTTTTGTGCCTGAGAAGATTGCGAAGGATTCATCGGAAAGCTCCTCTCAAGTTGATATAAGTCCAGCCTCTGTTTCATCTACCTATCGTGCAGTTTCACCCACTGCTAAAGCGCAGAAGACAAGAATCCTAGACGTGATTTCATTAACAGAAACTGCCGATGATACACCAGCTCATGTGGAAATGAAAGGAAAGGCAAAGTCCAAGAAAACTGTTTGCAGCTCCAAGACCGGGGATCAGTTAATCAAACCAAATACAAGTCCTCGCCTAGTCAAGCCGGTACTTAGGAGCAAAACCATTGTTAAAAAGAAAGGGAAGATGGAAACAGGGTCGGCACTGACCACTTCCAGTAAATTCAAGAAAATGAATACAGAGGGTGTTGTCCCAACTAAGACAAAATCAGCTTGTCGAAAAGAATCCAACTCTCCAGCTTCCAACGGTACAAATGCTTCTAGCGACACAGTTGTAACAAAAAACAAGGATGGTGGAGCAAACAAACGTGATATTAGTCCACATAGCTGCAAGAAAACCAGGAATAGACGGACAAGAGAAAAGGGTGAATCTTCCCTAAGTTCAAAAAGTAGCATTGGAGACAACAGTACGAGCACTGCCACAAGTAAGGAGAGCCATCGGAGTTCTAATCATAGTGGCATTAGACCTCACATGTCGAAGGATGTCAGATGGGATGCTATCCGAGACGTTGTGATGCAAAATGAAAGCTTAGGGTTAGAGAACTTTAGGCTTCTGAAAAGGCTCGGTTGTGGAGATATCGGAAGCGTCTATCTTGCGGAGCTAACTGGTTCAGAGTGCCTGTTTGCCCTGAAAGTAATGGATGTTGAATTCCTTCTGAGTAGAAAGAAAATGCTAAGAGCACAAACAGAAAGAGAGATCCTTCAAATGCTCGATCATCCTTTCCTACCGACTCTTTACGCTAATTTCACGACAGATAACCTCTCTTGTTTAGTTATGGAGTATTGCCCAGGAGGGGATCTGCATGTTCTTCGACAGAAACAACCTGGCAGGACTTTCTCTGAGCCAGCTGCGAGGTATATTCTTAACAGTCGACATATAGCATAGTTTAATTATTTTTTAAAAACCGAAGTATCTTGTATTTTGATGATTCTCTCTTTATACTGAAGATAACCACATCACATTTGCGTGCTAACTTTGTACATACTAACTTGGCTCCATCGTTTTGAAGGTTTTATGTTGCCGAAGTCCTCCTTGCTCTCGAGTACCTACACATGCTAGGCGTAGTGTACCGAGACCTCAAACCAGAAAACATCCTAGTTCGAGAAGATGGACATATCATGCTCACCGATTTTGACTTGTCGCTTAGGTGCACCGTGAATCCAACTCTTATCAGGTCCTTCTCTTTAGGCCTCCAAGAACCTGTGAAGAGGTCATCAGGACCTTGTGCTGAAAACAGCTGCATTGAGCCTCTTTGCATCCAACCATCTTGTGTTCAAGCTTCTTGCTTCACACCTCGATTACTACTGTCAACAACACCAAAGACCCGGAAGCCTAAAACTGACCGAGTCGCTCAAATCCGATTACCTCAGCTCGTAGTGGAGCCTACTGATGCACGTTCCAACTCTTTCGTCGGGACCCACGAGTACCTGGCTCCTGAGATCATCATAGGGGATGGACATGGGAGTGCGGTTGATTGGTGGACGTTTGGTATTTTTCTCTATGAATTGTTGTTTGGTAGAACACCCTTTAAGGGACCTGGGAACGACGAAACCTTGGCCAATATCATCTCAGAGAACCTAAGGTTCCCGGAAAACTCGGCTGTAAGTACTCATGCAAGGGACTTGATTAGGGGACTACTGGTAAAGGAGCCAGAGAACAGGTTAGGATCTTCTCGAGGTGCAGCTGAAATCAAGCAGCATCCATTTTTCGAAGGGATAAATTGGGCATTGATTCGGTGTGCTCAACCTCCTGAGATACCGAGAAGTTATGATGTAGGCACTCTGTTTGGAGAAAGAAACAAGGAAGTGAAGTCTTTAGATTTCAGTAGTGATGGAGATGATATCGAGTTTGAACTTTTCTAGCAATGTAGATGATTTGTTATGATTTGAAGTTGCTGCTTTGTTCACAGTGCTCTGTCGACATCTAAATTTTCCTCTTCATGTTTGAATTCTACACTACATTTTCCTTAGTAAATTGATCTGCAGCAATATCACCAGCTTCGTCTGAACTTTATGGTCTGTGCTCAGAAGATATGGTAGATGGTATGTTGTAAGTTCGAGTATGGCAACTACGAGAAATGCTACACATACATGAGATTCTACACCAAACTTACATGAAACTTAGTGATTGTTGGATCTGACCCTTTTGTCTTTGAGTGATTAATGTACCCACCAATTACTGAAAGACAAGCCACTTGTAAGTTTAGGGTAGAATCTTATGTATGTGTAACATTTCCCGGCAACTACAGAAGGGATAGAAACAAAATACTGGATATACGTCTCAAAAACAGATATCAGCATATATCTGTCTCAATACCGGATAATCGGATATATTCTGATTTGCCAATGGTTCCTGGATTGTGTATAGTTGTATACTTTCTGCTTATGTCGATATGTTTATATAGAACCAGTATCTTGCCTGCATGAGAGAAATTTTATGCTTATGTGGAAGATTTAGTTGTTCAAATTCGCTGAACGAACATTGTTTGATTGCTCGGATTGTATAGTGATCTGTATCGAAAGACGTTACTATAACATCAACCAAATGTGTTTCGTCTTCAGAAACAAACATTGTGGTGCAGATGTATATGAAAGTTAGACCAAATGCATCTGGTGGTATAAACAAGTTAACAATGAAGTAAATTTGCACAAAAACAGACAGCAACATACATATTGAGACAGTTCTCCAAATTCGTTCCTTTAATAGCAACATTCGTAGAAAAAGGGCATAGGAGAAGATAAACTGAAGAAAACGGGCAACGAGAAAGGAAGCAGCGAGCTCAAGTAAAAACACCACAGTTTAATTCAAACAAAAACTTCTAGTATATAGCAGTTTCCTTTCTTAAACCGGCAAGAACTTAAACATAAGGACAAACTATAATTCATATGAAACATGATATCTCTAAGCCAAGAACGACGACTGGCATTCTCTCAGAGTATCAACCCAAAACATACTAGCAGCTAGCAACCTGAATTGTGCTAGCCTCTCTACTCATTCAGTACTTATTGGGGAATCAGCAATGTCATCAATGTCCTTTTGCTCTTTACCAAACATCTCTTCTTGGTGTCAGGGTCGAGTTTATCCAAGTCTTCAGCGAATGCCATGTACCCATACAGAAACTCAACCTTCACCTAGCTTCACCGCCGATGCAGTTGGTAGCAATACGTTGAAATGCTTCCCTTCCTCGGTTATCTGCATAATACTAGTGAAGCTTTTCTGCTTCCTGCAAGCCAGATAAAGTAGGGTGAAACTAAACTAAAAACACGCTCTGGATTGCTGGCTTTCCTCTGCAGACCTGGTCCTTTCCTCCAGCAACACCCATCTCTGAAAATCAGATATGTAGACTATTAGAACATATTAGAGAATATTAAAGAGTATTAATCAGGAAGTAATATTGGGGAATAGTATTACTGCCATTAGTAAGTAATATAGTCTAGGGATGTAACTTGGGATTAAGTTAGCCTGAGGAATAAGTTTTGCAAGCCTATATTATGAGGCCTTGTAATCACTACAAATCATCCAATAAAATATTGTTTTTTTCATTACTGTCTACTGTACGTTTACCACTAGTGACATCAACTCGCCCGAGGGAAGAAGGAAGAACATCAGGATATGGCAATAACACCTACAAAAAAAGCCATACGTGCAAAATTTTGGGTCAAGTGCATAAACCTGTTGGGGTTTGTGCATCCAATACACGATAATTGGTTGAAGAAGATAGACGAGAAGAGTCAAAGTGGGAACAAGCAGGTCTAGAGTAGTTTGAAGCTACAGGCAGAGCTGCGGTCGACCGCACCCACGACCGCACCTCAGGCAATGTACGGTCGACCACGCAGTCGACCGTCTCACTCACTGCTTCAACCCTAAACACTTGAAGAGGCGACCGATCGACCGCGTAGTCGACCGACCTACACTCTGTTGGACCCTGCACAGTCGAAGGCAATGAACCGGTCGACCGACTTGGTGTTGCGGTCGACCGTCCCGATGCTGTTTGATGAGCAGCTGAGATTGAAAGTTGAGAAAATCTATATATATTGTATTGTGTACGATTTTAGGGTTATGTGAAAAGAAAATAGAGATCTACCAGCCATCTTTGAGAGAGGGAGATAAAGTTAAACCCTACACCTTGGGGGTGAGATCTTGAGAGATTTGTAAACCTATTCTTCATATTTCTAGTGAAAATCGCAGGAGTACCTCTGCGCGGGAAAGTAGCCATTGTTTTGGGTGAACCTCGAAAAAATCTCGTGTTCTTGTGTGTTGCTTTTGGTTGTTCTTTGTTCTCTTGTTTTAATTCTATTGTTCTTGCATCTCATCGTCGTTGTTGAGTTATTCCGTAGTTAGAATTCAATAAAGTGGTATCAGAGCTACATGTTAGTAGTATTGATTGAGATGGGGTACAAGAGTAGAGTCAAGGAGTTCGATGGAACGTATTTCACAATGTGGAAGAACCAAATGATTGCGTATCTCCGAAAGAAGGATCTAGATCATCCGTTGTTTGGTTTGAAACCAGAAGGGGCAGAGGTCGATCCGGTTGCATTGGCGGCTTGGAATATATTGGATCAGAAAACGCTTTCGCAGATTCCCCGTATCTATGCTTCATAGGCTATAATCCACAGTTTTCGGGAATCACAGGAAATTCCATATTTCACTCTTTTAGCCATATCTTGTTGACTATATAGTCCACAATTTTCGGTCAATTTAGGAAAATTCCATATTTCACTATTTTTGGGCCCATTCTATGGACTATATATAGTCCACAATTTGTGGCAGTTTTTTGCCAAAAAAAATTACGTATTTCACTGTTATTATGTGGGCCCACAGTCTTCGACCGTTTTTCGTGAAATTTCGTATTTTATTGTTTTAGCCACATATTATGGGCACAGTTTTTGGCAAATTTCGAGAAATTCCGTATTTTAAATTTTTTTACCACATTTTGTGGACTTTAGTCCACAGTTGTAATGCTCATTCCCGTAAATAAATATTTTCTGAATATTTTCTGTATTTTGATTAATTATAATTTACCTTGTGTTAAATTCGTTTTGGATTAACTATTAAAATATTTTCTAATCAGAAATTTTATTTATTTCGAATAATTGTACATTTTAACTTTAATTTCTATTTCTATTTGATCGACTATTTATATTATATATTGTTTGGATCATTTTAATAAATTTGTTAAACTCGAATTTGCATTTTGATATACATATATTATTATTATTACTATTATCAGTATTATTTTTGTTAGTGTTGTTATTTGCAGTATCATTATTTTTATTGTTAATATTATTATTATTATTATTATTTTATTTTAAGCCGAACATACTCTATTTTATATGTATTTATTATTTGACTTAATGTATATGTATATGTATGTTTTATAAACTCCTATAATACTTATTATTTTTCCCCTATTGGATTTAAACCTATTAATTGATTTATAACCCAAAACCCATTACCCATTCTCCTATTGGATTATTTACCCAATAACCCAAACCCAATAACCCTACTATATAAACCTAACCTATAACCCCACACCCTAACCCTACCCTAGTTTTCCTGTGCTAACCCGCTGCCAACCCTCCCCCTTTTCTTCTCCCAATCATCTCTCCGTCGATCCATCCTCCTACTCCCATTCACTGTGCCGCAGTCGAGCCCTTTCCCCTGCCGACTGCTCCTCGTCGAACCCATCGGGTCACCACAGTCGTGACCACCCGTCGCTACCCAACTCCTTGCCGCACCTCCTTTGTTCTCCCGCCGAAACAGAGCAACGTCGGCATCCCCTGCATCATCTCCGTCCTCGTCTGCAACCTCTCCGCTCCTCCCTCCTACCTTCATCACGCCCTGCTCGCCTGCCTCCCGTCAACCTCACCTCCGCTTCACCCTCGACCGCCCCAGTCGCCTCCTCGACTGTGTGCACTCTGCTTCCTCCTAACGTGACTGCAGCCAGCCGCCCTGCCTCCCGTTAGTGCGCCGTCACCGAGCCCCTGAGCGCCTTGCACTCCGCCTTCCTTTGACCTCCTCTGTTTCCTCTCCAAAACAGAGGAGCACCCCCCCTCGTCAACCTCCGCCAGTGCCCTTGCCGTCGCTGCCCCGCCTTGCCCTCGTCACCCTGAGCTCCGCCATCGACTACCCAGCACTCGACGACCCCCCTGGCTGCCACTGTCTCTATGTTCCGCTAATAGAGCTCCCCTTCAACCGTGACCGTCCGTTTCCCCTTTGATCATCTCCATCACCATCAGTTTTGAATCTTGATCGTCCGATCACCATCATGATTGGGATTTAGTATTGGTGTTTGCTGTGTGTGAGAAGAGGATTGGATCTTGCTGCTGTTTGCTGTTGTGCGTGCTACGTGCTTCGCACGTGTTACTTCGCTGCCCATGCTTGCCGGTGATTGCATGTGTGTCGCACGGGTTTTGGGATTCACACATGCTTGCATGTGTCCGTGTTCATGCTTCGTTTCTCGGGATTCTCATCCTGTTATTTGTTCGTGTTCGGATTCACCGTCGTTAAGGCAACTATCTTCTTGTACAATTTGTTTGTTCTAGTACAAGCTTTTATTTAAAAATACTGCAAGTAGATTATAGTAGTGACTCACCTTTGGCTTATCATTTGATGATCTCATTCTACTGCTTATCAATTTCATGATCATAAGAGTCACAATCTTTCGTTGATGCGTTCGTTTTACAACTCGTATGATTATAATACATTTCATGCAAGAATATCCTTGTTTGTTACTGTTCCTGTCTTTGCTTGCCGTTTTGACCCCGATAACATCAGAATCTGAACTTGAGTTCTAAACATGAAATGTAACCCTAGATGTCTAGTTTACTACCCTTTTGACGGAATTGAATTCCGAGTTATGGTTTGTGAATTATCCCTGTTTTAGTACTGCTGTGTCGTAGAATTCCAGATTCACAAGTTTGCTGCATCACTTTGTTTTACAATTAAATTAACTATTCTACCTGTAAGATAATGACTTGAAATTTTGCATGCTGATACTAGACACACTAAAGAACCTTCCCTAATTTTCCTAGAATTAATTAATGAAATTTCAGACCTGTTTCATAATTATAAACACAATTTTATGATTCTGGTTGAACACGAATCCTGTGTAATTTACTGTTTTGACACCAGTTGCTATAACTTTTTTGTACCTTGTTTATATGCGCTGGATTCGGTAGAGTCTAATTTTCAAATTTTCTGACGGATCCAGATTTGCATTCCTGTGGTAGCGGAAATCTCAGTTTTGGTGCAACAACATCTTGCTATCCAGAAATTGTATTTTGCCATGTTTAAATATTTGCATGTTGTTTCTTACATTTTGTGATTTAGAACATTTTCCTTGCATCATATGAGCCCTTGATACATCATTGACTTGTCCCGATTTTGTTCTCGTTATCTCTTGATCATACTTATTTTGTAATAAAAAGTAACAAGCTGGGGTTAAGGAAAAGATCAAGTAGTGGACAATATAGAAAAGTGTACTCGGAAGGGGGCCCGTGTTTCCCTGATTTGGTTACATAATATGATTTGGATTACATTTGGATGATTTGGATTACATTTGGATAATTTGGAATACTCGATATGATTTGGTTAATATGATTTGGATTACTTGATACCTGAGTACACAGTCCTATAGAATCCACTACGAAATCTAAACGTAACTTAAACGCACAAATATTTGTTTCATACATTTATCTTTGATGAACACATCCTCAAAGATCTGCAAGTCTAGATTCTTCTAACACAAATTAGATAGATCCAATATTTGTCTACAGAACTACATTCTGCACTTTATAAACACACAAATATTTGTTGTAGGTCATACTTTAGGCCTTCTAGGGTTATGTACTCTAACAGAAGTATCACAACACAAAATTTCACTTTAACAAAATTATTTGTGTTTTCATGCCATGATCTACAAGGTGTATTCAATTTAAAGTGTAGTAACATATTAGAGATATGATTAACAATACAATATCACTCATAATTATACAAGACAAACAACAGTCAATAATATAGAATTCAACATTTTACTAAGTGTTTGATTCTAACTTTTATCAATACTGTTTGACTGTTGTAAGTAGAGTGCAGTAGAGATTATGCCCAATGCAAACTTCTCTAAAGTTGTTAAAACATATTAACCACCTCTATCAAATCTGAACCCTTGATTTTTAGCATTCAACTATAATTTTTAATTCATTAAGAATAATAAGTGCTTCATTCTTCATATATATGACAGACTTATATTAATCATCTACAAAAGCTATTAAATACTTCTGACCAATAATCGTCTCATCTAGTCACAAAGCTACCGAGATCACAAATATCAGAATGTATTGACTCAAGTAGTTGTGTGCTCCTAGAGACCATACTAAATGATTTTATAGTGATCATAATCTGAGCACAATTTTCATATTTGTCATCTTTATGGAGTGTCATTTAGTAGAGTTATGAGTTTTAACAAGAACAAACAATTTAATACATAGTTCATAGTGATTCTAAATTTCAAAATAACTTGAATGTTAAAACTTTTGACTCAATAGCTTTTAACTCCATTTTCTCCACAGTTTTGATAATTGGATCACATTTCCTTACAAACAATTGAATATATTATTCTCAAATCCTAGCCAAATATGCTATTGTTCAAGAACACAATTAGAACTATTATTATTAATTGTCTCATTTGTTAAACTCAGCTTATACATGCGATTGACAATATATGCACATTATAAGAGTTAATACAAAATTACTCTATTACATTTACAAAATTGTTTGCTTTCTCTAGTGATTCTAACAATGTCCACGTGCTCAAACAAATTAAGCTATATTTTTCTTTATTCGTTCTTCATCATCTTCGAAACACTAAGCGAGATAATGACTCATATTTTATAAATAAATTTTGCACACACAGTACAATGAACGATAAAGAACAAAACATAAATAATGGAGTCATATTCTGCATTACAGAATGCTCCTATCTAAGTTAAGGACATTTGTTATAAATCTTATACAAAAATTTTAATTATTAGAGAAGCAAATATATAATCTCCCACAAACTGCAAACAATGAATTTGTCAAAATATCTATACACATAGTATGATAAAGTGCTTAACGACCCTAAACATGCTAGTTTTCAAGGCGAGAATAACTATGATCTAAAAATCTCAAATATGTGATCAAACGCACACAACGTTAACCCATTCATCACATGAAAATACTAAGAGATTAGAGTAGATCATACCGACACTTCAAGTTAGAAGTGTTTTCCAACTTCGATGGAGAAGCCTGCATAGTGCAGACTTATTATATCGTGATGTAAATCCATCGTCTCCAATACACACAATTTGTATGTAACTTTGAAGTTCCTACATTTATCAAATTATTAAAGATTAGCCAATTAAACGAATTATCAATACTATCTAATTCACAACAATTTAATTGGAGATGTAAATTTATAATTTAACTTATCAAAATGGATATTTGATTTTAGCACATAGCTAAAACAATTGTTCAAATTTGCATTTAATTAAACAATGCTTAATACGAAGAAATAATTAAATAACAATTTAAATTTGGTCAAGAACTTATCTTTAATTTAGATCTATCCAGGTCTGATTCTTTTTGACTGGATCTGAATATGGATCTGCTCCAACAGTCCAAACACCAAACACCAAACACCAAAAATGTCCAATAAAAAAATTGGATCTGAGTTGTTTACTTCTCCTTCTATCTCACAAGAAGAACAATGGAGAAGAAAGTGGAGGAAGAGGCAGCATCGATGGCTGGGTTCGGCGACCTCCGGCAATGGCAGACGCGACCCCGGCGTCAGGGGCAGCGGCAACTCCTAGCCGCGGCGGCTGCGGCTCCTCCACCACCTTGATCTGATCCGATCAAACCCCCAAACAGCAACAACAGCGCCCGATCAAGAGGATGAAGATGACCGAAAGCCACGACCTGGATCTGCGGTGCTCTACTTCGACAGCGCGGCCAAAAAGGGGAAGGTCTTCGCCGGCGATGGGTAGCCCTTCGATCTTCCTCGACAACGACGTCTACAGTCGCAGATGACTGCGACGACTCCAGCTACGGTCGCGACCGTTGATGGCGACGACTGCGACGACAGTCGTGATCGATGACCGGTGATGGCGGCTATAGTCGCGATCGACAGTTGCAGATGTGGTCGTTGAGCGGCGGCCAATGACAGGGGTGAGATTCCGACGAACCCTCTCTCTCTCAATCTCACTAATATCTTAAGATTGTTAGAGATCAAGATTGTAGAACCCCGTATTTTCAAATATTATTTTAATTATTTGAAAAATTGAATTTAAATGATTTTTGAGGATTTAATTGATATTTTCTAAAAGATTTATCTTTTGTACACGTGCAAAACACGTGCAAATGACTCTTGAGAAGTTTGAAAAATTAAGATTACTTTATGAAAAATCATTATTTATTATTTGGGAATTATTTACTATTTTTCCAGATTTTTCTGGAATTAAATGGATCTATTTGCAATTTTTGATGAAAGAAGGACCTTTTCGCAAAATTGACATTCTTAAGGGCTAAAATACAAAATTGGCATTCTGGACGTTTTAAACAATATTGGTTAAGATTTAGAAGTATATTTTCTTTTAAATCCTAATTTTAATAAATTTTAGATGAATTTCCAAGAGAAGATATATATATATATATACATAATTGTATTTTGGAGGGATGGTTTTGCAAATGTATTCCTAAACCCTAATACTTGATTCCCGGCCTATATAAGGGAGTTTGCAGCCGTCATTCGCTGCACAACTCAGATCTCATACTATTATTTTCTTGGTGATAAAAGAGGATTTTGGATCTCACAAGAAGAAGGTTTTTCGTTGGATCTTTGCAATCTAAAGGTGAGTGATATGGACTTGTTTTGTTTATGTGTATGATTGCATGCTGTTTTGTTTGATGTTTTCGTATCTTGTATGAAATCGATGCCATGGTAGTTATTCGAAATATACATGTGAAATCCATGAAAGATTAGTAGATCTCGATTGACAACTCTTGATTGCTTGAAACGTGTTAAGATTTAAGTATGGTTTTGATCGGATGTATGCACATCTGGATCTTGGGTTTATAAACAGATCTTGGTTATTAATGGTGAAAGAATCGAGTATTGAGAAACCCTATTGGGAGATTCAAGAATTGAGAACATGAGATTTTAGTATTGTAACTATGATGCAGATCATCTTGAGATTGTCACTTTTAACTAAATATAAGTTAATTTCCAAAGCAATGAATCTTTAGAGAACATCAGACTTGTTTTCGCACACAGACCTAATTTATGAAAACTGTAGGCAGACAGTCGACTGGTCTGCTTATCAGTCGACTGGTACGACCCAGCTGCTGTATCTTTAGTTTTTCTCGAAAATCTGTTCTGGACAGTCGACTTAGACCCTTCTCAGTCGACTGGTACACTTAGAATTTATTTTTCAAAGTTATCGTAGAATTTCTCTCGGGTAAGTCAACTTATGTTTTTATAAGTCGACTTATGTTCTTATAAGTCGACTTATGTCTCCTTTAAGTCGACTTATGTTTTGATAAGTCGACTTATGATTTTTATAAGTCAACTTATGTTTTGATAAGTCTACTTATGATTTTTATAAGTCAACTTATGTTTTGATAAGTCTACTTATGATTTTTATAAGTCATCTTATGTTTTGATAAGTCTACTTATGATTTCTATAAGTCATCTTATATTGTTGATAAGTCAACTTATGTTTTTATAAGTCATCTTATACTGTTAACACTTGGAATGTTCTTGAGAATTATTGGTAATTGTCCCGGGTAAGTCGACTGATGGTTTATTAAGTCGACTTATAGCACTTGTTATAATCTTGAATATTGGTTCTCGGGACAGTCGACTTACTATTGCATAAGTCGACTGGTCCTGAGGAGTTCCTCATAATCTTGAGTGTTCTTTCAGTCTTTAGTTTGTTTGTAGATGAATATGTTCGTCGGTGTAAGAGTCACTATAGTGATTGCATACCGGGTACGTATTCGATCTATACCCTCTTAGTTTGTTTGTAGATGGATATGTTCGTCGGTGTAAGAGTCACTATAGTGATTGCATACCGGGTACATATTCGATCTATACCCTCTTAGTTTGTTTGTAGATGGATATGTGCGTCGGTGTAAGAGTCACTATTAGTGATTGCATACCGGGTATGTATTCGATCTATATTATCTTCAGTTTTTTTTGTAGATGGATATATGGGTATCCAATCTATGGCATTGTTGGTGATCGATTGATTGGACATACATTGTGGTATTGAGATTTATTGTTGGTTGGACACATTTTGAGATGTGAACATTACCGTTAGTTCAGAACAGTCGACTGGTTCGTTAAACAGTCGACTGTACAGTGTAGTTGAGCTGTACTATTTTGAGAGTGATTGATTGATGGATACTTGATCGTTGGTATTGTTTCTCGACTTGACTTCACGCTTGTACTGGCCTATCGTTTCTTGTTGCACATTACATGTTCAGTTTATGTAATTTTGTTCAGTACATGTTGTTCGAGAATTTATGTTTATTGTTTATTTATGTTTGTTGTTTATATCACTCACACCATTTATGGCTGACCCCTTTAGTTTGGGGGTTAGAGTTCAACTCTAGCCTCATGTGTTACAGGTAGCTGCTTTGAGTTGGGAGCTTGGATGCTTGGGGTAGCTTTGGATTTTATGGGTGTTATAATAGAGCCTTGTGTAATTTTGTAAAGAGGAGTATTGTAAAAGAGTATCTTTAATTCAAGGTGTTTTGTATTTCCGCTGCAATTGAAAAAGATTATTGTAATAAGAATTTGGAATAAAATAATTTGAGTTTTGGTCTATGTATATTGTTACATTGAAGTGGATCGCTGGGAAAGTGCCACGTAATTTCTAAATTTTATATTGGAAATTCGGGGCGCTACAAAGATGAGTAATTAGGGTTAAGGTTTTATCTCATAGCCACTTAAGATATTATACCCTGCTTATCAGTATTGGAATATCACAGAGCACTACCTCTAGACTAGCTTTTATATGAGATGAACTGGGTTTAAGGTACTGGGCTTTATGCCCACTCGATCCGGTCCAACAATTAAACATATAACATGTGAAAAGCACGTGTTGCCCTATAGAACATTATACACAATAATATTCTATTATATTGAGAATATACCTATATATCCAACATTATCATCCTGGCCCCTCCAAAAATTGTAGGGCCTTTAACTCTTGCTTTCTCTCCCAAGTGAATGAACCAGATCTCAGACATTTTTGTAAGCTAATTAAGCGGCTACCTTCCCTTCTATTGTTTCTTGGCAATTCATGAGAGAGTATTATATACGGAGCAGGGCCCCTGAATTCCCGCCGGGGGGGGGGAGGGGGGCAAAAGGCACAAATAATTATTTTTAGGAGCCCTAATTACAATATAATTTTTTTACGTGCAAAATGTGTCCCTATATTTACAAGGGAAATACACATTTAGAGGGCCCTAAAATTGCAAAAAAATCGGAGGCCTGCTGCCTCAAGATGGGAGCCGGCCCTGATACGGAGAATGCCCAAAACCTGGCTCCCTGGGAGGAAAAAACTGTCTTCCATCTTCAACAGACATGTTCTTCATCTGACCATGATTCATCACCACGACTTGATGATCGTATTCTTCTATAAACATCCCCTCCATCAAAACCATCACTTGTGACATACTTTCCTCTACCCATTCTTTCACGTGAAGGATCATAATAATCCAAATCGGCATCCATTCTAAACATCTCTCTGGGAGGGCTTCCATCATGCCTAAACACGTGAAGATCTACAGTTGGGGACTGCTAACTCTTTCTCTATAAGCCTCTAGTGCACAAAACCATAGCTATCTTCATATGATGGAAGCTCATGACCTCGTGATGCTTGTCCAAATTCAGCATATCCACTTCCACAAACTTCTCGAAACTCTTATCATTGAACTTATCATGTGAAGCATCAACCCTGTCAACCCTCTCTCCTGTAAGACCAGTAACAGTAATAGATGGATCAACAATTGTATCCCTGCGCTCATCTCGGTGGCCATACACCATTCCCTGATACGGGCCATCCAATGGAGGATCAACAATTGTCTCCCTGCGTTCATCTCGGTGTCCATACACCATTCTGGGATACAGGTCATCCAATGGAGGATCAACAATTGCATCCTACGCTCATCTCGGTGGTTATACACCATTTTCTGATACGGGTCATCCAATGGAGGATGAACAATTGTATCCCTACACTCACCTCAGTGGCCATACAATGGAGGATCTTGTCTCCCTGCGCTCATCTCAGTGGCCATACACCATTCTCTGATACGGGTCATCCAATGGAGGATCAACAATTGTTTCCCTACGCTCATTTCAGTGGCCATACACCATTTTCTAATACAGGTCATTCAATGGAAGGTATACACGGTCATCCCTCCCTCTATGACGAAGATCATCAAAACGATAGTCTACGGGTTGCCCCCTAGCCGGCAGGCTCAGTGGCACCCTCCGCATAGGATCAGAGAGTTGCACTCGATTATAACCCCTACGCTCCACAAGGTCATCCGAGTGCTTGCCAACACCACCATGATCACCAACTCCACTATATAACTCCACAAAACTTGACGAAGATTGACCCATGAACGACGATGTCATCTGAGAAGGAGGGAAAGCAACATCCCTAGAACAAACCCTCTTATCACAATTACCATCATAGAAATCCCTTGACCCTATACCTAGTCACCCATCATCGAGACTGCTACTACCAATGCTTCTCATATTCCCAAAAGAACGTTCACGGTATCTAGTCACCCCGCCATCAACACTACTACCACCACGAATGCTTCTAGCATTCCCGTAAGAGCTCAACTGAACATTCTTAGTCCAAAGGTTACTGCCCCGTCTCCTCCAATGAGAAAACACTACGCTTGGTACCGTCATCCAAATACACCGGTTTCTGAACCAACATGTTCAAAGATGCCCTCATCACCCCACATTGCCTAAACCAGTCGACGACAAATACTTGTGTTCCTAACTGAACCCCTCCGGTGCACGCCTTAGCAAGTAATCCCTCTCCCTCAACACACTCCGGTGCAGTATCGATGCGGGCCGGTTCGGGATAGGGCTCCAGTTCCTAATCAGATAATAAGAAGAGGGTTTCGGATATCCCCTATTTCCTTTTTTTTTTTTTTGGAGTAAAGGTGACCTCGTCACCGTTTCATTAATGAAAAGTTAATAAAACAAGTAGAGTGAAATACAACCAACGTCAAGTTCTAAATATCTTACATCAACATTAGCATAAAAAACAAAACTATATCTACCGATATCTAAGTCAGGATAACAAGAGACGATGGAAGTCGGTAGATCCCTTCCTTCCCTTCCCTTCCCAGCCACCACATAGCTCCCATCGGACTACTCCTCCTCTTCCAATTGTAGCCTCTTCTTCGATCTCAGCTGATCTGTCCAATCATTGATAAAGGAGAACACTTTATGCATGAAGACTTGAAATCTATCATTAATTTGACGAAAGCACAAATCATTACGGTCTAGCCACAGACCCCACATCATTGCACATCATTGCAGCCACAAAGATGTTCCAAATTAATCTATTTTCTTTCCTAATCTCTCTTCCTCTTTCAAACCCAGTTCCTCCGTCTCTAAATTTTTTTACTTATATAAATGGAAATTATTATTTTTTAAATAACGAAACCCTACATTTGGATTAACGAGCGAATCACACAAGAACTAACGATTTTAAAGAAAACCCTAACCCTAATTTTTTGTAGGTGACATTTGTAATGAAGGAAAAGGGGGATTAGAAAATGACCTTGAGATTGTGACGAAGGAGAAGATGACGAAGGTCCATCGTATACAGGCAACGATCTCACAAATAGCTGTTGTTGCAAAATCTGAAGGTGTTAGAGCATCTGCAGTCGTTTGCTAAATCAAAAACAACGCTGCAGTTGTTGGCCAAATATGCATAATATGCATAATTCGCTACAAGAAATTGCCATAAATGAAAGAGGACATGAGAAATATGCAGATATGAGAGACGGCACTACAAGTGCCGTCGCACCAAAAAAATAAAATTTTTTAATTGTCGGACGACACTTGACCGTCTCACAAAAAAAAATTATTTTTTAAATGATCGGGCGGCACTTGAAGTGCCGTCCCACCAAAAAAAAAAATTTCGTAATTAAGAAAAACCAAAAAGACCCCACTTCTCAGACGGCACTTCAAGTTCCGTCCATCCACTCAGTGTAGTTTTTTGCAATTTTTGATTTTTTTGTAATTTTTTGTAATGTTTTTGTAATTTTTGTAATTTTTATTTTTATTTTATTTTTTTTGCACTTCGAATCCATTTTTTCCCCCTCCGACAACACTTCAAGTGCCGTCGCACCTATTACTTTTTTTTCCCACTCCAACGGAGCTTCATATGCCGTCCCACCATTTTTTTATTATTTTTTTTCCCTCTCCGACGAAACATGAAGGACCGTCCCTTATTATTTTAATATAAAAAGGTAAACAATAGCATTTGACGGCTACAGCAAAACGATCGAATGCTATTTCCATTTATTCATATATGCATATTTTATCCCTTAACGACTGTGGATGCTCTTATAGTTATATGTTTTGCGTTTACACCCCTACTGAAATTTGTTTCTGCTACGAAGGGTTTCTTAATCGTTGGAAATTTTAGATAGAGGTAGAAAAAAGGAAAATTAATGGTCACTCGTCACCGCTACATTAATAAGTCTGTCGTGACATGATATCGATTTCAGATATATGTGGATGTAGGGTTAGATTAACAT
Source organism: Hemerocallis citrina (assembly GCA_017893485.1). Lineage (NCBI taxonomy): Eukaryota > Viridiplantae > Streptophyta > Magnoliopsida > Asparagales > Asphodelaceae > Hemerocallis > Hemerocallis citrina. The sequence goes on along the minus strand of CM030368.1, from coordinate 208,770,125 downwards.
AACTAGAGATACGTGGAGATGTTCAATGTATCTCTAATGGTGCAAATATAATGGTATACATATTCTGTTTCTTCTTGCAAATACATATATATGGAATAACTATATTAATGAAAATATTTTGATTAACGCGTGAATTTGAGTTATGGAAATGTTAGGAAATGGACGATTACATTGGTGTATTGGATTGGAATTTGAAAAGAATTTAAAAGAATGTGAAAATCCTAGTGTATTCAATTAGGATTTTAAAGGAATTTATAAAAGTCACAGTATTTAATTGAAACTTTAAGTGATTCTATTCAATTCTCAGTGTATTCAATTGAGATTTTAAATAACCACATACAATTCTCGGTGTATTCAAAAAGTTATTGATTTTGGTAGAATTGAGAATTTGGAGGATTTATATGGAATCTAGGGTTTGAGGTATAAATACCAAAAGTCTTTGCAATTCTCACCTTCTCTGTAGAAACTTTCAAGCCATTTGTGATTCTCTCTAGACGTTCTTCCTTCTCCACAGTTGCATCCACCCCTCTCGTGAAGGTATTGATTGTCAGTATTTGTATATTTTCATTAGCTTGATTTTGTATACTGGTGAGTATGGTTTCCTACTGTTCATCTTCTTCTCCTTCAACATTCCTACCATCCTCTTCTCAAAATCAACCTCTTCGAAATCCCAAACCATCTTCTTCTCCTTCAACATCCCGTCACCGAAATCCCCCAAACCATCCTCGCCAAACCATCCTCGCCGAAATCAGAGATAGTAGAAGAATTTGGAAAATCTCGACCAGTTAGGCAATAAGAAGGAAAGCTTATTCTGAACTGAGTTCAAATGAAACCAACCGATCACTTCAGATGTTTCATTTTATGATGGAGATCAGTGTTGCAATAAATGTTCCGAGTTTCAGATGACATGGGATCCAATTTGTCATTCACTGATACTAATAGGGACGAGATCAGCACAAATTAGTAAAATTGAATAAGGAGGGTCTCATCATGAGAGCTCGCACCAATCAAAGAAGAGTTTCTGCCATGGTCCCAAAACAGTCTCATATTAAATGGGCCAACTTCCCAACCCTTTCTTTAATCAATAGTAATATTTAAGATTACCAAATTATATAAACCTTATGATTACCATCGGTTCTATCTGTGTATGTGTTGTGTTTGTTTCTGCCCATTGAAACTTGGAAAACCATCGAGCTCATCAAGGAGACAAGACAGTAACATGTTATAGAGTTCTATGTTCTTTAGCAAACTACAAGATTTTTTTTTTGGAAATTTTAGAGACATATAGATAGGAGTCTTAGCTTGTGCAGGTTTGCACAATTTTCTTCGTAAGGAGTGTCATTCCGATGAGTTTCCTGTTGAAGAAGAAGATGAGCCTTAACTGCTAGAAAATGAAGAAAATGATTATGACCACATGTTTCACACTCAAGAGCAACAACGAGAGGAAGCGAATAAGTGGAGAGCTAGTATAGCATCAGATATGTGGACAAATGCAATGGCTGATGGGAGTCAAAGATGAGCAAAGAGATTACCGAGCATCAATTCAAATCTTACTAAGTGACTATATATGCTTTTACATTACTAGATTTGATTTTTTTTTTGATACATTTATAATTTCAGTTGATAATGAACATATTTGGTTTTCAATAGTTAATAGGTTATCCATGTGATGATTTATGTCAATGACTTGCGAGGTGCCTTGATATTTATTCGTACTACTCTTATGAGAATGACAATCTTGTGTAGGAAATGAACTAATTATAAAGTCTACAAAAGTTCAATTGTCATCGAATTCCTTCGAATTCCATCAAATTCATAATAAGAATTCCATCAAACTATTTTAAAATCCTTATAAATTCTAGTCAAAGTTTTAGGTGAATTCCCCATAAATTCCTTAAATACTGGGATTCTCAATCCTTTTAAAATCTTTTCAAATCTCAATCCAATACACCCCTATTAGTGTAGAGAAATGATTCGATTGCTTAACCCAATAAAAAGAAAGTTGGCATCGCAAAGACGTGAGGAAGTTCTCTAACATATGATAAGTCAAATTCACTTCTTCCGACAAAACTCTTATGACAACTAGGTCATGTTTGGATACGGAGGTTAGTGGAGGTAATTTATCTACTTGTATGTATATATAAACTTTGATCCGTTTAGATCATATTTCAGATGTATCGTGATTCTGATTTTTTCCCCATCAAAATTAAGATAAAACAGCGGTTGTGATAGGTATCTAAACTTCACTCCAACCAAATTTATTTGTAAAGCTAAAATGGATGAACATGTTCGAAAATTCGCGTGACTAAAACTGAATCAGCTACTTTCGAAGTAACAAAAAGAAAAGCAACGACTAGAGCGAGAGAGTCAGAATCGAAAAGAGGATTTCTCACTTTAAAGAGACTTATATGTATCATACCTTTATATCCAAACAAGATCTAATTTTTTTATAGTAGGTTGGTTTGGTAAGCGAGCTACCTTCAATATCAATCAAATATTTTACTAAGATTTGAATGATAGATAATTGGGCGCTACTTGCATCCAATGAAAATATGCATTCACCTGTGTGACTGTGTCGCTCTCACCCCTCTACAAAAATGATATGCATTTCTCTTCCTATAACAAGATCATGAACAAAAATTATTAAAAGGAAAAAAAGATGATGAACAAAAGAAAGGTGATTGCGTACATGAGAGTAATGGAACCAACTTGGACTCCAAAATGTTGAATATCAATCAAGGAAAGAAAGCGAAATGGTGACCCTTATCGCCTTATCGCCTATGAGACTTCTCAGCGCAGATCAAAAGTCAACATTGGTCCCAGTTAATATAACGACCGCTTGTCTAATTTTATACATCCAATATGAGGATTTTGACTGGTTTTTTTACCACGACTAAGAGCATCCATAGTCGTCATTGTTTAAATTATGCATAAATGATTTTGCTGCAGTCGTTGAATTGTATTTTTTACCAATTTAATTTAAAATAATAAAAATCTCAGACTAGACGGAGCTCGAAGCTGCGTCGGAGGGGAAAAAAATATTTTTTAATTGACAGATGGAAGTTCACATTGCGTCGGGGGAGAAAAAAAAAAGAAAAAAAAATCTCAGATCAGACGGAAGTTCACATTACAATTTACAAAAAAAAAGAAAAACCCAACGGGCGCAACATGAAGTTGCGTCCGAAGATTGCGCAAGTGGAGGGATGCAACATGAAGTTGCGTCCGAAGTGTTTTGTATTTTCCGCATTTTTTTATTTGTAAAAATTAATTTTTTTGGGAGTGACGGAACTCGAAGTTGCGTCCGATGATTTTTAAATAATATTTTTTTGAGCGATGGAACTCGAAATTGCGTCCTTTAAATTATGCATAATTTTCATATCCGTTCACATTTATAGCAATCTACTCTATCAAAATATGCAAAATATGCATATTTAGCAAACGACTGCAGCAGTATTTTTAAGAAAATATGCATATTATACATATTTAGCAAACGACTACAATGCTCTAAAATTGTAATTTCGCACACTGCCAATTCTAAAAAACTAATCATCCCGGGGCTTATGTGCAAACATCCCCTCACGCAACCGTTTCCCTGCGTTTCTTTCTATCTCCCCAGAACCCCCAATTCAATCACCTCCAAAAACCTCAATGGAAAACCCTAACCCTAACCCCCAAATCCCCCCACTCTCAGACAACAAAACCAGCAGAATCGTCGTTATAATGGGAGCCTCAGGTTCCGGCAAGTCCCGCCTCGCCGTCGACCTCGCCTCCCGCATCGCTGGCGTCGAGGTCATCAACGCCGACTCCATGCAAGTCTACCGCGGCCTCGATGTCCTCACCAACAAAGTCCCTCTTTCCGATCGCAACGGTAAACCTAACTCATTCTTTCTTATGTACTAGTCTTGATTTCGTTCTCATTGCGTAGTTCGATGGGTTTTCCAGGTGTTCCTCATCATCTTCTCGGAACGGTTGATTCGTCGGTGGAGTTCACTTCGAGAGATTTTCGTGATCTCGCGATTCCGGTAAAAAAAACTGTACATTATGTAAAGACTAAAGAGAACCTCATATTAGTACGAGGTAGTTGTACACCCATTATGACGATCAACAACGTTCAGAGTGATTTACATGTCATAATATCTTTGTGTGTTTATAATTAAAATAAATTGTTTTTCAATAATATAATAATTGGCGCGTAGTGTTGGTTTTCTGCCGGCGTGTAGGCCGTTTCGTCATTGTAGGCGTTTTTCTCCTTTGGCTCTGCATCCGGTGTAGCTGCCTTCGTTCAGCGTCGTTTTGTTGTCGTGATTGTTTGCTGTGCGCAATTATCTCAATTGCTTCTGGGAGAGGCTTTTGGTTGTATTATGGTTTTGGTTTTAGTTTTACTTCCGGTAAAATTCTAACTTGTTGTAATCCTCGTTTTATTAATATATTGGGCTGGAATCTTCCGATTCTATCCTCATTATCAAAAAAAAAATATATAATAATTGGCACCGTGCTCTACATAGGTAAGAAGCCTCCAAACGAGTTTAATTTTGTAATCAAACATGATGAACGGTGCGGATTGTCTGTATAGAGTCGTATATAGAGTCGCACCGTGTGTGTACAACTACTCTATATGAAGGAATTTTTCTCCTAAGTATGAGGCTTCCTTTCCTATTTCTTAAGTGGGCTTTTAGTTTATATATGACTTGGTGTTTGTTTTTTGGTGTAATTAGATTATAGATGATATATTGTCTCGTGGATGTCTTCCGGTTATTGTTGGGGGTACAAATTACTATATTCAGGTATGTTTCTTCAACTGCATTATTTGGATTTAGTTTTGGTAAATTTGGTGTGGATTTTTTTGATGGTGTGGGATTTGTTTTGTAGGCTCTTGTGAGTCCATTTCTTATAGATGATGTAGTTGAAGATACGGAGGAAGGGAGTAGTGTTGGTTCACGAGGTAAGATAGGAGAAGGAAAATTTGAATCTTCATTAAGTTATAATCCCTAATCGTTGTTGCCTTCTTTGGAAATGAATGTAAGATAGTTTAATTGAAGGTATCTAAGATACCTCTTTTATCTGATGTTGGGGAACTTTTTCTTTGGAGATGAGATAAGTTATTTCCCGTATAATATGTATAAGTGTAGGTAGAAACATGGTATGTACAGATTGCATGCCTCTACCTACACTTACAAGATACCTACAGGTAACCTGTGTTTCCAAATAGGGCTTGATAGTTTAAGTCTAAAATGGTGAAGGTCTTTGGTTGTGCAGAGGCAACAAATCAAGTACTGCAAAGAGATACATATAAACTAAGATGCTAGAACACTTTGGTAGATGTGTCGTGTTAGACACAAGAATCCGTCATGACACTTCTATTTTAGGGTAGTTTTCTCAAAAAATTTACCGTGTCCATGCTACTTAGCATGTGAACAAAGAACATTTAGAAACCGCACTGAATAATGCATGTGGATTGCATGTGCAAGAATTCTAAGTAATTTAATATCCCTAAGTTTACATTATTTTAATTTCTTATCAGATCTGGCTGGCGTGAATTCGCCTGATATTTATGAGCGTCTGAAGGAGATTGATCCAGTTGCAGCAAACAGGATTCACCCAAATGATCACAGAAAGGTAAGCATTACTATGATTTTGTACTTAAATAATAACTCATCCTGTCTTGTAATTATTATTTTTGCCCTTGCCTTAAGTTTCACTATCTTTAGGCTACTGTTTGCATGCTTTTTTGTGTGTTTATACTGGGAATCTACTTTAGACTTTGCGACCATTCTATGGTATTTTTCAGCAGTTGTTTATTTCTTAATAATTTTGATTAGTAGCATGGTTTTGTTTTAAATATTGTAACCTAGTTTATAATATATGAACTGCTTTTTTCATATTCTTTTTTTGCTTACCAATACTTGCCTCGCTAACATGTTGGGCACTTCTCTCCGAAAAACTGGTCTTTCCATCCTTTCCCTACAGAAATGTGTATCATTTGTTGTCGAACACTTGTTTAGACCTTACAAATTTATCCTCTTTTATTTAATTAAAAAAATGCATTCGATGAAATTTGTAAGGTTCTTCAAGATAACCATTTGTCTACTGAAATTTGACATTTGTCTGTGTTTACAAATCATAGATTTATTATGTTATTTGTTGATCTTTATTTTATGCCAAAATTTATGCAAAGTTATTTCATTATTGCTTACTGTTCGTATTTTTTGCAGATAAATCGTTACCTTAGCATATATGCAAGCTCAGGTGTTCTCCCTAGCACACTTTTTCAAGGAAAGGCTGAAGAGGTACGGGGTTTTGGCTGATTAGCTTTTGCATTGAGCTTACCGACATCCCTCCTGCACATACTGACACAGACATGTTTACCTCTTAAATACTATATTACTGCACATCGTAATGATTACTGTTTTTCTTGATTAGTCGACATGCTGATACTTAATTATTTCATCTCAACCCTACACTATTTTTTCATTTAAGAACTTGGTTGCAAGACAAGCTTAGACTGAATCCACTTATTTACATTAAAGTTATTAATCAACTAAGTTGTTGAAATATCCGATTACGCCCGATTAATCCCCGATTAATCGCTAATTGGAGGCTAAGCGATTATTTTTTTAGCGATTTATAATATTTCAATAATTAGCGATTTAATCAGGTATAATCGGCCGATTAGTGGTTAATCGGTCGATTTTAAGTGGCCGATTAATCGATTGAATATCCTTCCCTAATTTTTATGCTCGTTTGCATTATTTGGGCTCCATCCGGTCCAAAGCTCAAATCAAAATCTAAAATCCAAATCCCTTCTGGTTCTCGCACAAACTCAAACCTGACATGTCGCCGCTCTCTTTTTCTTCCTCACGCTAACCCAAAGCCAAACTGATTATCTTCAAACCCAAACCCAAATTAGTTCTCTTCTTCTTCCTTGAGCAAACTCAAACTCGACCCGTCGTCGCTCCCCCTGCGTCGTCGCATACTTGACCCGGCCCGCATCTGCTGCACCTCCTCTTGTTGCTTCTCTATCCCGACTATTTTTATTTGATGGAATCTATCAACAAATTTGTTCCGACCCACATCCAGAATTTAAACTCAGCTCAAACCAAGTACTCTTTTATGTTAGGATTTCGGATTTCTACATAATGACGATATATATATATATATATATATATATATATATATATATATATATATATATATATAGTCTTCAGTTGTGCACCACCTATGATGCACACGGCGTGTGCACTCGGCCTTCCCGCCTTCGTATCGACGAACCGAACCATTCACATTGATCTACACATCTAAATTAGTCAAAATATGTAAAATCAAATCATTTGAAATTCATTTGCCCATCCATTGAAGTGTTACAAAATTATATGGCTGAAAACCATTGTTTTTTATACACATGATGTGTGGGCAAATGAATTTCAAATTATTTGATTTTACATATTTAGACTAATTTAGATCTGTAGATCAATGTGAACGGTTCGAATCGTCGATACGAAGGCGGAAATGCCGAATGCACACAAGTGCATACGGAAGGGTGGTGCACAATGGAAGATTTTCCTATATATATATATATATATATATATATATATATATAATGATTTTTCCGATTTAATCTCCGATTATTCTTTGATTAACCGATTAATTACTAATCCCTCCTAGACTGATTAGTTCCAAAAACTGATTTTAATTGCCTAGTTAATCAAACTATCCATTGCTCAAAACATGTGATAGTCTATAACTAGCTGTTTTTACACAATATGTCCCACCCACCCATACACCTCGACCACCCCCCCTGCACACATATGCACACCCCGGGGCTTCCCTGAAATGGATTTGAAAAATAAAAGACTACGATTGGCGTCATTTAAAAAAGAACCCATCTATAGTTGACAAGACAATTGACATTTACCTATTTGACACAATACTTTTCCACAACTTTAGTTACTATTATGAGTATCTTGCTTTACCAACAATTTTTTTATTTATACAAATTAAATAATTCTCTGGTTACATAAGTGAATAAGATTAAAAGAAGGCAGTATGAGGGATTGATATTGATTGCAATTTTGGTTTCAAGGGGGGTAATTTGGCTACCTTTTTACATCCCTGAGAGAGGTGTTCAATTAGGAGTTGCGATGTCTGCCTTCTGGGTGGTCTTTTTGAATTACTGGAGTTAGTTTTATATAGTACGAGGGAAGGAGAGTGAGAGACACAAGCTAAAAACGTGAATCATGAAGAACATTATTTCCAGTCAGATTATGCGTGGATGTGCCCAGCTATCGAGCATGGATAAATATGAACTTCATAAATTATACATTTATGTGACTGGGCTGGTATGGTTATAATGGTTTGTGTGTTGGACTGCTACTGATTGAAAATTTTGTTTCTTTTACCCCCCCCCCCCCCCCCCCCCCAAATGTCATTGTACAGTCTCCAGCACCTCAAAATATTTGTTAGCACGATAACTTGGAAGTTGTAGCCAGACCTGACTCATTGTCAAATGAAATTTGGATCTTTCTTGTGGCAGGACAGAAGTGGGGACGAGTAGATAATTTCAGATATAATTGTTGTTTTATATGGCTCGATGTTTCTCTTCCTGTGCTGGATAAATTTGTTGACCAAAGAGTAGACTGTATGTATGATGCTGGTTTGTTAGACGAAGTGTATGACATATACAAGCTAAATGCAGACTACACTCGAGGACTACGTCAAGCCATTGGTGTTCGAGAATTTGAGGATTTTTTCAAATCATACTTTATTAACATGGAAGCATCTGTTTATCCCTGTCTTGAAGAGAACGATAGAAGCTATGATAACGGCCCACGGCCTAATGTTTCAGACAAATTTGGCTCTATTGACAGCAAGCTCAAATTATTGTTAGGTGAAGCCATCGACAAGGTAAAAGCTAACACAAGGAAACTTGTTCGACGACAGGTAAAGGAATCTTTCACTTGGAGTGACATCTAGATTGGAACGTAGCTGTATATTAAAATATCTGTAATTAATCCAAATTTAATGACTTTCACTATTAGGTACGAAGGATTAATCGGCTGAAGACATTTTTTGGATGGAACTTACATTACATTGACACAACAGAAGCCTTTTTGTGTATGTTTTTTGTGCTTATGTAGTTTGTATTGTGATCAGCTAGCGCTTTACGTATTTCTGTTGTTGTTGAAATAAGGCCGTAGCCACGCACCCACACATTTTACCCAAATATATATTAATTGGGGATTTCTTGGTGCAAGCGGGATTCGAACTCCCGACCTCTTGTGAAGAGAGGGGAAGAGAGAGAGACTGTCCACTGACACTTGCAAACCAACTTGATTGTATGTTTTGCAGGCAATTCAGGAGATACATGGAATGAGAAGGTGATTGAACCTTGTTTTGATTTTGTCAAAGATTTTTTGTCAAAAAAAGTGGGTGATTCTATCATCATCGAGGAGCCTAATGATGTTGTGAGCCAGAACCAAGTTTCTAGAGACTTGTGGTCTCAATATGTCTGTGAGGTTTGTTTCTTGATTATGATTACAAATTATATTACATTATACACTCAAAAACTTTGATGTTGGAGGTGCATAAGATAGCTTCAATAACAATATATAGTTTATGTTTAGTCACTAAAATGTGAATGGCATGATTTCTTTACAGTTTTTACATTTCTTGATCAACATCTCAACTGTCAATTTCAGTTTTAACTTTTTTATAGCTTCTGTATCCATTTCTAGTTAACTTCTTTGTCGTCTTTACTGTTTCTTCTTATGCAATTACATATCAGATTTCAGTAACAAAAAAGTGAAATGAGTTTATTATTCATCGATAAACCTCTCATAAAACAGCCTTATAACATTCCCAAAGTTAGATTGCTTCTTCCACATAGTACCAAATGAATCATCTTAATGTATGCATGTTTATGACAGGCCTGTGGGCATAAGATCTTACGAGGAGCACATGAATGGGAAGAGCATACAAAAGGTCGTGGACATAGGAAGAGGACCCTACGATTAAAAAAGAAGTTTCTAGCACAATGCTCAGCAGATCAGTTAAAACATCTTCCTAGTGAGTTGATGCACAATATAAACAAACAGTGCTCAGAATCCTTCAACTAGTCTATTCCGTGGCTTTGCTAGAAAGTGATTTATTTATCTGTTCAAGAGTAAAAGATGGTGCACCAAGGTTAGACCTCTTACTGCTGTTATTGCTCTCGCCATTAAGAGTGTGTTATATCGGTTGCATGTATGACACTAAGCTTTAGATTGTTATCAGTTGACTAGGTTGAGTTAGTTTATGGCAATTTGTCAAGGCAGTATATCACAATTTATATCACCCTATAATTGGTCACTAGATTTGGTGCAAACTCTATGCGCGTACATGTTAATTTTTTTGGTTTGGCTGTTCTCAAAGGTTGTGTATCACTGTGATGGTACAAATATTTTGTGTTAGGTACTTAGGTTTAGGTATTGTCAATCATAACAATGCTGATTTTATGAAAGGGCAAAAGCCAAAGTACCCCCCCAACGTTTGAACCGAGTACAAAATGCCCATACAACGTTTGAAAAAATACAATAAACCCATTCTTCCGTTAACTTAACCCTTTCCGTTAAGTTATAATTATTAAATTACTTTTTTACCCTTATCCTATTTCTTCCCTTTCTTCAAGCTCTTAAAACACTCTTCCAGTGCCATGTTTCAAATAGTATTATGATGTTCAGGGTTAGTGGACCCTAGAGGGTTTCGTGATTATAGGGGTTTCGAATAAACACTATACACAGTTTATACACACCTTTGTACACTTTCAATTTCAAATGAAGACACTCTCATGAAGTAGTCCTAATTAGTACCGCAACGTCATCACCCTAAGGAGAATGTAACTCAACTCTTTAATTCAATGAAAAAATAATTAATCTCTAACTAATTTTCGTTTTAATTACTTGGGGTAAATTTCATCAGCCTTTGTTTCGGGTCTAGGGGTGAGAAGACAATCTTTAGTTCTGGGTGGGAAAAAACCATTGATTATAGATTTTGGTCATCAAGCTCTTAAAAATTATGGAAACTGTTTGTAATAACAAGAAGAAATTTTGGCATAAAAACGAAGAAAGAAGATAATTTGATTCAAAGATTAAACAAGCTAATGACTACCTTTGGCTGCCAAGTGTTTGGCGTAGCATGGACGTTTTGACTAACTGCAGATGAAGGTTCATTACTTTGATATGCTTCGCGAGGCATACTTTTAACAGAGCTTGGTTCAGTTCCAGCAAAATTAAAGAAGAAAAAAGGAATGAAGAAAGGGAAGGAATAGGGTAAGGATAAAAAGGTAATTTAATAATTATAACTTAATGGAAAGGGTTAAGTTAACGGAAGAATGTGTTTATTGTATTTTTTCAAACGTTGTATGGACATTTTGTACTCGGGCCAAACGTTAGGGGGGTACTTTGGCTTTTGCCCTTTATGAAATTAAACATGTTGCACTAGTTATAACTTAAATATGTTAAACCTATCATACCTTGGACTGTATTTGATTCCATCCTTGTGAAAGTCACTGCCGTTATATGATCACCATGAAATTAATTCAAAAAAATGCTGTTATATGATTTCATTCTTTATTGGGTACGAGTCTATGATTGTGCTTTGAAAGGATCGTGCTTCTTTATTGGTCACACTAGCAATTTATGTAAGAACCTCGTTAAATTTTGTCTGCAACAAAACAAGGTCAGATTTTTCATGAATTTGAATTAGTAGCTTATGTACACAAGAATATAAGAATACAGGGTGATAGGTCTATATAGGGTGAAGGACCTATCGACACCTAAAGTTTATGGTAATATTCTAAACAAACCTGAAGTGACGGTAATTCCCCAATAGTATCTAAACTTTTTAAAAGTGGATCTATAGGTACCTGTCGTCCACTTCTGTTAGTTTTTTTAATAGTTAGGGAGTGAAATTATTTTTTTACCCGCATGCCTTAATAATTCCTTGAAATTCTTTAAAAATTCTTCAAATTCCGTAAAATTTCCTTAAAATTCCTTTAAAACTCCTTTTAAATTCTTTATAGTTTCCTTTAAAATTACTTCAAAAATTCCTTTAAATTTTCTTAAAAAATTCTTTAAAATTAATTTTCAAATAGAATAAGAAGTCCTTCAAAATTGAGAGTATTTCTACGACTGAGAGTGCCAAATGAACCAAAATTTCTTCAAAATTCTTTTAAAATTTTGTTCTCTAAATCCTTAACAGAGGCCATAGTTTGTTTAGAACCAAAAATCTGTAATTATCATATATTAGTATATCATGACATTGAGAATAAACAAATTATTTAGAACCAACATAGAGCAAAGAGTTTATTGAGATACATTTTCATCTCTAGATCATAAGTATCCAATAGATATCAAAGAAAGAACTGGAGAATATGGATACAATCCTAAATGCATTACTATTTTGTATACTTCAAATGCACAATCAATACTACATAACGTGAAACAATTACATAATATGAAACAACAATTACATGACATGAAACAATTACACAATCAATATTACATAAGGAAGCAAGTTGCTTCTTCTTCTGCTGCCGCCGCCAACCACAAAAAAAAAGTTTTAGAAATAATCATGTGTTTATATGTACATGAAACTAAACAGTACATGAAACAATTATTAGTAGGCTCAGAACACAACTTTCAGCAAGGATTTATCAAAATTTTCAAATATTCAAGCATCAGTTCAACAAAGATAAAAAATGGTGTTACTAGGGCTGCATTGAAATGTCATGCCAACTAGTTCAAATGCAAAAAAGTCAATATTAACCTACTCATGAACTGCTCATAACATGAAACAACAATTACAGGAATGATCGACGTAAATCTACTCATGAACTGCTCATAACATGAAACAACAATTACAAGAATGATCGACTTAAATCTACTCATGAACTGCTCATGAATCATTTAACCTACAACATAATTTGATAAAGCATAATTTTTTGTTGACAAGTTTAATAGAACAAAAATAGAAGATATGTTGAATAAGCTATGCAATATGTATTGTTGCAATAGCCCCATTATTAATTTGGGATGTAATTACATCCTATATTTGTTGATATATTTTGAACTGCAACAGTGAGTAACTGGAAATTTAACATAAGCATATAAGTATAAACTTTAGGTTTCATAACGAATCAAATACAACGGTTAGAAACTGGCAATGCATATAAGCATAGCAAGTATTAGACTGTTTAAGAGTGATAATGCATATAAGCATATAAGCATATAAGCGTAGCATAGCATATAAGTAACAATGAGTCAGCATAGCATAGCAAAGCATACTAGTAGGCTTAGACTGTTTAAGCATATAAGAAACTGGCAATGCATATAAGCATATAAGCATAGAGATCAGGTAATGCTCCAAAATAATTCATTGTCATAAGATCAATGTCAATTTATTCATTCATATTAAAGAGATCAGGTAATGCTCTAGAATAATGCTTCAGAGAATCAAAGAACCAAAGAGCCCGGTAATGCTTTTATGTGAACCAAAGAACCAAAGAACAAGGTAAAGATCATGTAAGAACCAAAGAAGCAAGTAAAAAGCAGATAATTGTTATTTAAATGACCAGGGATAAATGATCAGGGAATCATCTAGTTTTCATAAAAGCAGATACTTCATATTCATTCATTTATTCATTCATTCATAAAAGCAGATAATTGATGAAAGTAAATTAATCTGCTCTTACAGCTTGTGCCACAGCTCGTGCCACTAGTATCAGTGTATCACCATAGAATGAATCTCCCTTCCAAATATATTAGACTTGTTCTTTCGCCAAAACCCACAAGATTACCTCTCTGTGTATTTATAAGATGTTCTTTTTTTTCTAAATTAAACAGGTAACACAATATTCAAGTCCCTTATACTTTAATGGAGATGTTAGACCTATTTGTAAAGTCTGAAAATGCAAGAAGCAACTTAATGAAATTGCAAGAATCAACTTATATCCAATTGTGAATCATCATTGCCTACACACAACCAAAAGAAATCGCAAGAAATTGAACCAAAAGCTTAAAAGCAAGTATGTGAATCAAACACTTCCTTCTAAAATAAAGAGAAATCAGGGCCGTCGGGGGCATCAAGAAAGAAGGCGAAGAGGAGCGTCATCAAAATCGACGGCGAAGAGGGGCGTCGGGGAGAGCTCAAGTGGGGCTACGGTTGAATTTGAATGGACGAAAAAGACGAAGAAGCTAGGGTTTTCGGTTTTTTTTTTTTTTTTTTTTGGGGGGGGGGGGGGGGGGGGATGGAGATGGAGATGGAGATGGGCGGCGGCAGTGGTGAATAGCAGCAGTTGTGAGAGTGGTGTTGAAGAATGAGCTTCAAGGGCTAGGGTTTCTAAGAGAGAGAAGGGGGGGGAGGGGGGGAGAGAGAGAGAGAGAGAGGCAGGCAGGCAGGCAACGGAGAGAGAAGAAGAGAAGAGGTTTTGATAGTTTTTGGAGAGGGATATTTTTGTAATTTCACATGCTACTTAACGGGATTAAACTCGTTAAGAGGCATATTCCTGAAATATTTCACTAACTTAACTGAGAAATAAACGGCAAAGACCTTTAGGTCCAAATGATAAAAGTTTGGGTGCTATTTGGATATTATTTTCACCTTATGTGTGTGTAGGTAATTTACACTGACTTTAGGTGCCAATAGGTCATTCACCAAAGAATAATGGGAGAAAAATTGGAACATGCGATCTCCCTTTGCCCATCAAAGTGAAAGAAAAGGTGGCCTCTCTGCATCCATTGTCTCTATCTGCCTACCTTGTTCCCACTTCCCAGTCATCAGTGAAGGCTTACGATCTTAGTCTAATACTAAGTGGATCTTCAAAATCCTTTGCTGCGTTTGCCTGAGTCGTTTGTCTGAATCATACACTGCAACGGAATTTTAAGTATCTTTCCAAAATTGCTTTGCTTTCATTGTCGATTCACATGAATTTCTGCTTTAGCACGACTTGTACATAAATTTTGCTTCAAAACCTGATGTGCCACAATCTCTGGTTGTGCACTTAGCGTTACCCGTATGCATAACCATGATTATCTTTTGGTACAACTTGTGGTCGAGACTCGAGAGCCTTCTGAGTTTCTAAAGCATCATCGTCAAAGGAGCCTTACAATTGAGAATTTTATGATGCAAGTGGAATTCGAACTTTTTGACCTCTTACTCATCAGCGAAGAGGCTTCTTCTCACTTCACCGTACTTACACTTCGTATAAGCTTTTATCTCAGCATCCGATGTGACCTTCAAAAGTGCGGTGCGAGGGGTATAGGCTGCATAGGCCACGGTATGCGGTGGTTCCTGCATCCTATATTTCTTAGGGGGCTTGGTACAGTCTCTCTCAGTGTTGGATTGATTTATGTAAGCCCCTCTATCCCTTAAACATTCTGTACAGAACCTTGCTTAGTTAGAGTAAAGGGCCCCAAACGAACCTATTTTTCAAAAAATATATGCCAAACTAACCCCTTTTTAAAAATTATTTACCCAACTGATCAAAATTATTATAAAAATATAAAAACAAATTTTTAATATAACTCTGCTTTAGAAATTATAAAGTATAATAGCCCTTATACCTTATAAAAACTGCTTACTTCACAAAAAACAAAAAAAAACTAACATTCAAAATTTAAATTAAAACACGTTGATAAAAGATTAACAGAAAGTAAACATATAACTGATAAGAAAAATATTTAGAATTAACAAGTAGAGCAACTGATAAGTTACCTAAAAAATACAAAAAATAATAACATACAAGATAGTAGATTATACGAACGAAGAAGCAAGTTGGTATTACCAATACCTATTAGCACACAAAATATTAAACTATAAGAATAAAGTTGGTATGTATATAATATTCCAAAAGTAGAAACATCAATACATAAATTAAAAATTAAAAGTAGGACTAGGAATTAATATGATAAATATCCAAGAATTAGAAGACAATTATAATGGCCCATAAATTGTAAGATATATAAGAAAAGACTTAAAAATTATAAATAAGAATATTTAAAAAACTAAGTAGATACATAATAGATGACATTGAGGTGCAATTAGGCGTAACAGACGAACGCATAAAAGAGTTAGCAACTATAACATAACTAATTATAAATATTTTTAAAATAGAAGAAGTAATGGTAAATCCCAATTCAGAAGAATATAAGATTACTTAAGATATCTAGATATAACAAACGAATAAATAAAAATGGATAAAAAAGAAGACAAGACTATAACAAAACCTAAAGAAAATACAACTAATATGTACGAATATTTAAGACGAACACCTAATAAAAGACTTTATCATAATCATATACCATGGAAATGGCAAAGTAGCGAAATGAATCAGTTAGGATAAGAAAAAGAAACCCCAAGATATGAACCCACAAAACATTACGAAAATAGAATAACAGAAAATGGAGAATTACTAGATCTAGACTGTGTAAAAGATATAGATAGAACAATAGAATAATGAGTAAAAACATCCTTAATAGTAGAATTTAGGCAAAACCTCTCAGAAAATACGTTTGAAAAATTTATAGAAGCAACAGCTATAGGAATAATGGAATATTAACAAAATGTTGGGATTGACAAACGAAAGAAGAAAGAAATAAGATCAGGAAAGCCAGACCAACAAATGACCAAGGAACATAAGAAACTTCAGGACACTGAACCTTAGAACTAAAAGAAATAATTACAAATTACGAGATTGCAATAAGAACAGAATTTAGTGTCTATGAAAAAATAGAAAGACACAATATATAAAAAGAACAAAGCATGATAGAGACTAAGCAATCTAGAAATATGCGACATGTGTCACTTTGACAATTACGCTTGTGAATTCAGAGAATATTTTCAAGAAAGCTATTTCACAAAATAAGAAAATAGTCCAATCTTAGACTCATTTTCCCCAAAACTACCAGATCTCTGCAGTATAAACATATATAGTGCATACATAAATGAGAAAGTGAAACCAGAAACATACACTTTAGGATATAGAACACCATTTATAAAAGATTATATAGATAAAATTTGCCAAGAAGCTAGATTAACCATAAAATACTATAGAATATATAGACAAAGAATGTGTTATGAAGAAGCAAAACCAAATTATTGGGGATGTAATAATAGATATAATTGTAGAAAAGACGTAAAAACAAAATGCAAAAGTATAAACAAAAATATAGAAAAACATTTAAGAAATATAGAAAATTCTATAAAAAATACTTCTGAAAAACAAATAAAGATAAAAAATATTCGAAAACCACAAGAAAATGTAATTGTTATATATGCGGAGAAGTAAGACATATATCACCAAACTGTCCTAAAAGAATGAAAAATGAAAATGTAAATGCATAGAAGAAATTAAGACATGTATAATATAAACTATGACCCCATAGAATATAAAGAAGAATTGTCAGATATAAGTGAAGATTATGAAATAATGGTAATGGAGGAAAATAGTGGAAGCAGTGAGGATGAAATAGAAGAATATGAAATAAATGTGATAACAGATATAACAGAAATATGAGAACAATTAGAAAGAGAACAAAATAGTAAAAAAGTAAGAGAAAAAATGAGTTTTGACATACAAAAATATGATTAAATAAGAGCAACCAAATTTATAATCCCGAAAGAAATATTTAAACTTCCAATATTTGAAAGAAAAATGAACACTATAATAATAGTTAGAAATAATGAACAACTTATAGACATTGAACAAGCTCAAGAAAAAACTATAATTTCATTGATAACAGAAAGAATAATAAGACAAGAAATACAAAAAATAAGTGAAAAAACCACAAAAATATTAAGACACATACATTTAGGAGCAGTACAAATAATAACCCATGAAAGATAGGGGCAGCCCTTTAAACTAAACCCTACTTACTAAATGCATGCGCAATATGGTTCCATCCACTCGTCGACTCTTTTTGATTGAAATACTCGTAAAGAAAGCAAATTGACTAAAACCACCCGACACCGCTAATGGCTATGACCTCTTCTCTAAAAAAACTAGTTGTGCAGGCGCTTTCCTTGCTAAAGTTAGAGGGCGCTTATTTTAAGGAAGCAAATAAATACATCCTTAGAAATATATTTAATGAATGATAGAATAATATCAAGTACACAAAACACTTTAATAGAAATAGTACAAAGAAATTTAATGTACCAAAAAATAAATTTACAATAAAACCGAATTTCTTGATAAGCGTGGCAGAGGAAAATAAGTACAAAGCTTAGTCACGTATCACAGGTTATTAGGAATAGAAATGATAGAGAATAGTATGGTAATGAGTATACAAATAAGAAATATCTATGCTTTTACAAGTAAGCATGAAGTAAAAAACCGAAATACTGATAATTTTAAAAGAGAACCACTATTTCGGAATATTATAAAATACAAACCAGTTAGAGAAAATCCTAAAATGACCATACCAAATTATATATAATTTGACTTTAACAAAGCAAAAGATATTGCAAAAGGAAAAATACCACAAATAATGTTTGGAAAAAGATCACTATCAATAAGAAACAAACAACATGCGTTGAAACTAATACCAATAATAAATATATTATATAACCAAAATAATAATCAATTTAAGATAGAAATAGAAGATTAAATGGAACAAACAAATAGCCGTTGTAGATTCAAGAGCGACTAATTCACATATTAAACAAACAAATTTAAAAATAACAGAATTAATACCATTAAAAAACTCATATCACTATTTAGTCTATTATAACAATAAACATCCAATTGTCCAAAAAATAGTACTACGACTAAGAATAAACAATAGAAATGAAATACTATTAAATCTATATGTAGATCCAGAACAGAATGTTAATGAATGTTAGTAGGAACTGACTTCCTTATATTAGTACAACCATACTCAATAAAAGAAGAAAAAATAACAATAACAGTAAATAATGAAAGTATAGTAATAAATAGAATATTGCCCAAATGAATTCCTTACGAGCAAAAAGAATACATTATATATACTAACAGAATTTGCTTACGAATGATACAAATTAAGAAACTACAACAATTTGGACACTGGAGCAGGAACAAGCTTATGTCGTGAAAATATACTACCAAAATAGAAATAAGAAGGAAATAATAAAAAAATAATAATTGGATTGACAAAAAATATTATACTTGACAAATATCACCAAAATGTTACAATACAAGTAGGAAACTACTTCCTAGAAATACCAATAATATACCAATTTGATGACATAAATAATAATGTATTATTAGGAAACGACTTTGTAAAACAATACTATCATATGACTATATCATACAGATATTTACAACACCTTGTAAACACCAAACAATAGCAATTAGAATAACACAACCTTATACTAGAACAGACTTACCACACATCTTCAGTGCAACGTGGTGAATATCAATATTTATCTAATAAAACAAGAATACTACAAGTACAAGAATCAATTACACAATATATTTTACAAAAAAACAATTAGAAGACGTGTGGAGAAGATCATTTAGCAAAATGACACTTAAGTAGACCCACAGCTCAGATAGAACTAATAGATAAGAAAATAATAAAGGTTAAACTTATAAGACATATTTCAACAGATTTAGAAGAATTCAAAATACATATAAAAGAATTAATGAAAAACAGTTACATAAGAAAATTACAAAGTCCACATTCATCACCATTATTCATAGTAAGAAAATACTCAGAAGAAAAAAGAGGTAAATCTAGAATGGTAGTAAATTATAAGAAATTAAATAAAAATACTAAAAGATTTGTATATCCGCTACTAATATGCAGATACTGGTAAGAACAAGAAAAATATACTCAAATTTGATTGCAAATCAAGATTTTATCACGTAAAACTGACAGAGGAATCAAAACAATTTACAATATTCAGTACACCACAAAGATTTTATGAATGAAATGTATTACCTTTCAGATATAAAAATAGTTCAGGAGTATTTCATGAATATATGGATAAAATATTTGAAAAAAAAAAATACATACTAATATATGTAGATGATTTTCTAATTGGATCCAAAAACGAAGAACAACGTAAAAAATATTTAGTAAAATTCATAGAAATTGTATGAAATGCAGAAGGTCCAACGACGAAATTCTTAATGATAGTTGGTCTTAGTAAAGCGATTGAGCTCCTACAACTGGTCTAGGATTTCTTCAGTAGGCGGGTGGACCTGGAGGTTATTATTAAAAAAGAAAATGGAGTTATTTAAAAACAAAAATATAATTCTTAGAACAAAATTATCGCAGAAGGAATTGAACTACAACCACATATAGCAGAAAAAATAAAAACATTTCTAAATATTTTAAAAGAAAAAGAGAAGTACAAGGCATAATTGGACTACTAATCAAACAAGGTGATATATATCAAACTTATCAAAAAAGCAAGTTGGCTACATCAAAAATTGAAAAAATTCAAGAAATGGGAATGAACTACATAGAATGAAGAAAAACATAAAATATTAAAACAAAAAACTTTAGAATTAAATAAACTAAGACTACCTGTTAAAGAATGTATGTGGATAATATAAACAGATGCAAGTGAATATAATTGTGGAACAATATTAAAATTCATAGAGAAAAATGAAAAGGAAGAAATATTAGCTCGATATATTAGTGGGTCATTCACACAAATGTAACAGAATTATCACATAAATGAAAAAGAATTATTCGCAATCTTAACAGTCAGAAAAGTTTGAGTTATTCATAATACATACAAAATTCATAATAAGAACGGATAATAACCAAGCAAAAAATTTGGATTAACAAAATAATAGATCCAACTACAGCAAATAAAATATTAATAAGATGACAAATAGAACTAGCACAATATGATTTTACAACAGAAAATATAAAAGAAAAATATAACGTTTTAGCATATTTTCTACCGAGAAATTAACAGTTTTAATTTTTGCAGAATGAAAAATAGAGTCCAGCATATAGAAAATGCTAAAGTTTTCCTCAAAGAGAACGTGGAGCAAATAAATGCATCATTTAACCAATTACAATTGCAAATATGTGGACTTCGGAGTTTATTTTACCATAACATAAATTCAGAACATACTGAGAAAATGAGTGAAGGGAGTGAACTTATCAACCTACAAAATGCGAGTGAAACCACAAAAATGACCACATAAGAGAGAAGATCAACATCCATACAACCAACTAACTATAAATATAGTTTACTCTGAGATCCTCCAAAGTATTCAAAAAATTATTTATTTTTATAATATATTAAGAAATTATGCCAGATCACTCAGGTCAACCAATTTATCAAAACTATATCTCAGCAACATATGTAAAAAGAAGTTATACTTCCAGGAGCTAATCCAAAGACCATAAGAATGCTATTTAAAAGAGGACTTGTCCATTGCACATATTCATCCAGAGAATGTGAAGAATTGAGCCAGTTACAACGAAAATTATATAAATTCGCCAAGAATTACTTTGATTTTACAAATCCTCTAAAATATATGTCAGAATATATTCAGCAATTCCTGAGTATCTATAAGATGACTAAGAACTTTCTGCAGAACATATCATAAAGATCGGGATGACTACACAAATAATTTATGGCGTATCTAATACCATACCATTCAAAGCTGATGAGTTTGAGAAATTAATTCTAGAAAGAAGAGTCATATAATTTAGAAATATGTATTGTGAACTGAAAGACATATAAAATAAGGACGACAATTTATGGATCTACGATAGTCCAGATCCACAGAAAATAATGATCTAAAGTGTAACAAAGGTAAAACAGCCCCAACAAAAAAAGATGTTTTTGACAACTTGTATCAAATACTGAAGCAAGAAAAAAATTACAATGATAGAAGAGATAGCTGAACAATACTGTAGAATGGTGAAGATGGAACACAGACACAAGTGTGGCCTGTGTGACAAAGATAAAGCTAATGAAGAACTGTTCTTAATGTAAGTCATGATGTAAGCAGTGATGCAATTGTAGCAACTATTAAATATATAATGTAAGCAAAGACGCATGTAAATTCAATATAAGTTGATCTCTTAGTCTATAAAAGGGAAGGCATAAGAGGAAGAGGGGCAGACAATCTAGGAGAGAAATTCCATATAAGCTTGTAAGAGAGTTGGTTTGTAAGAAATCTCGAATCAATAAAAATTATATTTTGATAATTTCTTGTTTAATCTACGGTATGACTAACTAATTTGCTCTCTAATGGGAGAACTTTGTAAGGCTCTACTTGTAAGATCTTGCAAAAAGACTAATTTACCACATTCTATAGTTGAGTTATACACCTAGTGGTAGAAAACGAGTTAGGTTGTGGTTGTCTGTACTGAAGTGGTAGTCAGTTGTTCCAGACGTATCTCTTGGATAAAACTCTTTTGAAGAGCATATTAGTCATGACATGTGAGGAACATAAAATGAGCACTAAAATCGGAGTGCATACCAAATGTATTTTATCCACTAATAATAACAAGTACATATATAAAAACTCGAAGAGGCTCAGGTAGGTCAGAAGCATGTTGGACTCTTTTGTTTGATTTTTATGGTATCCTTAGAAATCTCTCCCTACTCTTGATTTCCTTACTTATTGTTTCAAGTTTTAGATTCATCAGAACTATAAGAAAACACAATGGATAATAATAATAGTTCCAATCATCAGTTAATTCAAGAATTAATATTTAGCTATCATGGAAGGGATAGAATGACCGTTTTTTTATGTTTATTATCCTCAAAGTTTAGCAAGCCAAGTTGATTTTATGAGTATAGAAAGTGTAATAATTATAACAATAAATCAAGTTAATCTGGTCAAACCTATAATATAAATGTTCAAATAATTGATGACCTAATTTTTCAGGAAATATCTTTATTATTATTTGAAAATGAAGAATTTAGTAGATATATAACTAGTCGCACAACAACATATAGACAATATCTTGAAGAAAACGAATATATAGAACCTCCATATGATAGTGGAATTTTCAAAAACAGAATATGAAATTATGAGAGGATTTGAAGATATGCTTGATTATTTTGATACTTGTGAAAATGATTATGTATGGTATATTCAAGAAGATTAATTTTAAAGTTCTTTGATACTCTTTTGTTATCTTTTGTAGGCAATCACAATTATTTCAAACACAGTCACGCACAGTCGTGCTTCCAACTACAAGTGGTATCGGAGCCTGGTTTAGGAGAAAGTAACTCTCACTTAATTTTTATACAATTTAAATATTGTAGGAAGAGAAAAAAAAACAAAACAAAACAAAAGGTAGGGTAAAATATTATTCAATATAAAAAGTAGAAATTATTCTAAAACCCAAAAACTTAGATGTATTTAACAAAATATTACATGTCCTATAGAAAATATTATAGAAAATATATTATAGAAATTTAATTGAAAACTAGATTATATTGATAAATAATTTTGAATTAGGTCACTTTGGTAATTATTTTCGGAAAGGGGTCAACCAAGTAATTAACTTTCTTAGTTAATAGGTCAGGTCAACTTTAGCTATTCAAACTGTCCAGGTGAGTGGTCGTGGTCTACAGTTGACCTGCTTCCTAGGGTTTTTTCCCCAAACTTGGAAACTATTTTTAAACTAAGTCACCTGCCAAATTATTTTTTTGGGTGAACAACTCTTTTGCCACATCAATCCGTTGTTGATGAAGTTGATGGTTACCGCCTTATCACATGAGAGAAAGCATACATGAAAAAGATATACAGAGCATTAGCTATTATTGATCTTCGAGATATGAATCTTGTCCTATTGGGTAAATGGTGGTGGAAATTTTTCACCCGAATAGAGAAGGGTGGCAAGAATTTATTCAGGAATACCTGCATGGGAATGGAACAAGAAATTTGGGGTTCAAGGTAGGACCACGTGTTTCTTGGTTCTGGAGAGGCATAGCTAAGGCCTACGATTAGCGGTGTGACATCAAATATCAGTAACGGCAGACTCACCATATTCTGGTGGGATAAGTGGTGTGGTGATCACACACTTCGAGCTCTGTTCCTCGATCTATATGATCATGCGTCTCAACCACACTGCACGGTGGCCGCAACCTGGAAAAGAGGCGCCTGGATTCCAACCTTTAAACAACAGTTGGACCCAGACTCTTAACTTAGGCTCAAGGAACTTTAGACCTATATAACCAACACTGGAATTAATTCCTCTCAGGGTCCAGACAGGAAGTCTTGGGGAATGAAAAAGAATGGCATGTTCACCATGCGCTCCCTGTATAACCGAATCCACTTTAGGGGATGTGCCCCAAAGTGGTCAGGCGTCATTTGGGGGACGAAAGCTCCACCAAAAATCAAAGTCTTCTTATGGCTGGTGCTGAACGATGCGATTTTGACTAGAGAAAACCTCACTAAATGCCAACCGAACGTGGATTCTTGTTGTGGGTTATGCCACGCTGGCTCAAAAACTAGAGACCACCTGTTTCTACAATGCCCTAGGAGCAAAGCGGTACTCGTTGAGGTACTCAGCGCCCTGGGGACGAATCAGTACCCTACTGTGTACGAGGATCTGTGGGTAGGTTCAAAATTCGGTACTGAAAGAAGAACTATGAGAGAAGCGTGGTATATGTTATGTTTTGCAAGAAATTAACAATTGGGAATTAGGTTAATATCTAGATCCAAGTTGCTTGAGATATTCACCCTAGGTATCAAGATTGGAATACCTACACTGCTATCACAAGCCAGTATTTATTTCTAAATACTGGTTTGGGTACTGGGTTCTCAACCCACTCAACCCGCGTTCCGATATCCATACAATTAGTACGTGTAACACACGTGTTACCCATAGAACTATATTACACATAATATAGTTCATATAGTGAGAATATACCTATATATCCAACAATCTCCTCCTATATTCTCAATATATAGACGTACTGGATTATCTCATAGTTCAACATGAAGCTGATTGACTGATAGCATTCTTAAAATAGAAGAAATGCATCACTCAATGTACGGTTCATAAGAACTAAATCAATTATAAATCCGAATAGTTCAAATAGCCTAAACCAAAATAATTAAATAGTTCCCAAACATATCGCAACAGAATAGTTCATACTGACTAAACCAACTGGAATAATCTGTTATAGTTTCAAAATCAAACAAAGCAAATAAACTTCAAGAACAAGATATGAGTTTTAAGCTCATGAATACAACAGTCTTAAACTCAACAGAAGTTTTACCAAGCAAGTGACTAATTTATTTTCGAAAGAAATAAACTGAAACTCTATCCTTGCACACTGCTTTATGTTTACTCCTCCATTTTGAGGAAATCATTATTTTTGAAATCTATGTTGACAGATTCAACTCCTCCATCTTTGCTAGCTTATTGAAAATAAGAATATCAAGAGACATATCTCTAAGAATTTCAACGAATTTTACAAAGTATCTAGTTCCACAAAAGAACTTAGTACAATTAATTCATAATTAGCTTAGTAAAAAAGTAACGCAAGCATCACAATCAAGTTTCTTTAGCTAAATAAAGAACAATAACTATTATAGTTTCTACACAAGAACTATACTATGTTTCATATTGGAATGATAGAACAGTCAAATCAATTATGGTTAATTCTGAATTATCAAAATTGGAATGAAACAAGAATCCATAAAAGAGATATATCATCAAAATTGGAATGATATAACGACATTCTAAACATCGGAAACACATCGATAAGTTTTCGTATTTCGTATTGGAATAATATGATTATTCTAAGTAAATTTCCTAGATATATAATACCATTAAAATTAGAATGACATTATATATTTGTGGAATTTATGTGGAATCATCAAAATTATCTAAAACATGTCAACTACCTAAAATTGATGCTTAAGTTTGAACTTCTCTATGGCTCCAATTGGATTCTAAATTTCAAAACAATTAGGATGTTAATGATTTAACTCAATAGCTTTCAACTCCATTTTCCTCACAGTTTTGATAATTAGATCACTTTCAAGTCTCTTGGTAAGAGCATTAGCCATACTTATCGCAATTGCACTTTATGTATGAGAAAGTTCAACTAGGCTTCTTTCAGCCTTAATATACTCCTTACTATTATAGAGTGAGTTATGAGCTACAGTGCATTGTAGCTTGATAGTCGCATAACAAAATTAGAGAGTTACTTAAACTTTTAATGGATAACTAGCAACAATTTCTTCAATCCACTCAGCCTTTTTCTCTGTAGGGGATAATACATAGAGGTCTGATTTCATGGATGATAGCACAGTACTTGTTTGCTTTTTATTTCCATAACATTTTTGTTTCTCCTAGTGTAAACACATATCTACTAATTATCGACTTTCACTAAATTCTGAGTATCATAATGCATCAGATCAGCCATTCATTCGAAGAATGACTAGAGTAGCACAAAGCAAACTCTTGAATACCACTCAGGTATATCATTAGTCTCTTAAGAGCACTCAAATGTGTATGGAATTATTAGTGAATCTGCAGATCATACCTACCTCAAAGGTTATGTCTAGTATAGTGCAGATCTTTGTATACATGAGACTACCAATTCCTTTAGAATGATCTACCTGTCTCATAGTTGCACCATCATTAGGTGTCAACCTTTTATCATAATCATAAGGTGTTTCAAAACACACTTTCAATCACTATATTCCCACTTTTGAAACACATTTTGATTTGATGAGTTTGACTAAGAGTTATCCCTTGCCAACTGAAAACTCACCTTATACCTATGGTGTCCACAGTACCTAGGTTTTCATGTTGAATTATTTGGATAGCACAATTTTAATTTCATTTGTAATAGAGAGGTCACTTCCAAGAACATGCATGTTAACAGAACAAGTAAATAATAGCCACTATATTTGACACACCACAAAGTTGAAGACACTGATATGAATTACTTGATTCATATACTAGGATCTTTCAAAAATTTGTCAAATTATTTATTCGTCAGCTATACATGTTTTAAGAATATACAATGATTTTACTAAATTGTAAATCTTGTTCACTAAACATATTAGTTCAAAACTTTCAAGTACAAAATTGTTCAGTGCAAAACTTTTTAAATATCCTTTATGAATGACAAAATTTTCAATAGATGTAAGGATAAGAAGAATACTTATTGTAGCAATATGACAAACATGTGAGTAGACATCAAATAAATTTATCTCATTTTTCTCAGTCAATCTGTTAGCTACTAAAAAGCATTAAAATTGCTACTGAACAATCAAAATTTAGTTTCTTCTACAAAACCCCACTTACTTACTATAGTTTTAGTCCCTTTTGGCAGATCAACTAAATTGAAGTATTATTGTATGACACAATCATCTCATTGTCTACTAAAGACTCTTTTTAGCTCATTTGTCATCAAGTTTATGTGTCATTATGACTGGTTCTTGATTCCAACAGTAAATCATTGACTATGTCAGTAGAACTAGATAATTTCATTCACTTATCTTTGATGAACACATTCTCAAAGAACTTTGTTTGTCTAGATTCTACTAATACAAATTAGATAGATCTAAAATCTGTCCATAGAACCATATTCTGCACTCTCTAAGCACACACAAATATTTGTTATAGGTCCTACTTTAGGCCTTCTAGGGTCATGTACTCTAACAGATGTATCACAACACAAATTTTCACTTTAAAAAAATTATTTGTGTTTTCATGCCATGATCGACAAGGTGTATTCAATTTATAGTGTAGTAACACATTAGAGATATGATTAACAATACAACATCACTCATAATTACACAAGAAAAACAACAGTCAATAATATAGAATTCAACATTTCACTAAGTGTTTGATTCTAACTTTTATCAAAACCGTTTGACTGTTGTAAGTAGAGTGCAGTAGAGATTATGCCCAATGCAAACTTTTCTAAAGTTGTTAAAACATATTCACCACCTCTATCAAATCTGAACCATTGATTTTTAGCATTTAACTATACTTTTTAATTCATTAAGAATAACAAGGGCTTCATTCTTCATATATATGACATACTTGTATTAATCATCTACAAAAGAGATTAAATACTTCTGACCAACAATTATCTCACATAGTCACACAGCTACTGAGATCACAAATATCAGAATGTATTGATTCAAAAAGTTATGAACTCCTAGAGACCATACAAAATGATTTTCTAGTGATCAAAATCTGAATTCAAACTTCACATTTGTCATATTAAATGAATTGTCATTTAGTAGAATTATAAGTTTTAACAAGAACAAACAATTTAATATATAGTTCATAGTGATTCTAAATTTCAAAATAACTTGGATGTTAAAGCTTTTTACTTAACAGCTTTTAACTCCATTTTCCTCACAGTTTTGATAATTAGATCAAATTTCCTCACAAACAATTGAATATATAGTTCTCAAATCCTAGCCAATTATGCTATATTCAAGAACACAATTAGAACTTTTATTATTAATTATCTCATTTGTTAAACTCAATTTACACATGCGATTGGCAATATATGCACTTTATAAGAGTTAATACAAAATTACTCTATCACATTTTACAAAATTATTTACTTTCTCTAATGGTTCTAACAATGTCCACTTGCTCAAACATATTGAGCGAAGAGTTCTTTCCTTTATTCGTTCTTCATCATCTTCATAATGCTAAATGAGATAATGACTAACATATTATAATTCAACTTTGCACACACAGTACAATAAACGAGAAAGAACAAAACGTAATAGTCATATCCTACATTAAGAGATGCTCTCTCCTAAGTTACAGACATTTGTTATACATTTTATACATCAAATAATTTTATTTTATTTTATTAGAGAAGCAAATATATGATCTCACACAAACTGCAAACAATGAATTTGTCAAAATATCTATACACATAGTATGATAAAATACTTAACAACCCTAAACATGCTAGTTTTCAAAATGAGAATAACTATGATCTAAAACTCTTTATCATATGATCAAACACACAAAACATTAACACATTCATCACATGAAAAATACTAAGAAAGATTAGAGTAGATCATACCGATACTTCAAGTTAGAAGTGTTTTTCAAATTTGATGGAGAAGCCTGCGTAGCGCAGACTTATTCATCCGTGATGCATATCCATCGTCTCCAACACACAATTTGTAAGTAACTTTGAAGTTCCTACATTCATCAAATTGTTAAAGATTAGCCAATTAAACGAATTATTGGTACTGTTTAATTCTAACAACAATTTAATTTGGAGATCCAAACTTTATAGTCAAAACATATAGTTTAACTTATCAAAAATAGATATTTGGTTTTAGCATAAAGCCAAAATAACTGTTCAACTTGTATTTAATTAAACAAATGATTAATACAGTCTTGTATTTAACCACTTAGCATTATAGTAATTCTATAAATCAAAACATAAACTTAAAACGAATGTTTTGAACTTCCAGCACATAGCAAAATATTTAACAAAATTTTAATACGAGGAAAATAAAGAACTTATCTTTCACCATCTATTCCCCTTCAATTGATTAGACTCATGTCTGTTTGGAAACAAATCCAAACAACAAACCATTCTGCGCCAAAGAGACCCAGCATCGAACACTTTGTGTGCGTCTAAACTGCAAGCTCCTCTGAGGCTTCCAACTGCAGTAGAAAGCGTAGTTGCAAACAAATCCCTCAACAAATTCAACCAATTCGACCACCTCTCCATAACAAACTATGGATGAAGCTCAAAGTTGGGGACCACACAAAAGTACTCCTTTCCCATCTCCTTCATCAGAATTCTTAATGGATCAGGTTCGGATCCAATAACGTCTTTCTAGGCTGCGTTCGACTCCTTATACAAAAGAATAAATCTTTCAAGATCAAAACCAAAACGGATTCGAATTCTTGGGTTCGGATCTACACCCAAAATCCACTACACCGGATCGGAGGATGAAGACGACTGATCCCGGCATCTGAGGGAGGGCGGCGGCACCGATCAGTGACCACAACGTCGGAGGGAGGGCGGTGAGGCTGCCGCAGTCGACGTCACAGGTGGTCGGGGGTTCGGATCTGGACGACGCCTCGACTGGAGGTCGACGACCTCGCACGAAGGTGGGCTTCGACTGGCGGCGAACAGCAGAGGAAGAGACGATGGGCGGCGAGCGACTCCGACCACGATAGCGTTGGTCGGCGATGGTGGCTCCGAGGGCTTCGACAAGATCCAACGGGATCCAAAAAGCTTCATTTTTCCTCTTGATTAATCTCACAAAATGATTAATAATATCTCATGATTGTTATGTTTTGTGAGAAATTAATAATTAAGAATTAGGGTTAATATCTAGATCTAAGTTACTTGAGATATTCACCCTAGGTATCAAGATTGGAATACCTAGACTGCTATCACAAGCCAGTATTTATTTCTAAATACTGGTTTGGGTACTGGGTTCTCAACCCACTCAACCAGTATTCCGATATCCATACAATTAGTACGTGTAACACACGTGTTACCCATAGAACAATATTACACATAATATAGTTCATATAGTGAGAATATACCTATATATCCAACAGTATATCGCTATCGCCGCAACTGTAGAACCCCGAATTTTCAAATACTATTTTAAATATTTGAAAATGAATTAAAATGATTTTCTGGAGGTTTAATAAATATTTTTTTTGAAAGTTCATCTTTTACACGTGCAAAACACGTGCAAATAGTTTCTTGAGAAGTTCAAAGTCAAATTTTCTTTATGGAAAATCATTATTTAATATTTGGAATTTATTTATTATTTTTTCAGATTTTTCTGAAATTAATTTGATCTATTTGCAATTTTTGAGAAAAGAAGGACCTTTTTGCAAATTTGCCGTTTTTAGGGGTTAAAATGCAAAATGTATTTTCTGGACGTTTTGAACAGTACCGGTTGAGATTAATGAGTATATTTTACTTTTAAATCCTAATTTAAATGATTTTTATTGAGTTTCCAAGAATAATATATGTAAAGTTATATTTTGGAAGGACTATTTTGCAAATGCGTTTCTAAAATCCTAAATCATTATTTCTTACCTATATAAGTGGGTGTACAGCCGTCATTCGCTGCACAACATTATATTTTGTGATTTTTGAGGATCAAGAGGAGGATTTTGGATCTTGCAAAAAGGGAGACTTTCTTGTCGGATCTCTTCATTTCTAAGGTGAGTGATATGAACTTTGTTTTGTGACTTGATTTATGTGAACGATTGTTTTGTTGTTTGTTTGACATGTATGTTTACTTGGTGTATTTCGTATGAGAACGATGCAATGGTTATTGTTGTATTATGTATGTGAAATCTATGAACGTTTAGTAGATCTTGATTGAAGAATTCTTTATTGCTTGAAAACATGTTCAAGATTTGAGTATGGTTATGATAATAAGGGATTGGATGGATGAACATCTGGATCTTGTGATTACAAATCAAATTTTGGTTATGAGTTGTGGAAGAAATTCAGTATTGAGAAATCCTAATGGAAGAATTAGGAATTAAGAACATGAGAATTAAGTTTTGAGATATTGGTTGATTTGAGGAATTGTATCTATAATGAGGATTATTTGAGAGTGTCGTTTTTACCTGAATACAAATTATTTTAGTAAACAATGATCGCTTTTGGAAAACCCTAATTTTGATTATCATGTACAACCAAAACCTTGCAGTCTGTAGGTCGACAGTTGACTGGTACGACCTTTCAGTCGACTGGTATGACCCGGCTGCTAGATCTTTAGTTTTCTTGAAAATCCGTTCTGGATAGTCGACTTAAACCCTTTTCAGTCGACTGGCACACTTAGAATTTATTTTTCAAAGTTATTGTAGATTTTTCTCTGGTAAGTCGACTTATGACTTTTTAAGTCGACTTATAATCTCTTTTAAGTCGACTTATGGCTTTTATAAGTCAACTTATATTCTCTGGTAAGTCGACTTATGGCTTTTATAAGTCAACTTATATTCTCTAGTAAGTCAACTTATAATTTTTATAAGTCAATTTATAATACTTAACTTATTTTCTTAAAATTACTGGATTTCCCTCTGGACAGTCGACTGGTGAGTTTTGCAGTCGACTGTAGACACCTAGATCTTACTTCTTAAAGATGTTAGTTTTCACTCTGGACAGTCGACTGGTGACCTTTTGCAGTCGACTGGTACTGATACTTTTCTAAGGTGTTTTGAAATTCTTTAAACGACTATTTCTTTAAATGTTTTGGGTCTATAACCTATCCTTATAAATATTATTCTTCTATAGAACATACGTTTTCAAAATATATTATGGTTGGATTTGAATTATGGAATTTATTGAAGACTTGAGTTTTGTTGAGTGAAGAGATTTCTCATTGATCGTTTGACGATGGAATAGTGAGTTATGATCATATTGAGGTCTCTAGGAGTTGAGTGAGAGTCCTGCGAACCAACAGAATACACTAACTCTAGAGATAAGGATTTTTAGTGTATTTGATAATAATCGATGTAAGTATAGACTCATAATTTGTTAGTCCAATTAGAGGGTATTTAGATGTTCGCGTGTCGAGGGTCTACGGACCTATTCACGAAGCATGCACGGTGTATTTGCGTGTCGAGGGTCGGCAGACCTATTCACGGAATGTATCAGGTGTATCTGCACGTTGAGGGTCTTGAAGGCCTATTCGTGGGGTACACAATATTTAGGTGTTCGCGTGTCGAGGGTCTACGGGCCTATTCACGGAGCATGCAGGGTGCATTTGCGTGTCGAGGGTCGGCAAACCTATTTACGGAATGTATCGGGTGTATCTGCACATCGAGGGTCTTGAAGGCCTATTCGTGGGGTACACAATATTTAGGTGTTCGCGTGTCGAGGGTCTACGGGCCTATTCACGGAGCATGCAGGGTGCATTTGCGTGTCGAGGGTCGGCAGACCTATTCACGGAATGTATCGGGTGTATCTGCACGTCGAGGGTCTTGAAGGCCTATTCGTGGGGTACATAATATTTAGGTGTTCGAGTGTCGAGGGTCTACGGGCCTATTCACGGAGCATGCAGGGTGCATTTGGGTGTCGAGGGTCAGCAGACCTATTCACGGTGTGTATCGGGTGTATCTGCACGTCGAGGGTCTTGAAAGCCTATTCGTTGGATACACAGCAGGGAGATGATTCTCCGGTTGTTGTTATTGAGCTATTTTTACTTGATGCTTGCGCGTCGAGGGCGGTGACGCCTATTCGTGGAGTATTCTGAATCTTGTTTTCCATCACCATAGTGGGATTAGTTGCATATAGAATTGTGTTTTCTTAACTTGGCTTTATGCATGTGTTTACCAGTTTTCCTACACTTGACACTTAGGTACTGTTCTTTTTTTTTCCTCTTATAAGAGGTTACCTCTTATAAGAGATTTACAGTAAGAGCCTCTTGTAAGAGCCTTTTTTTAAGGTGTTCTTTTTATATAAAAATAATCTCTTATAAGAACCTCTTATAAGATATTTCTGTTCTTTTTTCACCTCTTACAAGAGCCTATATTATCCCAAGGTCTATATTACCCCAAAGTATAAAAATAGTGAGATGAAAGACAAGAAAAGATAAGTTCAAATTACTAATATATAAACTAGTTTAATGGCAAGTTAAATTCACAGATCAGTGTAAATCATCAATTATAATTTCGGGCTACTATAGACTTTTTAATTAGTATAAAAATTAGTATGTATAAATATAAATAATAATAATAATTTGTTTCAAAGAAGTTGGATTAAAAAAATTTAAGGTCAATGGTCTAATATAAATTATCCCTTAGCTGTAAATAAATAAATAAATAAATAAATTTAAAAATTGAAATTAAAAAAAAACTTTTTCGACAGCATCCCTAACATAATTGTTCAAAATTGTGAAGAATGAATTCCCACACTTTTTCTAGGATAGCATATTACAGTCAACTACGTATATGATTACACTTTTTCTAGGATAGCATATTCCGGGCTACTATAGACTAATATATAAACTAGTTTAATTAGTAACAATTATAATATAGACTTTGGGGTAATATAGACTTTTTAAGTGATAGAAGTCTTATAAGAATATGAAAGAGGCTACTAGAAGTCTTTTAGGCTTATAAGATATTTTGAGAAAAATGTCTTATAAGAGGTAAAAAAAGAACACTAAAAAAACTCTTGTAAGAGGGGGACCACCTCTTACAAGAGGTAAATCTCTTATAAGAGGAGAAAAAGAACACTACCTTAGACTAGATTCACTTGTTGATTTCATTCCATGACGTTTTCATGCTTTATATTTTTTGTTATTTCTTATTCATTTATCCTTGTTGTTAAGACATGTTGTTGATGACTTTATGTTTTATGATTAAATTATGTTGTTTGTTTTTATATCACTCACACCATTTATGGCTGACCCCTTTAGTTTGGGGGTTAGGGATCATCTCCAGCCTCATGTGTTACAGGTTGGATGCTTGAGTTAGTTTTGAGATAAACTGATGCAATAAAGCTTTGTGTAAATTTGTGTAAAAAGCAGTATTGTGAAAAGAAAGTTGTAATTCAAGGTGTTTGTAATTCCGCTGTGTTTGAAAAAGATTGTTGTAATGAAAGTTTGGAATAAAATTATTTGTGTTTTTGGGCTATGTGTACTATTACATTGAAGTTGATGCTGGGATTGTGCCACGTATTTTCTAAATTATTATATTAGAAATTCGAGGCGCTACAGCAACGACATGGGTTCTATGGCTAGACAGGAATAATCTTTATTTTTGCAAAACTTGTAATAATAAATCTGGTAATTTGACTCACATTATGCATTTTATTTCATTTTGGGCGAATGTGGCCGCAACAGGTTCCAGAGGGAGGATAGCGAGCGTATTCCAGGTTGATGACTTTGATGATGATGAAGTCCAGATAGCCCTACGATCGATTGACTGTTAGATTGTCCTTTTACTGTAGATTGATCCCCATCGCCCCAGGGTTTGTTGGGGGGATATGATGTATTTTTGTTTAGAAGCGTGTATGTTACGCTCATTCTGTTCTTCTTTTGTCCCACCCCCCATGTTTGGGGTGGAGTTTATGTACTTTTGATTGGACTGTAGGACATTGTATTTGGCTCAGTACTCTGAGTTTGTTTTATTAATTCCTTATTAATGAAACAGGGTGGCCATACTCCACATTTTCTTCACAAAAAAAAAAACTACAACCGCTGTTGGAAATTGTGGTAACAACTTTATCAAAGCCGAAGTTTCTAATTGTGGCTTCTTTATTAAACTTTTTGAGCTTATTATAGTTCCCAACTACTGCTACAATGCAAATTGCTACCGCAATTGAGAATAACAACTGTGTTTTAAAATTTTGAGACACGGAGAGCCACATTTAAACCAGAGAGCAAGAGCTCTCTAAAAAAATCATTTAAAGAACTACATCCTCTCCATGTGTAGATCGCAGTTTTCAACTGCAGTCCACACTATAGTTTCAATTTGGCTTTGTGAGTCAAGGACCAAGTCAAAGGGAAAAAATTGTCGCAATATGAAGCCGCAGTTCCCAACTGTGACTTCATTTGCAGAGAAGCTACAGTTCCCAAAAGCAGAGCACGATAGAGTTGTTGCTGCAGTTTCTAACTTTGGCTACAACTGACGTGCCAGAAGGTCGCTTACCCGAAAAATTAGTTTGGCAAGTTGGTTAGTGTGGAAAATAATTTGAAAAAGTGGCTTAGATTGGGGGAAAATAAGTCGGGAGAGTATATGCTAGGGTGTAACACTTCCGTGGTTTTAAAGTCAGACCACGTTCTTAGGATGAATAATGCTTCACCCATTATCAGTCTCACTACCATTTTCTTCACTACCTTAGCTGTCACACTTCTATTGGAGAGTTCTCCTACCTACTCTCTCTTATCCCATCCATTGGAGTGTATCATCTAAAATAGTAAAGAAAAATATAGTAAAATTGGTAGTGAGTATATAGCATTACTCTTTTAGGATTGCTTTGGTAGTACTATAAGTAATTAGAACGGAAAAAAAAAAGAGTACTACTACTGGTGACAATCAGGGCAAAATCATACGTGAAAATTAACTAAAAATAATAATAATAATCATACATGAAAAGAGTTATGTGATTTAATGATAGAGCAGTTGCACACTCATGTTGAGATCTTTCACATTGATTTATATGTCATAATATTTAAGTATATGAAAAATCATGTTGTTTAGATGTTTCTGGATAATATTTTCTGCGGTTCCAAAATGAACAAATTTTCATTATTATAAATATTTGCACCATCATAATGCATGAGTAAAAAGTTTTTCAAATGGGTTCAGTTTTTGTATACATAATTTTACGATGTAAAAAACACGATGAACGTTGTCTGATACGCGATCTTATAGGCTTTTGAAGAATCATGACGATTCACATATGTTTACACTGATTCTTCGGTCAACAATACATACTCGAACACATTCGCAAACTAGGTAGAAGGGTACTGAAGTACAAAAGACCTACATATAGTATGTCTAGAGCATCTGTAGTCGTTGGCTATTTTGCTAAATTTTTCAAAATTTGGCAAAAACAGTGCTGCAGTCGTTGCCAAAATATAGTTAACGAAAGATAATTTTTTGTCTGTTTGATTGGACGAAAGATTATCTTTCGTCGGAAAGTTTTTCTTATTCAACTTTATCGAACGAGGGATTATTTCCCGTCCTTTTGATTTTTTTTTTATATAATAAAATTGGTCGGACGGAAAATTATTTCCCGTCCCATCCATTTTTTCAGAAACCAACAAAAAATATTTCGTCAGACGGGATATAATTTCCCGCATGTTCGATTTTTTTTTATAATTTCGACGGACGTCCGGTCCATTAATTTTTTTAAAAAAATTTGGCAGTCAACGACTGCAGTACAAACCTAATTTTCTCATTTTCTTTAGCCAAATAACCAAAAAAAAAAAAAAAAAAAAAGTCTCAACAACTAAAGATGCTCTAACAATCTCTACATCATGAACAGGCCTGAAAGGTACGTCATAACTTCACAAATTTTGGTTGATTGCCTCAACATGTGTTTCACAAAAACTTGGCGCACGTTAAACACTCGATTAATTTTTAATCCCTGAAAAACTCTACTGTTTTTTTTTTTTAAATAAAAGATGGACGGATAAAAAACTCTACTGTTAATCAGCGTGCCTAATCTGAAATGACTGCACGTCCTTCTATGTCGATTGAACTCTGAAATGACTGAATTTCCGACTTTACTTTGCTTAGTCTGTTCAATTTATTTATTTATTTTTCGTGGATAAACCCTTTGTAATGTTTTTTTGCCTCACTGCTTTCGTCACATGAAATTATTATTCATAGTACATTAAGTGCTCATAATGTACTCACATTCCCATCTTGGTGCTTCTCTTTTCTGCCCTAAGTTATTCTATTGACTTGTTGACTTGTAAAGAAGGAGATGTGAATTTACCGAGAGTTTTTCTCATATATGACTCACTAAGAGCATTTGTAGTTGTGGGCTAAATATTCAAAATTTAGAAAAAATGAAAATAGCTTCGCTGTAGTCGTCTTTCAAATACTCAAAATTTGGGTATACGATGAATAGTAGACTGCTAAGTATAACAGACGATTTAGCAAAAGCCAAAATATAGCAATCGGAAAATTTTCTTTCGTCCCTGAAAAGAGATGAAGGATAATATCCTGTCGCTTTAATTTTTTTTTTCCCGGACGATGAACAATGTCCCATTCTTTATTAAAAAAAAAAACAAAAGTGTTGGACGGTGTATTATACACCGTACCAACAATTTTGAATAAGACAAAATTGGTGGGCCGGTGTATAATCCACCGTCCCACCATTTTTTTTTTTTTTTTTTGTCTTTTAGTGCCCAGATTTTTTATTTTTATTTTTTATTTTTTTAAAGTTTGAGACGAGAGATAATCGATCGTCCGGCCATATTTTAGCTTTCAACGACTGCAGCGCGCAGCCATATTTTCTATTTCCAAAAGCCAAATACCCAAAAAATAGCTTAGAACGACTACAGATGCTCTAACAAATATTTTAATTTCATATACTTTACTTGCAAATATTTAATTCTATATAAATACTTTTGGATGAGTTATATGAAATTATATTTTGGTAACAAAAGTGGTTATTTAATATTGATTTCATATTGTAAGTGAGTTATGTGGAATTAGGTATATGTGAGTGAGGTATATAGAATTGAAACATTTGTTAGTGATCAATGTGAGA
This sequence comes from Hemerocallis citrina, assembly GCA_017893485.1. Lineage (NCBI taxonomy): Eukaryota > Viridiplantae > Streptophyta > Magnoliopsida > Asparagales > Asphodelaceae > Hemerocallis > Hemerocallis citrina. The sequence goes on along the minus strand of CM030368.1, from coordinate 208,731,947 downwards.
AAAACTCTTTTATCTAATCTAAACTAGTGTACCCTTATACAATATAGCACAAACTTATATAATATGATATAATATGATATAATATAATATAATATAATATAATATGTAGTATAATCCGTGCTATATTGTACATATATTTTTTAAAATAATAAAATAATGAAACTTTTTTTTAAAAAAAATGTATTTAATAACATCTATGTAATAATGCACAATTTTTAAGGTTTTAATTAAAGGATATGATTCTAATTGAAAATTTGGATACACGGAGTGGGAATATGGGATTTTTTTTTTTTTGGGATAAAAGATGACTCTGAAGTCATCGATTCATTAATGATAAATTAACGAAGCGAAGTAGTACAACATCAAGTCTAATACGGAGCACAACACGCCGTAAGTACAACCCCCAAAATACTACAAAAGATCACCATCGAGTCTCTACAAAATAACAATAAAGAAACTGACAGAAATACATCAAAAGCAGTAAACTGGAGCACATCCTAAAGATTCTGGAGATGCGCCCGCTCTCCTCCCTGATCTGATAAGCTACTCCTCCGAATTCATCCTCAGCTTCTTCCTTGCGCCCACAAATCCTGCCTAATCATGAATGAAAAGGAAGATTTTATGCATCGAAGTTGAAAATCTATAGTTAATGCTACGAAAACATAAATCGTTTCGGTCTAGCCATAGACTCTAAATGGTGGCCACTACTGCTATTTTCCAAGCTCTTCTATCTTCGACCCTAATGAAACTCTCCCTCTACAGACCCCAAACGTCTGGGGTGGATCTAGGAAACCTTGCACAACCGAAACCCCTACAAACTATTTTCCATGCGAGGACCGCCTTATGGCACGTGAAGAATATGTGTGTAGTATCCTTTTCAGCTGCTAGACAATAAGTGCATCTAACGTCAATTTGCATGTTTCTTTTCTTCAAATTTACTTTTGTTAAGATAGCATTGTTGTATACTAGCCAGCTTAAAACTCTAACTTTCAACGGCGCTTGGGTCCCCCATATGATGTTCTCTACTAAACACCTGGTTGCACCATCGTTTAACCAATTGTACATTGAAGCAACTGAGAAATTCTGTGATTGATCGATATTCCAGCAGCGCTCGTCGTGGCCGTTATTCATTTGACCCCCTTCCGCTTGTATGTACCTATTAAGCTCTTCAAACTGGCATATACTCTCCTGTGTTAATTGGCTCGCTACAGTTAGCGTCAGTTTCCCATTTTTCCAGACATCTGCTACTAGGGCATTTGGATTAACTGCAGCCTCCGCCGCCTTGGGGAAGGTATTTTTTAGAGCTCTGTCCCCACACCATTTGTCCTTCCAAAATCTAGTACTCTTTCCATTACCAATCCTGCAACTAGTATTGGTATTGAAAATGTCCTCCTGCTTCGCCACGCCCTTCCATGGGAAGGAGACCTTGCCAAACACACTTCACCCTCCGAACCGATATTTTTTCATTTTACGAGAACGGTCGAATGAATAGCTGCACCAACCTTTTCTTCTTTTATAAATTTTCCACCACCATTTGCTAAGCAAGGCCCGGTTCATTTCATGCAGATTAAGGATTCCTAACCAGCCGAATTCTCTTCTCTTACAGACTCTCCCCCATTTAACGAGGTAAACCCTTTGTTTCCATTGACGGTGCCTTTCCATAAGAAGCGCCTTCTCATCTTATCTATCTTGTTAATTACCCACTTAGGAAGCTTGTAAATTGACATGAGGTACAGTGGGATTGCGCTTAGCACTGAATTGAGCAAAGTGATTCTGCCTCCTAACGATACGTATTTACACTTCCACCCTGCCAACTTCTTAGCAATCTTGTCAATAAGGGGAGACCAATCCTCTCTTAGCAACTTCCCCAGCCTAATTGGAGTTCCAAGGTATTTGATCGGAAACTCGGTCGTTTCGCACCCTATAATTGCCAAAATATAGGTTGTAGAGATTGATAACTGATTGCTAATTGGTGTGATGCAGCTCTTTCTAAGATTTACTTTCAACCCTGACCAACTTTGGAAACAAACTAGGGCCTCTTTGATTGCCTCGACTTCTTGAACATTTGCTCTTCCGAATAATACGGTATCGTCCACATATTGAAGAATGGTCATCGGTTTCTCTATTCCTTTGATCTGGATGTCCCTGATGATGTTGCTTTCTTGTGCTCGCCTAATCATTTTAGCCAGTCTATCGGCTACGATGGTGAATAATAGAGACGATATAGGATCTCCTTGCCTTAGCCCTCTTTTGCATCTTATTTCCTTACCCTGCCATCCGTTCACCTGAATGAATGATTTTCCTCCTTGAACGCAATGCTGAATCCACGATCTCCATTTATCTCCGAATTCTTTGAGCTTAAGGGCCTCGTCTAAGCATTCCCAGTTCACCGAGTCGTAGGCCTTTTTGAAGTCAATTTTTAGAAGAAAACCATCCGCCCTTTGTTTCCCCTAAATACTACCTCATGGGCGGCGGCTATGCTATCTGTTATGTCTCTTCCGCGGATGAAACCGCTCTGTGACGTAGCGACCACGTCCTCCATATTTGGTGCCAATCGTTGTGCCAGGACTTTCGTTAAAATTTTGAACGATCCATTTAGCAGACTAATTGGTCGAAAATCCTCCGTCGTACGAACCTCTTGCTTCTTAGGAATGAGGATAATTGACGCATAGTTTAGCCTTTCTAGATTAGTTGTTCCTTCATGAAATTCATTGAAAATATTCATTAAATCCTCCTTGATTATCTGCCAATATATTTTGTTAAAAAATATAGGCAGTCCGTTTGGTCCTGGAGCCTTGTCCTGACCCAACTTGTTAATGGCATTTCTGACTGTCTCTTCCGAAAATCTATTTTCGATTTCGTCGCTCCCTTCTATCTTTGAGGAACTCCACATATCCATCATGAGACAACTTCTTGCTCGATCGCTTCGCCTTAACAAATCGTGGTATTTCTGGTCTAGGTGAACTCTAATTAGATTTTCGTTCTCTATCCACGCTCCATCAATCTCTAGTCTTACATCTTCTCCGTCCGTTAGCCACTTTTTGAAAGAATTTTGTGTTTGCGTCTCAACGTTGCTTCCAGTGCATTTCCTCCATTGCGCGAATGTGTTGTAACTCCAGCCTTCCATTTGCTAATTCCTCTTTTTCTGACTCCATTAGATCTATGTCCTCTTGAATAGTTTCCAAATCATGAATCCTACAGCCGATTGCCTCCTGCCTTGATTTTTTGTTCATAAATTTTTCTTTTGCCCATCCTTTTAGATCTCTTCTTAGTCGCCTTGTCTTTTCCACCCAGATTCCAACTGCAGAAGTTTGCGAGGTTGTGCGACTCCAAGACTTCTGAATCCGTTGGCGCGTCTCTTCGTTAGTCGTCCAAGATTTTTCGAATCTAAACGGAAAATACATCTTCCTGTTACTCATATCACACTCTATAATTAATGGCAGATGGTCTGACATATATCAAACTACAGATTTCACTTTTGCGAAGGGGAACACATCCTCCCAATCGGTAGACACTAGAACTCTATCTAGTTTAGCTAGGGTTAGGCTTTACTGCATGTTTGACCAGGTTAATTTTCTATCTACCATCTCCAGCTCCAGTAATTCCAAGTCGTCTATAGTCCTATTGAACGACTCTTGTTCGATAAGACTGTGACCTCTACCTCTATGTTTTTTTTTGGAATCTAATGATATTGAAATCTCCACCTACTACCCACGGTCGGTCCCATCTTCTTCTGATAACCTCCAATTCCTTCCAGAGTTCCTTCTGTAATCTAGAATCATATGGACCGTACACCGTTGTCACTACATGTTCCCAATCATCACTTCTCTTTCTCTGTCTAACAAACACCGTGAAGTTTCCTATAAATTCATCTAGGATCTCGAAAACTCTCGTGTCAGCCCCCATCGCTATCCCCCCAGAATACCCGATCGATGACTTGAAATGCCAATCAAAGTCAGCCGCCCATCTCATACTAGTGAATTCTCCTATAGTCTAATTCTCTATTCTTGTTTTTTGTAAACCACAAATGGCAAAATTTAAAAAAACGTCACAATAGTTTGGCGCTGTTTAAAAAAACGTCACAAAACTTTGACTTTTTAAAAAAACCGCACAAAGTTTAACTCTCAACTCACGGAGTTATCTAGCTGTTAACTGGGATAATAGTTATGTGATGTTTTTTTAAAACAAATGGGAACTTTTGTGATGTTTTTTTAAACAGAATAATAGTTCTGTGTTGTTTTTTTAAACAAAACAATAGTTTTGTGATGTTTTTTTAAACATTACATATAACCCAGTTAACGGCTGGATAACTCCGTGAGTTGAGAGTTAAACTTTGTGCGGTTTTTTTAAAAAGTCAAAGTTTTGTGACGTTTTTTAAACAGCGCCAAACTATTTTGACGTTTTTTTAAATTATGCCAACCACAAATAGTAGGTCTAATTTTATTAATGGTTATCGAAATCATTCTTTTTTTACTTTTTTGCCTCAACCCCCTAACATTCCAGAAGACGTAAACCATTAAAAACATATCAAGACACCTATCCTCTACCCCCCCCCCCCCCCCCCCCCCAAAACCAGTAACTTAAACTCCCGTTATACTCCCC